>JAXIUT010000048.1:16731372-16759284 GCA_035586675.1 Eurytoma californica | reverse complement strand
ACGTTCGGCCGGAAAATGACATAATTCGTGGCTCGATAAACGCCGGCAGCGATAGTGTGCCAATTGTTGTTTTCTCGCTGAAAATCGCTTCGTAATACTCTGCGATATTCTTTTCTCAAATGAACAATATATTTGGCGGTATTTAAGAAGAGTTTTGACAATTACAATAATGCGTCGTAATTTTAGTAGCATGTGATTACAATGATTACAAACATTCAAGCGATTTTTTCAGAGATTAAGTGATTTATTATAATCAGTAATAATGAAATATAGACGCTTCAATGAAATTTGTACATAAAAAACGAAATATCTAAATACAAAAAGTTTATGAAATTGTGTAAAATGACAGAAAATATGAGGCAATTAAGTAAAAACGGGTACAATGAAAAATAAATACTTGGACTGAGTGAAAGCGTTGAATAGTTTATCTCACTTTTTCTGTATTTGCGTTTTTGATTGCACCTACTATTCACCCCAGATCTTCTGTTTGATAAATATAAATTTCAGACACTAATAATGCAACGTTCAAATTTTATAAATGATTTTTAAACATTATAATAAATTGCAATAACTACTTTATAAGTAATCGCTAGTCCTTTTTGAGCAGCAACATTTTAGAGTTCTCTGTACCCTTTTGAACCAATCACGCCTAATAAAGCTAACGTGTTTTATTAGCGCAAGTCTTAAGCATAAAATCAGAGAATGTTTCAATCACCCTGACCGATCAAGTTTTTTTACTCTTTTAATTATTTCTATATCTCATCAGTTAATAATGTGCGTTACACTATGAATGGTTATAATTTTTTTAGCTTGAAAATATCTTCTCGAATGTAAAATATTTGAAAGCTTTAAAATAATTATATTTTACGATAAAAATGATGCACCTGTTAAATTTTTCGCAAATTACGATGTAGAAAATCGGTAGCACAATTTTTCGAACTACGACGTTCAATCAATTAACGGATAATTACTAGTTTAGAAAGTGGCATTTAAAATTAAGCACTTCATTTTAGATCGTAATAGCCCGTGGTCTAATCGCAAGCATAAAATCTTAGTTCCACTGTTCACATTCTCTTTTCAATATCCGAACAAAGAATGAATGATAAATTAAGCACAGATACTTAAAAAAAAGCTCGAAACCGAGGGAGGACATCGACTTAGGTCGACGATGCGACCGGCGCGTGCGCTATTATCGCGCCGGTGGCCCGATGACCACAGGGGCCAAAAGCAAATTTCTCGCGGTTCGAGAGATCAGCGGAGTATCGCGGCCGAGAGTGGCTGTGCACCTTTTTCGAACGGCTAAAAACGCGGGGGAAAGGCAAGCGGCGCTGGAACGCCCACTGCCTCCGGGGAAATCATCGCCATGGAATTACGGCTGTACGTGTGTTTTGGCAGCAAGATGTACATGCTAAAGTGACTGTGTTTACATCGAAATAAGTAAGCAGCATTTTTTGTAAAAATTGCCACTGTAACTACAGAAAATCAGTCTCTCTCGTAAACGTGAAAGAATGAAAAATCACATCCGAAAATCACACTATTCGAGTGAGAAATCACTCTATTTCAGAAAAAACAGAACCACTCTTAATGCGATTGGCACACTTTCAAATTGAATCGAGTAATTTTTCTCTCATTCACATTTTGATAAAATTATTTTGCAACCAATGACGACAGTTGCAGTGTTTATATCGAAATTTTTTACTGGTAGAAATTTCGAGAGATTTTGCGACAAAGCTTTTACACCTCAGTAATTCTTCAAAACAAAACAGATCAACACCAATAAAAAAACCAGTCGATCACGCGTATTTTGAAAAACCACTCGATTTCAGTGTAAACTGAACCAACTGACCATAGACAAGCTCAGGTTGTTCTGAGAAATAGTCATTTTTCCACTTGAACAGAGTAATTTTTTGAATTGTTCACTCTTCCGCATTACGAGAGAAGCTATCCCATCGCGAGCGAGAAAAAAAAATGACCGTGGAAAGGCGGCAAATCGAAAAAAAAGAGCGTGCAGTCAACGCCAGCTGGAAAATCGTGATCGCGAGAAATCGGCCGGGGCCGATCTCCTGGTCGTTAGCAGCGTCGCCGCGGATCATGCAAACGACCTCCCGCGCTCGCTCGCGCTGCAGTTCTCTCTTTGGCGCGCGGCGCACTTGGCCTACTGCGGCGCGGCCGGACCGCCGCCGGAAATCGGGTCAGCCGCGCGCTCGCGCAAAAGTGTGCTTCGCGCGAAACGCTACTTTCATTGTCGGCCAGCTGATAGGCCAGTCTACTTGCGGCGGGACGGCGGAAGTGTCGCCGCGACCCAAGCGCCGGGCAACCCGATCCCCGCGGCTGCCGGATCGGATTAGGCGACGCGGGGATTTTCGATCGCCTATGGAGGCCGATTTGCGACGGCACACTTTATCGCAGGGTTGGCTTTTTATTTTCAAGCCGCCGCGGGTGCACTTTGGGGTGGAGGTTTTGAAGAGATTGGAGGAAAAGAGGGGACTTTGTTGGAAAGAGGCTGGTGCTCTTTTTTTGCACGAGACGTGAAGTAACAACTGATTTTTGAGATGTATCATTATAGCGAAATTTTCTTACGAGCTAAGTGGGACTTTAATTTCATCCATAATTACGGTATTTATATTTTGAAAATGTGAGAGAGTGAAAAATCACTGGAAGGGAGGCAATAATTAGTGGCTCGCAATTTAAAATTGCAATGGATAAACAAATATATATTTGATGAGCAAGTGTAAATTTAAAATTGCACAAAATTGTTTATATTGTTTGAACTTTTCAAAAATATAAAAACGGGTCGAATATAGTCTTCGATTACCATCTCAATTTTACTATTTTTGAGCCCATTTTGGGTACTTGTACGAATAAACGCGTTTAATTATTTTTTGTGTCCTACTTTAATTAATTGGGATCATGCTTGAAAAAAAATCGAATTTAATTATATTCATCTGATAGAATAAATACTAATAAAGTAATCGGTATGCGTATTTTTTCTTTTTGCAATTTAATGATTATTACTTAGAAAATTCTTGTGCCGTAACGAAATTATAGCTAAATTATTTAAATTGCTGTATATTTAATGATCGTCAAATCGAAGAAAGAAAAAATATGGTTCGATTATATTATACAATATTCTATCAGACTCATATTTTAAAATATAATGTTAAGCCGAAAATCTTAATTTGCCAGAGCTACAGCTACAGAAACTTATACTTCAAAATGCATTGTAATTTTAAGAAACCAATTAAAAGCAAAAAGCAATGTTAAAGGTAAATATTTTCAAACCACGTTGCGAGATTTGTTTTGCATATGAAACTGCATGTAACGCTGCACAAGGCAGCATCCAAGGCTCGTGGCTCCTAATCGGGGTTGTTAACTGTATTTCCCGATTTTCCGCTCCAATTTTGGCGAAAACGATAATTCGAGCTGATTGGCTATGTAAGTACGACCCGCGAGGTCACCGGAATGTCGTGATGGAGTCCGGGCTCCCGAGCTCTCTGGAAATTGCGGCGCTCTAGCGGTACCGGGCGAGCGCGCGCGCGAACGTGCCGAATGTGCCCCATGAAAGTGCAGAAATTAAGTGGAAACGGCCTGGGAATGGCTAGGCGCGCGCGCGTCCGCCTCCAACGGCACCGTCGCCTCCTTTTCCGGCCGAAAACCGCAGGACGGTACACCCGCGTCGCCGCGAGATTAATAACCGAGGCGCTTAATTAATTCGATTAAATCGCGCCGCGCGCGTTTCGGAATGAAGTTGCGGTTTCGAAAGTGAAACCAGATGTCGCGCGCCGGTATGATGAACTCCTTTAGTTGCGCTACTTACGCGAGAGTTTCGCAAGGGCATTTTTCGCGATCGGCGTGGAAAAGCCTCGTGCTCCGGTGGACTCTGTAAAAAGTAAAATTTTCCCGCTATTATCTTAATTCCGGGCGAAGCGACCTCTCGTCCAAGGCGCGGGAGAGCCCCGTCAAGCCACCCGCATCTCCAGCGTTTCTTCGAGGAGCGCGCGCGCGCGGTAACGCCTCGTTGAGCCTTCGCTTTCGGTTTTTTTAATCCTCTAAGTGCCTTTAAATTCTTTAACAATAACTCAGCCTTTTTTTTTCGTCGCACAATGCTTTTTGTACCTCGTTTTTACTTTCTTCGACGCGCGGGGCCTGAGAATGCTCGGATTCTTTTAGATTTTAATAATTTACGAAATGAATTGTAAGTTGGAAAGTGACTATTTTTATACAATTAAAATTTTATTGTACTTAATGCGTTTTTAAATATACTAAAATATTTTATTGTATTCGTTTTAGAAATTTTATTGCTTGTAAAGCTTGTATGTGGGAGAGTGTGAGAAAGCGTACCACCTTTATATTTATTTATATATTTTAACTAGACTACTTATTTTATAAAAATGTAACCTTATAAAAATGGACCATCCCCTATGTATTATAGCGGACAATTAGAGACTGGGAATCGTCGAAAAACACATTTCAACTTTTTGCACCGAAAAAAAAGCACTTTTCAGAGTTTAGCACGAAGAAAAGCACTTTTGGAGTTTTGCCGCGAAGAAAAGCACATTTCGGAATTTTGCAGTCGCAAAATTTGTTTTTCTCATGACCCTATCAACCCAAATTTTTAAAAGGATGTATATTAAACGTTTTTAAAAGGTTGACGTTTTTTAAAAATATGTACTATTCAAGGGGAAAGCTCATGAAATGCGTTTTCTTCGCGGGGACCTCGTCAGGTGTGCTTTTCTTCGTCGGTAAATTGAAAAGTGCTTTTCTTCGTTAAGAGCGACGAAATAATATAGACCGCCCTCCAAAAAAATGAGGAAAAACTCTATCTTTCTCAATTGAATGAGAAAGAGAGTGATGTTTCTTATTCGAAGTGTTCTTCAGAGACTTCTTCATCTGATCAATTAACATTCCTATCCCGAGCAAGAGCGCGCTCGTTTTAACTAAGATTTTTCAAAACCCGGGCTCAACTTACGTTGTAACTGTAATAGACGCGAAATCGGCAGCGGGGAAAAAGCGCGGCGGGGAGGGCGCGGCCCTACCGGCCGTCTCGAGATCCCATCTGACCGGCGACCGTGACAGAGGCACCGAAAAAAGGGGGACGCTCGCCGCCTCTAACTCGTTATCTCTCTTTCACGCTTTTTAGAGGCGCTCCTCGCCCCCACTGCGTCGCCTCGCCCGCGCCCGCGGCAAAAATCGAGATTCCGCGGTGGCCGCTTAGACGGTGTCGAATCGCTGAGACCGGCGCGTGCGGAACCAGCCAGCATGCCTCCCGGAACCGTGGCCCTCGTCATCGCGGCGCTTCTTCTGGCGATGCGGGCGGCGCGAGCTGACGTCATAGTCGACGTGACGGAGGGCCCCTTGCAGGAGATCACGAGCCACGCCGAGTGAGGATGCCTTTTTATTTCGCGGGTGACGAGTGCAGAAGTGAGGATGGGGTTCGGGAGGATGCTACTTGCCTCGTGATGGGCAGGATTTTTTTTGTAAATTCGTCGAGGTTTTTGCCGTTTCCGCTGAGCCTTTCTTCGCGATGCCTCGGGCGAAAGGGTGAATTGCACTTGAAATAATCACCTGACGGTTTCATGTAAAAAGGGCGTTCTTTGATGCAAATGCTTTGACATGCATTGATACGTAAATTAAATTAAACTGATAGAGCACAGAAATATTCATTTTAATCAGTTAAAATCTTGTTTCTTCTTTCATATCAATAAAAAAATGTACCAATTTTGAAAATTTCTGCTGGGTGGTGCAGCGCAGTTTATTAAATTGTTTTTTAAAGTGGAATTAGATTATAAATTTGTAAATAACGAAATAATTAGTGCTGTCATTTTTGTTTATAAAAATGCAGAAACGAAGAAGAACAGGCGGGTAGTGTCATAAACACGACATTTGTGAATGAGACGACCGCTGGTTTCATGCCGAGCTTTCAAGTGGGACCAATGCTTCCTGAAATCAATGAGCCGCAGAGGCAGACCACAAAATCACCTGTTAGCGAGCGTCCAAACAAAATTTTTAATAATGTGCGACCTATCAGAGTAAGTATCTATAAAAAATTATTACTTTATTACAAAGGTTTTAATACATATATTTTGAAATAGTTTATAGATTAAACTAATCAATTCTCTGTAAAAAAATGAACCATAAATTGACCAGAATATGCAAGTTCTGGCCAAATTATAGTTTATTTTTTTGTACAGAGTTGTTTCTTTATTCAGAATTTTTCCAGTCATTTTCATTAGTTTTACATTTATTTTAAAGTTAAAGAATTCTTTATTATCATTAAATTACTTTAAAGTTTGACAACGGCCAAGCCAGTGTTGAAAATCAGCCTCGGAAGCCGCTCTTTCGACCATCGGAAGCAGATCCTAACTTCGTAAAGTTCGAGGACGACAGATCGGGCAATAATCAGCGATATGCCAATCAATTGACCAGCAAAGGTCAAAATCAGCGGTACGAGCAACTCGCCCCAATCTCGGCTTACCCGGAACAACAGTCGGTCGTCTTTGCAGACGACAGCTACGACTATAATCAGCCTCAGTACGCCAACTACGAAAACAAGCCAACAACCTACCATCAGCCAGTCCCTGCGGTACTATCATGGTTTTTAAAAAAGTCGATCAATTCGATTAATAAACAGTAAAAATTAATCTTTCTGTAATTTTTAACATAAATGCAGAACGAGAATCCTTATCAGCACTATCAGCCAGGGCAGGTCGAGATATATCACTCGGGCGAGAAGCAAATAAACCCTGAGACGGTAATCAACGTCCACCCAATGTCCTTCCAGTCGATGACCCATCACGAGGCTCACACAAAACCCAAAACCGTCGTCTACGTGACGAGCCACGAAATCACCCGGATGCGCAAGTTTCCTTATCAATACTACAATCAACCGCAGATTTACGAGGCCACGGATGCGCCGCTTGTCGTACCGGAGCACGGCGACGATTACCAATACCCGATTTTCTTTGAGCAGCCGCAAAAAAGGTATACTCGTCATAGAAATCACTTCTATATCATAAAGTAGTCCGATCCAGTAAAACAAATAATGTGTAGTCGTTGCATAACTATCGTGTACTAAATAAACATTTCATTCAATTTCAAATTGAACATCTCAAATTGAATATATTCACCTTTCCATCGAAGTCGCTCTGAAAACGAAAAAGATCTCGGCGCTCGCGAGAGAAAAAGGTAAACGCGAAATCAAGGTAGCACCTCTATTGAAATCGACGGGTAAAGGATAATACTGAAGGTGGCGTGTGCACAAAGCGTTTATTACATTAAAATTACACGTGTCGCGAGAGTCGCGGGCTGTTAATTATCTGACCGCGAGAATAAAAAGAAGAAGGAGAGCGAGCGAAATTTAAGAAATGGATTCGATGTAATTGCAGCATTTCACCGTGGAAAAAAATTCTGCACATTATCGGCGCGTTCCTGCCGCTGGGCTTGCTATTCGCCCTGCTAACGCCGAAGGTCATCACCCCCAGCCAAACCACGTACGTTCATGTGAAATTTTTTATTTTTTTCCAGAGATTTTTTTTTTTTTTTGAGTGATAATTCGTTTTTAGCGAGGGATAAGAAAGATTCGATTTGATTTTTGGATAAAGGCTTACTGCTTGTTGGTAAAATAGGTGCCAGCCGCTTTCATATCCGTAGAGGATGTGAAAGCGCTCGCGATACTGGTTGAGTTGCATTGCAGTGGCGCGTTGTTGTTCACTTTGCTGTTAAAATAATTATGAAGCGAATAAATAGTTTCTTTTTTTGCATAAATAATGTGAAAATAATTCGAGGTTTATTGCATTTCGTTTTTACATTTAAAATTTCGATTATTATTGACTTATAATATTGCTAGTACAATTTTTTCACTAAAACGATGACAGTCAATTTTAAATGTCTAAATAATTTTATAATTTATTAACATTTTAGAGTAAGGTAAAAAAATTAATTCTTTTTTTCCATACATATTATTACAATGTTATAATGAAAATTCGATAAATGGTTTTAGCAATACTTAATTTTTACGTTTTTTAATGTAGGGCAATTTATACTTTGTACTATGTACAATAGAAAAAATTAATTTTTCTGATAATTGAAGCTCATCCCCTTCTAATAGAAAACACAACTTTTGTTATTTTTTATAGAAGTCTCGGATGTTCTAGATAATTTTAATAGTATGGATGGGATATGTGAATGATTATGACGAAGCAGAGTAAATTCATTGTTTATTATCAAATTTCTTTTTCATCAGAATTTGAACAAAAATTCAACGAGTATTGACGTATTTGACATTTTCGAATTCATGATCCAAGTAAAATAAGTTATTATTATAAAATAGCTTTTATTATTTATGTATTTCTTTATCATTTTGTTATAAAAGTCCCGAAGAACGCACTAACTTAAACGTCGAGATTATCATTCAGATCCATCCGTCCCATCACAGTAAATTATAACTAAGCCATTTTTCTCCGTACATCGCAGTCACCTAAAAAAGATTAGAACAATGCAATGTCAGTGCTGGTTCTCAAAGCTCGGATCACACATCGCGCCCTCGCTTTCAACATCGATAAAAATAAAAATCATCGAAAGTCCGCTTACACGCGGCCGCCTGATTACACTCGAGATTTACATGTTTATCGTGTAAGCCAATTTAAAATTCAAAAAGGAAAGCTTGTCGTCGCCGCGAGGGGGGGAGCGGCCGCGCGCGCGGCAAAAGAGAAACGTT
The DNA here is from genome assembly GCA_035586675.1 of Eurytoma californica. Taxonomy (NCBI): domain Eukaryota; kingdom Metazoa; phylum Arthropoda; class Insecta; order Hymenoptera; family Eurytomidae; genus Eurytoma; species Eurytoma californica. Next base: position 16,750,568 of record JAXIUT010000048.1, on the reverse strand, counting down.
TGTCCGCGCGGCGCTGCGTTTGACGAAAAAGCTCGCGCGCGCGTTGACAATGGGACGAAAGCGAGCGTTGTTTATTGTATTCGTATGTCCGCCGACAGGGAGCCGAGCGTCATCCTTTCGAAACTGCGGGTGAACGACCTCGCGGCCGAGCACAAGAACACGCGGCCCTCGCCCGAGCCGCCGCGCTGCGAGGAGCGTGAGGTCTGCCGGCTGCTGGCAGCCGCCGATCCCGTCAACGCCCGCTTCCTCAGACGGCTGCTGCGACAGGTCACCGACAGGTAAGCGTCGAGGCGAGGTACTCGTTGGCTTCTTCGCTGGGTGTTGGATTGACTTGCTGTTTTTTTAGTAAAGCGTACGGCGAACTGAGGCTTCATGGAGGGAAACATTTAGAATTTCATAAAAATTTTATGGATATACTTCTTAAAAAAAGCAATAACGGAAGCTCCTTTTTACAATTTGCTCGGATGTATTGAATTGACTTAAAAATGTATAAAAAGGAAGATTTCTTTTTTTTTAAGTAACTTGATATATGAAGGAGAGTCTTAAGTTATTAAGAATACATCACATTCAGGAAATTGTACTAAATTTTTTTTCTCGGATTATGTTTCTCTTGTATTGAAATGCATTACAATAATGATCGGAGTTTCAGTTTCAAAATCTCGAATCTAAGAATGCAGGTTAAGCTATCAACAGCTAGTGAAACGTAAAGTACTGAATTAATTACCGGAAAGAGAACCCAGAGTGCTAAAGATGGAGTGAGGAGTTTCGAAAAGTTTTCTAGCTGTACGTATGAATAGGTGAAAAATTTCTAGTTAAAAGTAAATAGAAGTTTGTCCAATAAAGCTTGGCCTATATGTCAAAAGCTGTTGTTCTTTAATTGTATAGTACTTACAAGTGACTGCTTTCAATTATTTCACTTATTTGTTATTTCAAGATTTTAAAACATAAGTTTTTTCTCTGAAGTTGTGGAATGTTGTTAAGTACTGAATTTAGCGGTGATAAACCTTTCCCGTATTTTTAGGTAGAATTTTTACGTTTCCACTAGATTTTTTAACTTGTTTAATTTTTCCACTTGTTTTTAAGATTTTAGAGTGCCCGGCAGATAATTGTTGTTAAACGCAGCTAAAGAATGTTAATAGATTTCTCAAACTAGTTCGACTTACTTAATATTGGTATAAAAATTAAGTGCAATACTCAAGAATTTGTCGCGAATTTCGTTTAAAAATTAGGGAAAAAATTGAATTATCAGCGACATTAATCTTTTAATTTCACGGTGTGAAAAGAAAACGCTTAACGTATCTTTTTTTGCATATCATCAAAATGTTAATTTTCTATATTTGAATTGGAATAACTTCATCGAATATAAAATTGGCTATAGGTATCATTTTATGTCACGATCCACGCATTTATTATAATTCATTTTGCTGCTTGTTTCTTAAGTATATATAATTTGCTCGCGTTACTAAAAGATATTACGCACAACATTATTTATACTTATACATTTTTAATTTATACATAAATTCAATTTTGTCCGAATTAAAAAGTAACACGTGATTTTACACCCGATCCATCATCCAAGTGGAAGTAACAAATAGCCCGCATTAATGAATAAAAGTGTCTTTATAAAAAGAGCGATCCGAGAAGTTATTTATAAAATTGCTTTCTACGTATAAAAAATTGACGAAATATCACAGCGAGTTAATAGCAGGCCCCCCAAATTTCATCGGTTACCCCTGGCGAATTTCTCCATCATTATTTTCAATTACAATTAAGATTTAAGGAAAAAAAGGGGACAGCGATTCGATTATCACTCAATTTAGGGGCAACGCGCGCCCCAGCCCGAAATTGGGCTCTCGCGTGCGCGCGCCGGCAAAACTACATCCGTCGCGACAAATTGCAGTAACGTCGCGACGCGGCGCCAATCTAAAGTTCGTTAAGGTTATTAACGTAATGATTTGCTTTTTTTTCCAGGACGGCGGAATCGGCCGTGAGAAAGAAAGAGCTGGACAGGATTTTCGAGGCGGCAAAACTGGAAAATTGTGACATATTGACGTGCGACTTTTATGACGGCACTTAGGTCTAAAAAAGCGCAACACTTTTCTCACCTGTAAATTGTACCTAGGGTAATTGATTAACGCTAAGCGCTAATTTTTTTTATACCCGACACTCGTTAGCGGAATTATTCTTAATTTAATTTAATAAATCAAAAATATCTTTTTTAGCGCTAATAAGTTTTATATTGAAAAGGCACATTTTCACCTTTCCGTTTTAATTTAAGCTACAGGCTTGTTTCCAAAGTCTTATTTTTAATTTAAGCCAATTATTGCAGTAATTTATATTTTTTTTCAACACCATTGATTTAAAGTAGCAACACGATGTGTATTAGTAGAACAAAATAATGATGTATGATTTCCATTAAAAACTTAATAAAACTTCGTAGTTCAAACGGTTTTCATGATTAATCGCTGTTTAAATGTTTTCAATGCGAAATATTACGCCTAATCACAATTGAAGTATCTGTTCTTAGACGTTAATATTTTGATCCGCCACCTCCAGTACGGATAATGAACTTCTTCGCCGCAGAAATATTTTCACGAGCCGGAATGAACATGACAGATCGCACCTGCGGGTCACGGGCCGTAAAAAAAAGGAAGAGTCGCGGCGATAAATTGTTTTTAAACGAGCGGCTCGTCGCGATACAAGAGGACCCGATCAAACGATAGCAGAGACGATGATTCATTTGAAAATCGCTTTCGCCCGATCGATCGGGATCGTCTATGCCGAAGAAAAAAAAAATTATAGCCACGAGGGGCAACACGTCGGGAGCGTGAGAAGTGACCCGCTCGCTAAATGATCCTGAAAAGAATGGCGCAATCGGGTCTCCCCGCGACTCCGCTTCTTTTCTTTTCATCACCTTCCCCTACATATTTACTTTCATCGAGGATGACTCACGGATCGATCATTCGTCGTAAGAGGTGATTCGGACAAAAAAAAAAATGCAGGTGGAGAGGCAAGTTGCGTCGCACATTTTTCGGGCACATATTCGCGCGCATGTCCATTGACACGAGTGAAAGTAGTGGCGCGCGGTTTTTCTCTTTCTCTCGGGAAGGAGATCGCACGCGGCCTATGTGGGTCAGCTACGTGCGAGCGCTCGCTAAAGACGAGCATCAAAGCGGCACCGATAAGACCCCCCCTCCCTCATCCTGATCGAGCCACCGCGGACCGTTCGAATTTTTCGTCGGATCGATGAGCTGTTGTGGGCGATCGTGCGATGATTCTTCCTTTTCTTGACAGCCATTCATGTTCGCGCTAACGAGTTTTGTAGCTTTGTAGTTTCACTAATTGTTTCGACGTTTGCCGCCGCAGTTTTCGAGAGCACCCAGGGATTGATTAATTTCCGGTCATCCTAAATAACTATACGCAGCTGTGAGTTTGACGCTGAATGTGAGTGGGGATTACGATGCTTTTGGTACATTAAATAATTAAGTGGGATGCGACGTTGAACAAGTGGGGTTATTTCCTCGTTGGATCTGCGAGAGGTATATATATAATGACCGGATATTGGGTACTTGGAATATAACATAACCACTGACCTGTTGGTAGCCGAACTGAAGCGTAAGTGAGTTAAGTGTTAATGAAGTACTTTAGTGTCGTTATTTTTTTTTTAATTATGACGAAAGCTTTTAAGAGGATTATGCGAAATTTTGTCCTATTCCTGTGAATTGTCCATCAGTCAAATGTCCTGGAATAAATGGAATATAGCGGTTTTGCTTTCATTAGATCCTTTTAAAATTACTGGTCAATCACGTAAAATACCGTTACACGTATTTTAAGTATAATTAAAAACAATATACTTCAATTGATTCTAATGTTTATATAATGATAATTAACAATACTAGAAAATTTCAGTTAAATTGATAATTAATGATGATTAATTAAATAAATGCTTATGAAAGATAAAACAATGCCTTACTTGTCTTCTAGTTTAAGCTCATATTTATTAAATGAAATCCATCGACTTTTTAATAAACACTTAATTCAACTTTCAAATTTCAATTTTTGTTTAATTAATTATAAATCATAAAATATAGGCCAAACTCCACTAAAAGGATTACTTTTTATATTTTTCCTCAAAGTATGAATAAGTAATGCAATTTTCATTGCATTTAATTTTTTATTTCAGAAAAAATTTACTAAATAATGGTTAATTATATTGAAGAAATTTCTTAGTAATAATACTAGAATTGCAAATATGTCCGCCTCTAGGATAAATGACTACAATTAGAATTGGGTGATGAAATTTTATTAATGCAATACGTAAAATTTTCTAATAAGCTCTGTTGAAAGATTTTCGCAAATCACGAAACTTTATTACAACTAACTAAATTTCATCGCGAACAATTTAACTTAGAATTTTTTTTTCAATGATTAATATCCCTCTCGCGATTCTTCCTCGTGGTTTTTTTTTGCTCGCGAATAATAAATACATAAAGAAATAAATTTTGACCAGTGTAATAAATATCTTATACCCAGAAACTTTCTAAAAGAGCCCTTTAAGCCGTACCGCCGGCTCGTCGCCTCGCATTTGTCAATCTTATTGCGACGCGCCCCTTTCCCGGCCGATAATTTGCGCTTATATACCCGAGCCGCTAATTGGCGATCGGCGCCGATAGCATCGCCGATTTCCCCCCGGGCCTCTGCGGGATGAAAACGAGAGGGGCGTACGATTTTCGGCGCTGCGGGAACAATGCGCGCGCGGGCCAACGGCTCTTTCGTAATTGAGATTTACGCCCGATGTAAAAGTCCCGACGCGCGTTTGATTGATTCGCCGGGCCGCGGCGATCGCCCGGGTGTGGTCCCCGGCGAAAAAAAAAGAACGAGCCGATGAACTTTTCCGGGTCGGGCCTGAATGGCAGGTACCGCAATATTCGTTTAGGCGGAGCCTGCTTGAATGGGCGCAGGCGTGAAAAAAAGTGCATTCAGGTGGCGAGTGAAAAATAGATCGACCTACATATTTACCGGCTCCTCTCAATGAAGATACGCCGGCGCTTTTCATTGGGTTTATGATTCCGTCGCTTTTGAGCTTTTATTGCTTGTTGATTCTATGTTTTCTTCTGTGCTTGGGATGCATTATGCATCAGTCAGTCCGGCCTTTTGTGCATAGTGGGTCAAATTATTGTTCGTTATTTCTGGACGTTAGACATTTGTAAAGGCCTTGTATTTTTTTGACATATTTTTAATGAAGAGCGTAAAATGTGAAATATTAAGTTTTTATGCCGGATAACGCGGCTTTCGTATAGTCAATGGCATAAAATTACGGTTTCAATAACGTGGAATGAAAAATTGTACATTTGGAAAAGGCTAAATGTTAAAAAAATTAATTCAAATTACTAAGAAAATTGTATATGCATATGCATAATTATTATTTATAGCTAATTTTGAAAAAATAAATAACCACATAATATACATAACAATAAAACCTTAATAGATTCAAGAAATTTATGAATGATATAATTTCCCTAACCTATCCTACCTTACACTACACTTGAAACCTCTAGAACTGTCATTAAAAAGGAAAGTAGAAATATAGTAATACTGTCACACCGGAAAGAGGTTTCATTCATATTACACGCACACCCAGTTAAATATTCAATACATTCGGATCTACGCTTAGAAAGGACTCTAAAAATAAACGAAACCAGCGGCTGGACGTTGCCTCCCCAAATATGCAGCTTTTACTCGAGCCCAAATTCACTTTCGATCCAGAATCCCTCGATAGCAGTAGAAAAACATTTCGGTGCGTCAACCTCCCATTTCTTGCATTTCTTGCAACGTTTCCCACGACCCGAATCAATTAGTCCGAGCAAGTGTGGTTCGCGCTTAAAAAAAAAAAAGAAAAAAAAATGAACCAGCGAGAAAAGGAAGCGTTGGGTTCCGCGCGGCGCTTATCGGCCCGGCCGGACGCCTCATCTCCACGCGGCTGACCCCGCTGCTCCGCGATGCATTGGAAAGTAAGCGCAAAAGTGGGCCTCGCCGATATTCGCCATTTCCGATTTCTCGCGGAACTAGCCGCCATTGTCTCTCTGGGTTATCTGCGCCGCGGCGCTACGGTTACCCGACCTTGCTAAGCCGCGCGAGGTTAATTGCGCGGCCTACCGTGGAACTCGCGCGTATCTCCACTTACATGATAAATCCAACGTTCGGATTCTACGAGTTTGAGTTTTAATTGAAATCGAGGTGAAAAATTTTTTGGCCGTTATGGTGATCGATATTAAAACGTATAATTTTCGAAGGTTCGATTTTATAAAATTTTCTTTGTGTGGTTATAGTGTTATATTTTGTATATTAATAAAGATTAGTAAATAACTTTGGAGAATGAAAATTAGTCGTTTTTTATGTACCTTTTTCATTTGATTTGGAAATTTAATGATTTGTCAATGTAGAAATATTTGAAAAACTGGAGGGATAAAAAAAATGATTATCTTTTTTTATGATTGTTACAAGTGTTAAAGTTATAGGCATCTATTGTAAACCATTACTATTTAACTGGACATTACTATTTAATGACAAGCGAATTGTCTACTCCAGCACTCTCATCTACATTTCATTGATCGCTCAATGCGTACTGTACAGTAATTTGAATAGTATATGTACAGTCATATTAAATTTGAATAGTATAATAAAAAAAAATTATTTGGCAACCCAATGACCCAAAATAAAAATACGATCATTGAATAGATTAGATAAGATTATAAAAGCCACGACTAATTCGGAACGCGGAAAAATCTTTCTCAAACAAGCTTTTAATCAAAACTTTAAACAAAATTATGAAATTTCCATGTCAAACATCACCTTGACATCTTATTCAACTTTATTTAATCTCAATTCGTTTGACGCCTCCCGACGCGCCTATTCACTCGCTTTGCATACGCCGACCTTTCTGAAATAAAGCGTAATGAAAACCGAAGCCGGGCTAAAATATACAGCAGCGTAGTCATGCGGAAAGCGCGGAGGACGGAAGCGTGCGGGGGCGGCCTTTCAGCCGCGTAGGAGTGCCGAGAAAATCCAGTCAATTGCGACAGGCCCATTAGTGTCCTATTGAGGTTTTCAGGCGAGGCTTTTATTGTTGCGTCGACAGCATTTTTTTTTGCAGCGCGCACCCGGCGGGCGAGGAAAAATCGCGCCTTTATAATGCGGCGCGGAAAATCGAATTTCCAGCTTTCTCTCGCGCGAGAAAGCTTTTTCGACTCGTAATCGCGCGCATTTTTTCTTCTTCCGTTTCTCGATTATCCGCACGTACGAATGCACACTTCTTCCGGGATTATTAAATTTATATAATTCGATACGCGATATTCTCATGGTAACCCGTTGCGCAACGAATCTTCCCTCGTCTTTCTTTGAAACCGCGCAAAAATGAATGCCGTCGTAGAACTTATTTTCTAAATTACCCGGATTTTCCCGCGTGTTTTCTCCCCGGGCGTGGGACGGGCGTCCGAAAAAGAAGAAGAAAAAAATGATCGGCGCCTAATCGCGACAATGTGGGTTTCTTCCAATTAAGACGTCGACCGGCACTAACGGGCGAAAAAAAGAAGCCCGCGGCGATTAGGCGCCGTGTCTTTTGTCTCTGCGCCACGGGGTATTAGCATACCGGCGCGCCGATAACGAGAGTAGCGGGATGCCGCGGCCGCCTTTTTTTCTTTTTCCCCCTTGGCGCGCACGCACGGTACACATAATAATGCCCGCGGCTAACAATGGGGTTTTCGCATGCCTAATTTTCGGAGATGGGCTTTGCGGAATATGTCTGATTGGGTGGCTAGATTACCGTAGGAATTTATTGCGCTTTTTTTCCACCGCTGCGCGCGCGCACACACGAGCACATAATGCACGTGCGCGAAATTGCGCCTGGGAGCGCTCGAGGCGAGTTCCACTTTTTTATTTTTATGTTTTTCTAATGCTTATCGGAGTGCAACCTTTTTCTTGGCTTCGCGAGTTTTATCGCTTCTTTTTACGGCGGAAAATTGGCTTTCTTGTGCAGGCTGGTGCAAGAGGTCAACGAGTTTCTTTTACGTACTGTTGTCTTGAGTATCGCTTGCTTTACAACTGTTCAAGTATGAAATTAATATTTTCGTTTAATAATTGTAATTACGTTTTATGTTTTTCTGTTCATAAAATTAGGCGATAATGCATTCGAGCAATTAACCATAATAATCTTACAGATTATTTAAAATTAGCGATTTGTTCAATGAAATATGCCCTATGACTGGGGCGAAACGTTATAAAATCTTCACAACTTTTCGCATTTTTTTGGGTACTGCTTATGAAAACTATGGGAGAAAAAAATTAAAACTTAACACAACATAACGTTTATCGTGAAAATTTTAATGTAAAATTAAAACAACGTATTCATCGTATGGGAAATGTGCCAGCTCAACGCTTCCGAGGAAAAAGCATGCACCGTCGATCAGACTCAGAAATACATTTCGCGGCGATTACGAAATGGCGCTAGATGAGAATCCAGTTCAGGCATGAGCCGGAAAAAAAAAACGCTTTCTTAACGATCCGGCGAGTTTCGCTTGGACACCTGTCGTCCGGCACCTTGCGTGGTACCCCGTGAATACCAATGCGAGCAATTGTTTGCTTCTGCCTCTCTCAAGTCGCGTATTAGCCGCTCATTAGTCGGCATGTTTCGCACCTTGTCGATTCATAGTAGTTACTGCTGTCGACTTTTTCTTTTCTTCTTCTTTATTTTGAGTTTGAAGTGTTCCTTTCTGCAGGCGATTGACTTGACTGTCAATAGTTATTCATGAGCGAATTTAAGCTATTTGGAGTAATATTTTTGATTTTGTAAAATTAAAAAAAATATATATGCTACAACAAAATCTATGATATTTTATTAGATTAAAACGTACCTAAACTTTCTTATGGAAAGAAAAAATAGCATACCAGATTACTGAATTTTTTACATTTCATTTAGAATTGAGAAATTATTCATAAAAATGATAAAAATGAAAGTATATTAAAAGTCATTGATATATATACATTTTTCATGTATCGTTAGAGCGATATTTTACATAGAAAAATTCGAGAAATTTCTATATTTAAAATAGAGCAACGATCGTACCTAACTTTTGGGAACTTGAAGAAACTCACTTTGTATGTATACGAAAGTGAGTTTTTTTAAATTGCAATCCCATGGTACTTTTAAAACTTAACAACGTGTTAAATTTTCACGAAGCAAAAGTGAATTTTCTCATTGTTATTCCACAAAGGTTCTTTGAATACTTCAAAAGGAGTGAACTGTGACATTTTTTTAGAGAGTACGGTGTGAAACTTTCACTCTTTTTAAAGACCACCTTACTCTCTACAATCAAAAGCTCATTTATTTTTTACCACTCCACTTCAGTAAATATACAAAATATTAAGAAGTTTTTGCACTCGGCGTCAGACATAACCTTGATTCTACTACTTGAGATAATACAATATCTATCTTAAAAAATTGCTTACTATTATTTGTGTATTAATTTGCTATTAAATGACCTAAAAGACCGTTACAGGTGATTGAAATTAGAATATAAACGTAGGAAATAAATGACAAACGTGGAACTTGTAGAAAGTAACAGCTAAAGAACGCAGCGCAGATTTGAAAGCTCCAATTTGATCAGTATGATAGACGTCTGAGCAACATTCCAAAATAATTTCAAACGTCCAGTTGTGGAATGAAATCTCGGTATTAGATACAGATTTAAACTCAATAAATGCAGAACACTTTGTTATTAAACATAAATATAGATATTCAATAAAAAAGAAAAAAAAGAAAAAATTCGCTGCACAATCCCAACGCAGTCACCGATGAATAAACTCTCCGGAGGCCCGTCGATCCGTCACGTATCAATCAGCGCGCGTATCAGTCGGCGAACATCAGAAAGCCGAATCGCCGCGCAGTCTGCGCCGGCCGCGCCTAATTATCCGTCCATCTCGGTTCCCGCGCGCCGGTGAAAATTTTCGTCTCCCGCTCGGCCCCCCCCCACCGCCGGCCCGATCGCGCGCAGTCGGGTTCACGGGCACACGGGTTCGGGGACCTTCCGCGCGTCCGAGTGAAAGTCGCCGGCGCACATGTGCAGCGCCCGAGGAATTCGCTTAGGCCGCGCCGCGCGATGCGAGATTGCGGCGCCTCGGGTAAAAGGGCTTCTCTTTCCTTTCCGGGATTTTCGGCCGGGGAAAGTGCGCGCGCGCCAGGAAATACGATCGAATCCACGGGGGCGGCTCGACCTCCGGGAATTTCGCGGCATTTTTGCGCGGACGTATATATAATGGGATGTGGTATTTTTGCTCGTTCGCTTACTACCTTCGGTTTTTTTCCACCTTTTTTTCTTGCGTCGGGACGTCGAATGACTAATTTGATAGAGTGGTTTACGACGCGGCGAATTCGGGGCGTGAGAAGATTCTCCTTTTTTCCCCGGTCGCTCCGAGTCGAAAGCGAGCTTGGGAAAAGCGCCGATTATGCGCTGGGCGGCGAATTGTAATCGCCGGACTAGGAGGCGAAGAAGCGGGTTTATTGAGTTTTCTTTTTATGGCCGACAGTGTTGCATAAGCCAACGAGAAGTGCATACTTTTCTGATTTTTAGAACGTGATTCCAGTAAACACGATAAGGATCTGTGTGTTTATTTTATTGAGGGGGGAACTACGTTTTTTCTCATCTTATAATGATGCCAATATTTAGATACTAAAAATGATAATAAAGCATAATTGATTTTTCACCTGAAAAGTCCACTTTATTGAAAGTAAGAATTATATTGAAATAAAATTGATTGAAATTAAATTGATTTTAATTTAAATTCTCGTATAAAGTTGCCTTTTTGTAAGTGGGGACATTATTACTCCCACCTTGGGAGTAATAGGTTCGCTAAAGCTCGGGCAGCAAACTTCACCCGCAGGAATAATCGCCTATTTTACTCCCTTCCTGCATAAATAACTATGAAATAAATGTTAGCTCATTATTATCTGGTTACTAAATAAATTGTTTTAATTGTATTATTGTTTTTAATAGCGTCACAAAAAAGATTTAAGTAATTCTTTTAAAAAATTGGAAAAAGCTCCAATTTTATTTGAAGAAAAATACTAAATAAATTAAATATCATGAATACCATAAATACCATAAATACTTTTCGCATAACATACTTATATGTAGAAAGTTTAACTAAAATAAAATAATATATATGCAATTTAATATCTATTTTTTTGTTTATTATAAATAGTTATGAAAATTTTGTATTCCTTTCCGATATGTGGGTTTTAAATTATCAAAGCAGTAAAGTATGCAATTTTAACAGTTCTCTGATCTTAAAAAATATTTTATTTTGTATTACCCAACTTTGTTTTTCCTCTAATAAAAATGCTTAAAAAATTTCAGCAAGGTGCTACTTTGTGCACGGTTAAAAATGCAATGATCAATTTTGCCATAATAAGAGATTGCATCACTTTTGAATTAAAAACGCGATCTTCCACATAGCGGCAGCTTGCATAGAATTCAAAACTTTCCAACATTTCAGAGAAAACCTTCGTTGCAAGAAAAACAGCCAAAGACCCTGAGAGAACAAAGGCCCGCGAAGACGAGCTCGAGCTGCGGGTATAGAACAAAAAGAGAGAAAAAAAAATAAGAAATAAACACACGAAGTCGCGAGACGCTATCGCGCGGGCCTAGCGGTGCGCTATCAGCTGTCCTTGATCCCGTTGACTGGCGCTTCGACTGGGTAAAGTCCGTAGAGCCGTGTGCTCGTGCGACCGCGGCGAATAATAGCCGCGACACGCGCGCTCGCGCCGCCGCCGAATTAGGATCGCCGCTGCACTTTCCATTCTGAACCAGATCGCCCCCCCTCTCTCTCTCTCACTCTCTTTTCCCCGTTCTCTATCTATCCGTCTCTTTCACCATTCTCTCTTTCTCTCTCGCTGTTTTCTCTGTCTATCTATTTATCTCTCTCTTTCTCACTATTCTCTCTCTACATCTATCTGTCTGTCTCGCTCGTTCATTCTTGCGACCGATACCGTGTCCAGGCGGTTTCACCTGAAGCGTGCGCAGCCTCTTCGTGGCGTCCGATGACCCGAGCGCCCCGCACTCGCTCATCGGAAATGATGAAACGGATGAACCGCGAGATGAAATGTGAGAGACGTTTAGGTAAATTAGGCGATATCTCGGGAGAATAACGAGATCGGGTCTCCCAAAGCGGAACATTTGTATTCCGGAATTCGCCGGGGGAGATCGAAGATAATTTTTGCCGGCCGATTTTGAACGCGTGACTTTGCGTTTCGCAGAATCGCTCGGTTACCGATCGTGAGATCTCCCCGTAAAAAATTGAACGTACGCCTGGAAATTCGTCGGCTCGACGCGGGGCGCGTTTTCGAAAGATTGCGCGCTGGGCCCCGCGATAAAAAGTGCGCCCGCGCGCAAAATTGCAATTTTACGCAGGAATGTCGAGTGCGCTTTCGCGGAGAAAAAAATTTACGCCTCTCCGTGCCAGCCTACATAGATTAACATATCGCTGGAAAAAAAAGCGGAGACTTGCGAAATTTCGCGTTGGGAAACGCGACGTCGCCTTAGAAAACCAAAAGGCAGTAAGTCACCGCGCGAATATCCGATTTCTTTTCCCCCCCGTCCAATCGCCACCGGAGTTGAACATCTGGAGAATTTGCGTACGATTCAGATGGATTGACTTGCCGGTGGGGAGACTATGCGTGTCCGACGATTTCGAGGATCCGCGGAGACGCGATCAGAAAAAAAATCGGCAGGCCAAGGAGACTAAACGGGACAACTGAGAAAGTGGAAGTGAAACAGTAGAGTGTCGGATCGCGCGCCCTGGTCGCTTGCTCAACAATTGAACTAAACATTTATAGGGGCGCCTAATAGATAATATTGATTCGTACAAAAGAAACGACATGGAACATCAGTTCACGTGGAACTTTCTAAAAAAAAAAGAGATAATGGCAGGTGGTATTCATTACTACCGCAGATTTTGTGTCCATTAGTAGCTCCTAACTTGTTCCAACCGTTTAATATTAATTGATTGATATTTTTGATAAATCGATTGTCATGGCCCTTTTACATTGTTAGCACAGTTCTTCTTTTCCTTGTAATTAAGAATGACATTATTTTATTTTGTTACGTAAACTTACAACCAAAAAAATTGCACATTTTTTAAAAGTTTGCCTTGAAATATATGCAAATTATTATTTTATCGTAAATTTTTATTATTATGAAATGCTGTCATTGAAAGACAATTAATGTTAACACTTAAAAGAAAGAATAAAAAAAGCAAACTAAAAATAGATACCGCGATAAATCGGAAACTGCTAATTCTTCCTAAAGAGTTATGGAAATACAAGTATCTATTACTTACTTGTTCCTTTATTCATGAATATTTTAATAAAGAAAGTAATTCCAAATTAATATTCACTATCTCTTCTTTAAAATAGGAAACTTCCTTCATGAAATAAAATTTGTTTCCTATCATAATACCCTTCCTTTTCTAAAATGATGCTCACACGAAATAATGTAAAGATAACCATAACATTTGAAATTTTTCCTAATACTTGCGAAACGTATTTTTAAAAAAAATGTGACCTATATAAATTATCTAATCCAATTTCAAAACTACCAGTAAACAGGTATTTTTATTCATAAATCAGCAAAAAAGCGATACTTAAAAGCCAGAAAGATCAACGGCTGAAAAGCAAAGGACAAGCATTAGCCGCGAGCAAGTCCATTATACAAGGAGGGGGTAACAAGCGGCCGAAATCACAAGTCACCGTCGCGCAAAAAAAGCTCAAAGCGAAATACCCCCGCCTGGACAGATCCGAAACCGTTGAAGAAGGATGCAGGGGAGAGCAGTCGGAATGCGGGGCTGGCATCTCTCCGTCTCTCTCCACTGATGCAACGGCCCGGGGGCGCCGGCGGCTTATCTCCTGGCGGTCGGCGCGCCTCGCGAAACCGAGCCAAAAGCGGCGGCAGCGGCAGGTGCGCTGGTGGGGGGAGGCACCGCCGGCGGTGGCGGGGCACCTCCCCATTGAAAAATCGTCGCGGGCGCATGTGTGTAAAAGTGCCGAAAGGCCGCGGGGCGCGAGCGAGCGGAGAAGGAAGTAGGTCGGTGAGAAGCGGCGCGCTCGGCGCGCGCCAGCCGAGCAGTCAGTCTCGCCAGGCTATTCCGGGAGTCAACAGGTGCGCGCCGCGCCGAGCTGCCGAGCCGAAAAATCCGCCGCACGTCGCTTTCAGCGGGCCATGGTGCCTTGACCCTGCCTCGCCGCACACACGCACGCACCGTCGAGCACTCAGGAGCCGTCGCGCAGGAGACAGACCCCCCTGGAGACGCCGCCGCCCATCCAGCAGGGAGTAAAGAAACATGGGGCAGCCGGAGGTGAGCGATGGGCCGTCGATTTTTTTTATTACCGGCCGAACCGATCGGAGAAATTGAGCGGAAGGAAAGCGAAACGCGCGAGGTTCCGGGCCCGCGATTTCGGCGGGCGGAAGGGGTTTACGCGCGCCGGCCGAGAACTAGATCGGCTTAATTAGCCGGCAGCCGCGGGCAATTAGCGCCGATTTCTGGAGCATGAAAGAGCCGCCGCCGCCGCGCGACCAGCTTTTCGCGCGCGCAGCCTTTTCGGCGTTTCGACGCGGTTTTCAGGTCATCGGACGTGCACCGAGTCTTCCTTCCTCTATTTTCATTTGTTTTAGAAAGTTGTGTGTTAGTGGATAAAACGCAGCCGTAGCCGAATTTTTTTTTTTTGTCTCTCTCGCCGCGTAAAAAATCGACAAAAAGCAGTGCCTGGACGTTAACGCCGACGCTTTTTTTACACGTACAAATTGACCGACCGAGGAGTACATGAGAAAGTGAAACCACGCGGTCGTTTTATGTTACTGAGAAACCGTTTATTAAAGCGAACGCTGGATTTAGATCGTGAATTTTCATGCAGTATGCGGTTACTCAATTGTTCAGGAATCGGAAATGATTAAAGTTTATTTTTTCGCAACGGTGTTTTTACTATTGTAATTAAAGCCGCTAGAGAAAATGTTAATTTCTTTAATTCCCTCTACTTTATGTCCTATAATTTGTTTTCGTACAGTTATGTTTTACTTTAGTCATTTTTAAACTACTTAATTTTCCAGTAAAGTTTCTGAAAATTTTACGAAATTGGTATATATTTAATTATCTACAACTTCTAATAAAAATTGTAGAAACGATTTCTCCTTGGTGCATGTAATTTATAATAAATTACATTTGGATTTTTCAAAATACTTGAATTACGACATTTTATTGAAAATTTTGAAAATGTTATTATATTCTTTAATAACAAAATGTAAACAACATTTATCCCAATTAAATAATAATAATTAAATTAGAATCCATTTGATTTTTATAAGAACAATAGGAAAAATGGCTCAATCGTCATGTCGTTTTCCCAAACAAACACCATAAAATATCGTTGGCTTTCAGAAGATGTTACTGCTGGTCCTACTGGCGACCTCGGCGCTGGCTCTGCCGAGCTCGAGTGACCTGCCGAAGCCAAGCTACGCCCGCACAATGCTGAAGGTATCGCGCAGTCTGCCGGGCGAGACGGAAGAGCTGAAAGTACGCACCAGCGAGGGCAACCTCGCGACCCTCATCGTCAAACGCCGCGAGAAGTCCGTCTCCTCCGACGCACCCGTCGGCGCTCCCCCTAGCGACAATCAAAGCCCAGCTCCAACCCCCAACCCAAGTAGCCCGAGTAGCCCGAGTAGCCTAAGTAGCCCGAGCTCCAGTCCCAGCCCCGCCACCACCGCCGAGCCGGCGACCACGACGATCGGCTACCAGAACGTCGAGGTCGACCCCTGGTCCCGGCTGCAGACCTGGAGCAGCGTCTCCGAGGCGCGCAGGCAGCCGCCGGCCCAGCCCCAGGAGGAGGAGTCGCGCAGCTGGGTGCCGGTGAGCCGCGACAGCTGGCAGCCCCTGGTGGCCGGCGCCCGCGGCTTCCAGAGCCTGCCGGCCGACGGCGACGAGCAGGTGATACGCTACGCGTTCCTGCCGCACGAGCCCCGGCCGCGCACCAACGTCGGCGCCAACCTCATGAAGAACCGCGACGCCAAGAACGTGCCCGCCGAGGTGGTCGTCCGGTCCGAGATCAACGTCAAGCCGCAGCCCGGGCAGCAGCAGCCGCAGCAGGCCCAGGCGAAGAGGCTGCCGGTCACCCTGGACGCGGACGGCACGCCGGTGGTGCACGGCAGGCGCGTGCCCGACGAGCCCATCGACAAGATCCAGATCTGGAGGAACGCCCGTGTGATCAACGATCAGCTGGTCACGGACGGCATGGCGCCCACTGCCGCGGCTACCACTGCCAGAGGACTCACCGAGCCCCAGAACTTCGAGAGATTCTTCGAGGATGTCAATCGACGGTGAGAGCTTTTTCTTTTATTTCAACTTTTTGTTTGAACTTTTTGTTTAAACTTTTTATTTTAAAATTTTTATTTAAACTTGACGTGCTAGAGGGTCTTATTGATGTGAGACAGGTTTATGCTGCGTTACACACTGAGATAGGCTTACTGTTTATTTGGGTCTACAACTGTACTATATTGTTCGTTGGAAAAATATCATTTTAATTGGTAGGACTATTTTCAGTCAAATATTTCAATGATAGGCTTCATGAATATGAATCTCCTTATTATTATTAGCGCTACCTTCTAATTATCAAAGCATTTTCTAAATCAAATAACGGATGACGAAAGAGATTCGATCTTGTTAATACACGTCACTCCAGATAATACATGTTGAGAAGCTAAATATATGTTTCCACACTCTTTTTAATGAGAGGTCAACGACCTTTGCATACAAATAAATATTTTTGCAGGTCTTATAAAAAGTTTTTTAGATTCAAGAAATACCGAACAAATACGAAATTTTTCTTTTTGAATAAACAAGCAAAAAGTTCCTTTTGCATAACAATTTAAAAGTGTCCATATCGATTTCGTAACAATTACAATATAAAAATGAATAAAACTTTAAAATTTATTTAATTAAAACAAAATGATCTGTTCATAAGGTAATTTTAAAGAGGGTTGTTTTAATAACGGATTATATTGAAGTAGAAACAGACGAGTACAGTAAGGCGCCTCTTTTTATTAAAACTTTTTTAAATTTTTACCTACAAGATAACTAAAACTATGATTAAAATAATTTATGGAGGACATTGTACTTTTTTTCTTAGCTTTTTCAACAGTAAATTGCAGTAAACAAAAAATTCATAAAATTATAAGTAGTAATTATGATATGTAATTAGAGATTGGTACAGATAAAAATAATTATTTAATAGTTTCCAATTTTCGCGGGCCACGGATTGACATTTGAGCAGTGTAAGTTTCCCGGCGCACTTAAAATTGCGTAAACAAGCATAATTCTCTCGAGAGGGCCGGCGCACGCCGAACGGGTCCGTGATATTTGGTCAAACAGTGTTTTCAGGATTCCTGGGCGTTCGTCGCTCATTAATCGCGGATAGGAAAAAAAATCGGCGATTTCGACACGCGCCCTAGCTAGTGCAAGCTTCACGTCCAAATATTCCCAGCGCCGTAAAAATGAGCCGCGATTGTTTTTTTGTCTGCCCATAAAACCTCTTGTTTTACCGTGAGCGCCGCGAGTTCATGCGCTTCGGGGCTTTTTACGTATAAATCGGCGATGAAAAGGATATTAAAATGAAGCTTTCAGCGGATGCGGATGTTAGGTTCATGCGTTACGGAGAAAGTGTGCGGCTAAATACTTTGTTGACAGAAAGCCGACGATTTTCTCGAGAAAGTCTGACCAGTCGGCAGTCGCGATCCACGTGGACATCTTACGAAATTAACATTGAGAGCTATGAGTAAGAGAGGGAGAGGGGGGTTAGGGTAAAGTTTGAAACTAATAAATACTATTACTAGTTTTATTTTCATATTCAGTAACGAGTATTAATCTTCATATAAAAAGCTTGAATGTTAATAGAATTTTATCAATTTCACGGTAGATAAATTAACTACTAACTAATGTATCTCGTGATTTATAGTTTAAATGTACTGATTTATTTGGATTCCTTGAAACATATTTTAAATTCTTGCAACGTTGAACTGAATTTGACCGTGGGAATTTAGAAAAGCAACATTTCTGCGTGAAACTAAACCAGATGATTAAAATTTTCCTTCTGCATAAATTACGCTCTAATTACCAAAAGACAACTAGTTTAAAGACCAATACCAAACCCACTAGCAAATATTCCTACAAACACAAAAGCTCGATACCTTTATTAAAAAAAAAAATAAAACAAAAAACAGGTACGGCAAGACACCGGAAGAGAACCTGGTGAAGGGCCGCACGTACCGCAACGAGGCCCTGGCCGCGGAGATTTACGAGGCCGCGGAGGAGGAGGGCTACCGTCCGAGCATCCGCAAGCGCATGCTGCAGCCGGAGCTGCCCACCGCGGTGTACCCGAACTCGCGCGTCTACTCGCCGCCGGACACGCCGAAGCCGGTGGTGAAGCCGGGCACCCGCGCCCCGGTGCTGCAGTACGCCCACCCGGAGCTCGGCGTCCAGCCGGCCAAGGTGGCCAAGAGCGAGAAGCGCACCCAGGAGACGGTGTCCTACAGCGAGATGAGCGCGCCCCCGAAACCCTCGGCGAGCTATCCGTACGGCGAGCACCGGCAGAAGAAGAAGTACGTGCTCAACGACAAGAACATCGTCGACTCGTACACCTACAAGAACTACTATCCCAACCAGCACTTCTACGGTCTCAAGAGGCCCGAGGCGCCCTTCTGGGTCAGAGTCTCCGAGAACATCAAGAGCCAGTTCACCGATGGCGTTAACAAGGTTTGTTGTTGTATTAGATTATGAAACGTAAACGATTTTTAAAATGAGTTGCTTCGCGATCATACACGGACAGACTTTTCTGTTAAAATTTAAAAAAAAAAAACGCGTAAAAATTACCGATACGAATCGTAATTGTGGGACCACATGTCATGCCATACAATAATACTATCCGCTCGGCAAATTTTACCGAACTGCCTCGTAAAAACGACGAACTCCTATGCAGCGGAAAATAAGATATTATGCGCATGTGCAAGAACCGGTCACATGACTGAACCTAACTTAAACTTTAACATACTGCCGTATAAAACTACCGAACAGTTCAGTAAAAATAGCTGTTCTTCTAGTAA
>JAXIUT010000048.1:16701516-16731272 GCA_035586675.1 Eurytoma californica | reverse complement strand
TACCTATAAATATAGATATACTACCTGGGCTAGGTGCGCTCTGAAGTTAGCTGCGTGGTCAGCTTCTGCATAATCGAACTACAACCCTGACTCCGGAGTCGGGATACTCGGGTCTCGGAGTCACGATGCCGCTGCGATGACCGTCACAGTTACCGCTATGAATTTATCCGTCATTTTCATAATGCAATTATCATTCTTTTTTTTTTTCTTGCAATAATGTAATTTAGCGACAATAAACTTTCTATTTTAACTATCCTTTTTGGGCGTTACAGTAGTAAATGTAATAAATGCATGAATTACGAAAAAAATTCAATTTAAAAGATAGACATACAGAACTTAAGTTCTGAGTTTGCAATATCGTCCTTCTCACTTCTCAAGTCCTGTACATAGTAGTTCAATTGAGTTCGTAACATGTTTAAATGATTATTGATTGTTGATATTTACCTGAAATTTATTTTGTACAACTGAAGAAAATATAAATTGGGTATTCAACTTGACTGTTACAGTACCTCTATCTATAAACTAGGGTGCCTAAGTTAAAGTCGAATCGACGAACGGAAGTGACGTTCGTTCCAATAGCGGTAAAATTTGAATCAAGCAAGAGTAACAAAACGTTTGTATTTTTTCTTTGTTCATACAATTCTGGATTGCCTTTTTCATTCATTATATTAGTAAGAATTAAGCATTCGGTTCTTGTAACTTTGAATAGTATAGTCAATCTTTTTATAATTAATTCATTTTTTTCTGCAACTGAAATGTTTTTTCAGTATAAATTTAAAAAAAGTACAGAATACTTTTTTATTTTGTATTAGAAGGATTTTTATAAGTGGAGGTATGTAATAGTTATTATATAACCATGAAGTAGTGCCTTATAAGGTATTAAAATAATAAACGAAATAATTTGTACAATGTTGATTTTTTTATTTTTAGAGACAAAGGGAGCA
This sequence comes from Eurytoma californica, assembly GCA_035586675.1. Taxonomy (NCBI): domain Eukaryota; kingdom Metazoa; phylum Arthropoda; class Insecta; order Hymenoptera; family Eurytomidae; genus Eurytoma; species Eurytoma californica. The sequence continues at coordinate 16,730,328 of JAXIUT010000048.1, read as the reverse complement.
ATAAACCTTTGATGTAGTTTTCAGTATTTATGAAATAACGCATGTTCTTAATTACTGTCACATTTTCGTAATTATATAATATATATACTGGATATTATTCATGTGCATGTGTAATTAATAATTTATTAATAATTAACTTATCACTCCACCAGCAAATACTTTCACATTATGCAATTCATTCACTCTCATCTTTATTCACACTATTAATTTTTTCCATTTAATAATTACCATCAGTTAAGCACACTTAAGCATGGTTATTATTCTCCCATTTTCTCACAATCATTTTACAAGTTTAGAAATTATTTGTATTTTGTTTTTTTTTTTAATTTTTATCATTTTTCTTTTCTTTTTATATAATATTTCTTTAAGTAATGTGATTATGATTTTTGATCGAGGCTATTCACTTCTCTAGTCCTTCCACAGTATTACTCGATCCCTTTGCAGCCTCAACAAATCAATTTTTTTTCTTGATCTGACAAAAATTTACAAGAACGAAAAGCGCAATTTATGGACGTGTATGTAATCTTAATGAGCATGAAGATAGACGTACATAATATATGACGTACTTCAGTTACAGATGTGTAAATAATTAATAAAACTTAAATGTTCAAAATCAAAATACACGCTTCTTAGCAGACTTTTCTCAACTCAAAATAATTATACTAAAAATATGTTACTAGTTTATGTATTCTTATAGTTTTCAAAGAAAAAAAAAATTATATGTATTCAAGCTGTTGGTCGAAATTTTGTATGAAAATTTAGTATATATTTATTTATATTTCATTTAGTCTTATTGAATATAACCATGTGTAATTATTTTAATTTTTTTACATATGATTACACAAATCAAAATATTTCCCACAACTATATTTCATTTTTGTCTTAACTTACAACAATTTTAAATGAAGAGTACAGCTTTACAGACTTTAATTAAATGAAAATTTAAACTAAAAATACATAATCAGTATGAACTCTTATATATTTGTGAGTGTATAAAATATAGTGTTAATGTTTACAGCGGCAGCTTACATCATTGCATTTCCGTATCAATGAAACTACAGTTTCCACTGTATGGAAATCACATTTCAATTAGTGATGAATCTTCTGTCCATGACAAGTCAACTCCTATGCCAGTGCTTGACTTTTGTGAACTTAACTTTATTCACAAAAACTGTCTTCAATAATTTTCATATTATTTTTTTTTACAGCACATGACATCAAGGACAATATTTAAGAGGACATATTTGTGACTAAAATTCTCAAGAGATGAGATTTCTTTATTTTCAAATACAATATCTTCTTCCAAAAACATTTCATACAACTTCATTTTAACCCTTATACTTAAAACTAGTCTGAAAGAATTTTGTAATTAGCATATGGTCTAATTTTTAAAAATAAAGATCTCTCTCTCTCTCTCTTGCAATAGAATAGAATTTAGTAATTTGTCTAGATAGGTATCGTCTCCTTTTTTTTTTAAATAAAAATGTTTAGAATGCATATACTTTTTTTTTTGAGAAACGAAAAAAAATATACAGGCATGAAGAATAAAAGAAGCAAGCGATAAACTTACAGTATATTTTAGTGACACTTCTTTCAATATTCTGTAAAACGTTGGTGATTAACGTCAATTTGTATTACACTACTTGAAACGTCACTTTTTGTTTTATAATCATTGATAGAATCAATGCAAAGACTTCAAGCAAGACGATCGCAAAAAAAACGTCTTTTAATTTAAACATCTTTATACCACTTTACAAAATTTTTCGATTTGAAATTCATTTAAAAAATTTTCAATTATACATCAATCATTTTTTCAATTGTAATAAAAATATTGCTTAATGGTTAAAAAATTATTTTTGAAATAACCCCTGCGTCATTGAAATTTGTCTAAAACATTTTTATTTAAAGATGTATTGTGAAAGTAATATATCTTCAAATAAAAATACAACTACACCTAATTATACAAAATAGAGTTGGTCATAAAAAAGTTCACAATTCACTTAAAATCAAATAATTTATGACGTTAATTTTGCTTGCAGACTCTGGGAATAAAGAGAAAGAGAGACAGTAAAAAGAAAATTAGTAAATCATTGTACGCGACTGTCGATATACTTTTTTTACTTTCTCCTTCGTACAATAAAAATCAATCCTAAGTCATTATTATTAACAGCTTCTTTCAACGTACATCAAGTCATTCGCGCTTTGTTTGAAGAAGAACGGCTTAGACTCTATAAAATCGAGTCGTCACTTATCTCACATATAGACGGTACGCACTCTCAACCTTACAATGCTCCAAAATCAATTTTACTTTTTGTTACTTATTTTTGTCTTACAAATCTTTTTTGTCCTTTCGCCCTTCCTTTGTTGAAACACTATTTGAGTTCTATACCAAAGGGCGAATGCATGACTTCACGAACCTTCAGTACACTCGCACACACAAGCACACTTTTTTTTTATGTATCCTCATGTGTTGAATCGATAGATTAAAATACAAAAGTGTCATTTATTAGGTCTTTGCAGAACTTCTGCCATTTTCCAAATGTAATTCTTTAAGCATAAGTAAAACAAGTTTAAAATGAATACAACGAATTATTAAATAAATAAAAAGTAAATTTGTGAAAATTTATTTTTCTTTAAAATTTTCATTATACTTTATTTGATTTCAGAAAGTAATGTTGGATTTTTCTATGAACATATAGGAAACAACTTTTTTTTTATTTATTACTAAAGAACTTCATTAAAATGGAACAGAATTTTTGTAACAAACCTAATACTAGTCTTTTTCTTTCCGTGATATCGACGCGCTAATTCAAATATTCCAAACGTCTCTCTTTCTTTCTATGAAAATTATGTATATAATGTATATATATATTTATTTATATATTCATGTTACTGTTGTAATCTAAATCGTAAATCACTTGGCAGAATGGACTCCGATGAAAACACAGTATATGCATATATTTGAATGTGTGATATTTGTATATACCATTTCGAAGACTGGTTTTCTCTTATTGTTTTCTTCTTTAATCATTCAGGGACATTTGAAACTTAGGTTTAAATGGCGATCTGTTAACGATGCAATTAAATAGTCAATATAAGAAAAGTTAAATGACAAACAAGCCATTTTTACACTTGATTTTCTTTCTTAAACACGAAGTGACTGAATCAACCGAAGCTCCGAATTTTGACACGTAGCGTCTTTTTTTTTAACATTTCTCTGGACAATTTTCACTCGCGTTACAATACGTTACTACATGATTTTACGGAGACACTCACTTGATCGTACATGATCGCCTTCTAAAAGAACTTTGCCGCTTTCTTTTTTAGAACATGTAATCTGGATTTTCTCTCCGCTTTTGTTTATTAGTTTTTTTTGGATTTTTTTTTTCTTTATTTTCGTTTATATACTTACGACATTAGCGTTTTCGCGCTTTTTTCTTTCTCTCAGGTTTGATGCTATCACGAAACAGGAGATTTTTACTGATTAACGCGTCCTGAAACAAATGTAAAATAATAATTTGAAACGTTAGACTATTGATCGTTTATTTATTATTTAATGTTACAAAGCATGAAGAGCAGAACTAGAAAAAAACAATATTTTCACAATTATATTTCAGTAATAATTCGATAAATTGTTTTATAGTACAAATTTTTCCTATTCTTTCCAGTTTTGGAAGCAAAAATGTTATAGTCAAGATGTTCTTTTAATAATTTATTCGTATTGTCAATCACAATTTCAGTTCTAAGTTTCTCTTATTATGCTACACATAGTACAAAAAAAAATTTATGTTAACTATCTGTTAAATTGCACAATCATATGTTAATATGTTTGTGTACACATTAATATATAGAAGAAAACATATATTTAAAAAACAATTTTGAAAATATGTTGCACATTATAGAGAAATAAAGAAATCTTGAAATTTCAATAAATATATCATATCTCACAATATGATGACAAATAAAGCATCTTTTCAATTAATTAAATATTAAATTTTTGCATGTTCACCAAATAATACAATTGTTAAAACTTTTTTTTATTAGTTCTGATCTTATGCAAGAGATTAAAAATTAAAAAAAAAATTAAAACATATAAAGCAAAATTTATTTTTGTACATGTTGCATCAGTTCGTACTTGGTACTTCTTTTTGTTAATGACGTGCTAATTAAATGTATATTATGATTAAAATTTGATACATCATTAAATAAAGGTGTAAACAGTTATCTACAAGCTTGAGTGGTAATAACGTCAAATCTGTGTAAGAAGTTTGTTTATTAAATAAAAATCAACTAACTATTATCACATTTTTTTTATATTGAAGGTTGTTCATATTAAATATTTTCATGACAAGAATAACAAAAACAAGGTATAAATTTATACAATTGTTCAAGAAAATATTTTCTGATTTTTTTATATAAATTTTTAATGTGATTAAGGGATCTGCTTCGAAATAAAACGTGAAATGTGAAATGATTTATCAAAAGACGTTATAACAGTGCTATGTGTTATTATTTCTTTCATTTCGCGATAGGTGCATCCGATGAACCAGGAGAAGACTTTTCCATCCAATGATATATCCTTTCCTGAAGTTGCCGCACTGATGATGCAACGAGCACTTTAATAAGAAAATATAAAAAATAAGATGTGATAGTTTAAAGATGAAGATATGCTTAAAACAGTGTTGGACATAAAACTACTAATATTTGATTTTTTTTATAAATATAAAAAAAAATTTCTGCAATACAAATTAAATTAACATCAATTTTGGTGGAAAAGGGTTTTTCTATAATTTGGCTCAATTCTGAATCAAACTCATACAAGAAATAATTGTAATTGTTGCACACAAAAATTAGAAAAAAAAATTCTAAAAAGGTGATCAAATTACATTAATATTATTTTTAGACGACAGTAAATTATGGCATTAAATAATTTCTTAAAATCAAGATTAAAAACAATGTTTGGACTGTTTGTATAACAGATTTTTAAAAATCGAAATTTAGTAATATTAATAAAATAAATTAATGCAAATCTTTAAAAGTTATTACAAAATATTTGTTATTAATATATTTTGCACATGGCTTCGTAACGAAAACGTGTTCATTAATGTAATTTCAATATCCTCTAATAAATATTTAGTAGTACCCTAACATGAAATAATAAAATAATTTATTGAATGTTTGTGTAAATAATAAAAAATAAAAAGTAGAAGTTTCTTTTTAGGTTTATTCTAAAACCTTTTATAAGGTATACAAAAAAAAATTATTTACAAATCATATTACAATAAAAAAATGTAATGTGTCTAAATGTCGTTTATCTTACAAAATAAAAGAAACTTAAAAGCCTAACGCGCATAGTTTTTGATAAAGGCAATACTACTTCTCAATGAATTCCTTTATAATTAGTTACAAAATTACAAAATATGGATAATTAAATTATTCAACTACATACATCAGTGCACTGTGTTTGTTGGGAGTTGCTACGGTTGTTATGCTATCAAAATATGAAAGAATTAATAAATTGTACTAATAATACCTTGAAAATACATTCAAATAAAATTGTAACTCCAAAACTGGTTTTAATCAATGAATATTTTTAATTTAAAAAAAAAAAATATAAATGTGTGATTAAGAGTTGCAACTAAAAACGGGCAAAACGAAATTTAATTTTGGCAAATGTGATGTATAATAAATTTAGTTAAATGTTAGTAAGCAATGTTTAAGCAATGAAATAAAAAGAATACAACAGTCCAAATATTGTTGAACACAAAACTGATTAAAAAGCACAATAAACAAAAGATGAACATAGTATTTTGCTTTGTTGTAAAAGTCAATTTTTGTCTACAAAATAATATACTCATATTTCACTAATTTTTCTTTATGAAATAAACTTCTTTTATATTGCAAAAGTTTAGTAACTAATCTGTCTAAAAAGACAATATTTACAATTTAACTAAAATTTATATCTAGTGTTACTACTTTCACGTAACTTTGTTAGAATAAAAAAATTATTTAATCTGGATTCTTAAAGTTTTTTTCAAAAAAAGTTATTTGGTAATTAGTAATGAAATCATTCTTTCAACTAATTCCACTTTATGGATCTTACCGTTCAAGTACTTCAATTTTTTAAAAATGATTAATCCAAATGGATTTTAATGTTTTTTTCAATTATACCTTATTTATAAATAACACATTGACTTATATACAGTGCATTAATATGTTATGTTCATCCATTAATAATTGGTGAAAAATAAAAAAAAAAGTAAAAAAAAAAAAAAAATCAAATAAGTATGTCAGTAAATATTTCGTGTTTACTCAAATATCAAGGCAGAAGATTTAATTTATTTAATGAAACTTGCATATTCTATGCAAGTTTGCATATTCTATGTCGATTTATGGCTCGTATCTACTGCCTTGATTTTTGCGTCATTTGAATTCTACGGTAAACGAACGAATCTATGCCAATCGTCCTCAGCTATTGCACCTGATTGATTGGCGGTTTGGGCCGGTGCTTGATTCTGACCGGCTCCCTGGCCCTGCGCAAGCTGCGATTGTCCGGGGCCGGGTGTCGTCGCCAGGCCATTGTTGATATTGACCGCGACCTTCTGTTTGAGCATCGTCCAGTCAAACGTGTAATCGTATTGATAGTTAAGCGTGCGGAAGAGGATGCGGAACAGTTGGCGCAAGTACATGTAGTCCGGACCCTCTTCGAAGCGCAAGCCTCGACAGTAGTTAAGGTACATGGAGAATTCAGCTGGGAAGCCCTGTAAAAAAAAATAATACTTTAGCATATTGGAATACATATATAGCGCTTTCTTTCCTCTTTCCTAAGGTGATTGCGATTAAAGGACTTGATTTTATCACCATTGCTATTTAATGCGTATAAGTATGTGCAATTAACAAAATTTTCATGATACAGTACCGCTCATAAATTCGATAACATATGCTTAAAAAAAAAGGAAATCTTTAAATGACGATATCTCCGGTTTTATTAATCGTAGGACAAAAATAAGAAAAGCAAATGAAAGTAGTTTTTTTCGATTTGTTCAATCGCTGTTATTTTTCCGAGATCTTTCGAATCCCGTTGGAGTTTTTCACCTACTACCATTTGATAAAAAAATAAAAGCGATTGAACAAATCGAAAAAAATGACGAAATGAACAATTATTTAAAGCAATACTATGGAAAGAAAAAAATTATTTAAAAATACTTTTGGTGCATAAAAAGTGAGCATTTTGTCTCTACTTTCATTTGATTTTCTCATTTTTGTTCTACGATTAATAGAACCAGAGGTATCCTCATTTAAAGATTTCCTTTTTTTTGTAAAATGTGTTATCGAATTAATGAGCGGTACTGTATATCAGAGATAATTTCATTAATAATACTGATGTTCGAAAAAGTTGCGGCAACGTTTGATGTAGCTTACCTTACATAGAACCTCAACGGGAGTGGACATTTTCTTCTCACTGATTTTTTCGTATTTCTGCTTCTTCGTTGCGGCCTTAAGGCCCTGCCAGGGTAGGGAACCTCTGTTGAAGTACATGAGCACATAGCCGAGTGACTCCATATCATCTCGCCGACTCTGCTCAATACCAAGGTGAGCATTGATAGAAGCGTACCTCGCCGTGCCCGTTAAGTTCTTGTCTTCACGGTACGTAATGTGTAATCGAGTGCGGCTATCACGAAATTTCTTGGCAAGTCCAAAGTCGATGAGGAACAGCTGTGTTGCGTAGCAATAAGGATACTTTAAATATTGTATTATGCCACGTCTATTCACTTAAATATTTTGTATTATTATTATGACTACTTCTATTAGGGGAGAGCGGGGCATAGTGGGCCGCGCACACTATTATTTAGAGCAGTATTGCGGGCCACCTGATCATCCAAATTTGATCTGCAATCCCTAAACTTAACATATAATTGGTACAATACCTCAAGTTTACGGGTTGCAGATTAAATTTGGATGAATAGGTGGCCCAGAATATGTCTCTAAAAAATCGTATCCGTAGCCCACTAGACTCCGCTCTCCCCTATATATATATTATGTTATTTATGCCATTTGCTATAGATATGTACGTTTAAAACAAAGAACAACTATTCCAATCCGATGTAACCGACGTTCTCGAACTTTCGACAGCCGAAATTTATGATCGAATTATCCCCGTGTAAAATCCTAGGAGCGTATTAGAAAATATAACGTGTCGCAGAAAAAATCAGGAAGCATCGAGGAAAGGAAAAAAAAGGATCTGTCCGCGCTAATCGCGGCACTCGAGGGTGACGGTCCAACAGAGTGCAGTCCGCGCATCTGTTGTTTTATGATCGTGTTTACGCGCACTCGAGGGCCGTCTTAGACTAACGGCGGAAAAATTATTCCCTCCTGCGCCTCAATGCTCCCACCAATCGCGTAGATAAATTTTCGCGGATGTCCTAAGGAAGGGGCACTGATCAGAGGTCAAGACGTCGGAAAATATTCTTCAATCTTTAGATTTGTAGCGTCACCCGAGCGGTGAACAACTCACGTTTTTTAACTCCCATTAAATTCAATATATTAAATCTATCCAGACTCTTACATTTATTTATATTCCCAAATAGTCAACGCGGATTAAAGTTTCGTGTTGATCGGCAAAGTCTAGTTACGCTTATCCGAAGCATACATATACTATACGCGCCAAAACAAGCTGTATTACATTTATATTCGTTAACTTATTTGTGCAATAATAAAATAGTATAAAATTTAAATATAAAATTAAAATTTTATAAAATAATATATTTAAACATTTTTACCTTATTACAGTGACGGCCAATGCCCATTAAAAAGTTGTCTGGCTTAATATCTCTATGAATAAAGTGTTTGCAGTGCACAAACTCAATCCTGCCTATCATCTGATCAGCAAGCATTAGAACTGTCTTAATTGTGAATTTTCGAGAACAAAAAGTAAACAAATCTTCAAGTGAAGGACCTAATAGGTCCATAACTAGGACGTTATAATCCCTTTCTTGTCCATACCTGTAAAAAAAAAAAAAATTTATAATTAATTGTATATTTAAACAGCTTTGAAAAAATCATATGCATTTTGATGATTCTTGGAAAAACATAACAAATTATTTAAAAAATTAATAAAAATATACACTTATTTGTTAGTAAAAGGAAAGTTGTGTCCTCTTTTATATATTTTAACAGATGTCACAAGATTGATGAGTGCATAAAGAATTTAGAGAATTTCATGAATCATCGATTCAAGTGATTTATTTATTAAGTGACTAGTACAATTGTATTAGAATATTTTGTTTCATATTCTAATGTTACTTTCAGTTGAAGTTTTCAAATATAGCCATAAGTTTTAATGTAAATTAAAGGAATATTTCTTACCAGCGTATATGGGGTATTCCTATACCACCATGTAATATCTTGTATAATTTTGACTCATACAGTAACTGTGGATGGCGTGCTCTAATATTCTCCAATTTAATTGCCACTTCCTTTAAAAAATAAATTTCAATACCAATTAATTATACATTTTATAAATATATTTTGATACATATGAATAAAGCTCAACAACCGTAGTAGGGATAATCATTAGAACTAATAAAATTGTATTTGAACCTATTAAAGATAATGTAGATTCTTTGTCACATCAAAACATGTTTTGCAGAATAGTAAGATGATTGTATTAGAGAGCTGCTCTTGCATCATGTCTAGTGACTAAATATTTTTAAGAATAGAATTTTATAAAATTATATTTAAAGACCATTTATACATAATAACAATGTACATTGACAAATTAAGTTATTTCAAAATTGTCAAATATATAATCCTAACATCAATAAAAATCTTGTCTATCTTGAAGTAGGTAGACATTATTAAAGATCATAATATTTTGTAAAGAAATCATTATTAATTTACTGATTTTGTTATTAATTTATTTATACTTTCAATTAATTAATCAATATATTTAATCTTTTTCCATCTTTTTGTTATACCTATTAGTCCATGTGATTTTGAAACACGTGTCACTGTTGAACCGTAAATACAAAGCCAATTTGACTAATTCACAGTTCTCACTGAACTGTTTCAATTTAATTTAGTTAAAGAGATTAAAATAGAAAAACTGCTTTAAAATTATAATGCTCCGGATTACTGAAACTCATGTTTTTCCTGCCAATGGTAAAAACACACTCCTTATAAACATCCAAATTGCAATTGATCATTACTGATAACAGATAAGTGGAAGCTTAGCGAAAGGAAGCAGTTGTTAGGATAACAGCCAGATACTTTCTCAACTTTGTCAGTTTGGTGCACTTTTCAATGCCATCATTGCAGACTAGATTACAAAAGAAGCGTACTACTCTCTTCCTACTTTGACTCATTCTCAAGCTCATTGTCTTAGCATGCATTGGTGCAAAAGTGAGACAATCAGCTGTTGAAATTCCTTTGTCCCCCTGGATTTGCTCAATCGCGCGACAGCCCTGCAAAGCCCTATCGCGTACACACCACGGCTGACTGGCCAGCCATGATCGCCTCGTCGTTTCCGAAACGAGGCCACGGAGGCGAGGCACCTGCGGCGCTGGGACACAGGTGCCGCGCCTCGGGGAAGGTGCACGTCGCGAGGAGCGTCGTTCGCCCGTGTCCCCTCCCCGCAGTGCGACTGGGGGCACGTAGCTGCGCTTTGTCCGCGAGCCTCGCTCGCCATGTTACGGATTTCCCGTCCGCCTCGCGAGAGCGAGATTTCGTAACCACGCCGAGGGGGAAAAAAAAGAGAGCCGCGAGAGAGGCTTGGGCGCCATAGCCGAGCGCCGTTGGCCCGTGAACTTGGCGAAAAAAAAGGCGGAGAGAAAAAAGGCGCCGTCTCGGGGCAGAAGGAAAAACGGTTCGGCGTGCTGCATGCGTCGCGAGCGAGTCCGAAACGGGCGCGCGCGGAACGGAGAGAGAGGGCGATAGCGTGCGATAGAGAGAAAGAACGAGAGAGAAAGAGAGCACGAGCGAGCAAGCGAGAGATAGCCAGGAGAAACTCAAAAAGCTGCTATATAGAGTGCGGACGCAAGCACTCGCACACGCAGGGCACGGGCTACACGTACACGTAACACGGGTGGGCGAGAGTATTGCTCGCGCACACACTGGGCCGCCCAGGTCTCGGGGAGGAGAGAGCGAGCGAGCGAGAGAGAGAGAGAGAGAGAAAAAGAGGTTGCCTGCGTGGGGCTTCTCACCTCGCCGTTGGAGACGTTGATGCCGAGGTAAATGTCGCCGAAGGAGCCCGAGCCGATCTTCCGCATCAGCCTGTACTTGCCGCCGACGATGAACTCGGTCTTGTTGACGATCCCCATGATCGACATGGCTGCTGGCGTTGATGGTGCCGCCGCTGCTGTTGCTGTTGCTGCCGCTGCTGCTGCTAGTGACGTCCGCGCCGCTGGCGCGCGAGAGAGGCGGGGAAGAGCGGGGGGCCCTCGGCTGCAGCCAGTGCCACGCACTACTCCTCCGGCACGTCGCAGTAGACGTCGTCGTCGTCGCACTCCTCCTCGTCCTCGTCGTCGGTACGCGACGCGCCACCACGGGGGCAAGGGGAAAGGAGGTCGAGCGCGCGCGCGCCGCACACAACACCGTTGGCTCCCGACCGCCCGATCCGCTCGCGGCCGCTCTCTCGGCCGCAACTCTCGCGCCGAGGGCAGCTAAGCGCAGCGCCTCTCGCTCTCACTCGCGCCGTACACTCACACACTGTATGGGGCCCCAGGAGCGGGGCGCGCTGGAAGGGGGTGTGCTGGCGGGGTGGACGGACGGAGTGATCTCTCGCGCAGCTGCTTGCCCTGGGCCCACGGTGCGACACACCACGGCGACGGGGACAGCCAGGTCGTTGCGCGCCAGCCACTCTCGGGCCCTACTACCTTCTTGTGCGGAGACTCGTCGCGCTGCTAGCCCGCAATTCCTGCGAATTATCGGCCGCGCGCGCACGCCACAGTCGCTCTCGCTCGCCCGAGAGAAGGAAGAAGCAGCCGCAGCGCCTCGCTCTCTCTCCCTCTCTCTTTCGCCTGCACTCACGTACAGAAGCCGCTAGCGCGAGTGCGACTGTGTGCGAGTGCCCAACTTATAGTCATAGACGTCGCGCCGCTGCTGGCTGCGATCCGATGGTCGCCGAGCGGCGGTGTAAGGTTTATTGGGAGGAGGCGAGAGGGGAGGGTTCGAAGAAGAAAATACGAGCGGAAGAGCCGCTTTTTCGAGCCCACAGCCTGCGCTCGCAGAGCTCGGTGGCCCACCGAGCTAGTAGCACAAGTATAGCAGATAGAACCTGCCATGAGCAAGCGCACACCGTCATCGCGCATGCGCGAGTGTGAACGTGTGCGCTCTACGGCCATACGGGCCATACGTGTTTTTTCTTTACCTCCACTCCATCCCTGCCACTTTCAGTTTGATATGGCGGAAACGGCACTTACACGGTGGCGGTAGCACTGCGCTGGTCAATTGAACCGTTGTGGTGCAGTCAGATAGATTGACAGTCAAAAGGTCAGGTATACACTGTATACTGACTGATAAATACTCTTGTCGTCACAGTTGTCGATTGACGACTATATAGACGATAACTGGCTCCGATTTCAAATTTTTGGCTTTTATCGCGCTAAGTATTTCTTATCTTTGAAAAATTTCGTGAACAAAGAGCAATTTAGACAATTAAGAAATTTACAAGAGCAATTAGGAAATTTTGTCCTTGAATTCTCTTGTCTAATGCATAATAACAATTGCAATCTATTAAAATCAATGCTGAGAATATTTTTCACGCTTATATATATCGCAAAAATTGAAGGTAAACAAATAGTTGCTTTATTAACTTTATTGATATGAAGATATAACTAGTTTAAAATAGTACAGAAATAAACTATTTGTAGAAATATGTTTATATATGTATAATTTAATATTTCTATCTCTGTTTAAACAATATAATCTAGAAGAGTTATAAATAATATAATGCAAAGTCTATGAGCTATATGAATTTAATTTTTTATATTTAATTTAAAAAATTGAAATATAATTAACAAAAAATATTAAAGTACATAAAGTAAGAGAAACACAAAATCTTATACCTGTAATAACTCTAAATTTTCGATACTTATAGTATACTTAAGGAAATATGTTAAATTAAAAATCTTGAGTGCATCAGCTTAACTCTCACTCGTCAGTCGGTGCATGTGCTCTAATTGCATAATTGAATTTGTTACAATGAAGCAGATAGAAAATTAGAAGGGTGCAGGTGTAGCAGATCGGGAGATCAATTTCGAACGGACCTATATTCATGCATGCAGAGATAAGATGAAAACAGCGCTTTATATTCGTACGTCGCTGGACAGTGGAGCATGGATGAGTGGATTCAGTTTTCAGTGGACAGTGGGTAATAATACCAATATACCTCATCACTGGAGTGCCCAGTGACCACTGGTAATAATATACAATTTTTAAGCGAACGGGTTAGATATTAGCACAAAGCCCAGTTGAAAGTCATCTTTAATCTTCTAAATAGCTGGCGACTGTAACTAACCCTGAAGATAACGCGCGCGCGGTACACCAGTGCCAGCATAAAAAAGCGAAGGTGATCTAGATAATAATACGGTAGCCCAAACATTGTGATAAACAGGTCTGCACGGTGCAGGTGAACTTTATTGAGCGTCTATACTTGAACTCTTGAGTACAGGTGCGCTCAGAAGTCGTAGATGACATTAGATCAGATAAGGATACGAGATAGTGAAAAATGCAAAAGAAAACTTTTTTCGTTCACGTAAAAAAAATTCGACTGGTCAATGTTGCTCGGGATGAGTGTAATGCACGATAATTTATTCTGATTGTGTAAGAAAATTATGAATGCTGACACCGTGAAATATTAGGCAGAACATTAAACTCACGTTCGTGATTTTTTCCTTTTTTTTTGCAGGTATGTTGTGTTCGACTTGGATTGAAAAACGACAATTGAAAGAGTTACATACAAATTAATTCAACGACTGAAGGATAATTTTGGAAGTGGGATTTGGCAACTTAAGCAGTTTTGGAGTCGTGTCATGACTATTTTAATCGTATACTTGTAACCCCAAAAGTCTGGCTTCTTGTGCAGTTTTATCTAATCAAATGCAGAGATATATTGCAGAGATATAGTCTTCACTAAATGAAGTTTTTTCAGATTTGTCGCTCAAAGTGCCTTGTTATTTGTGCTGAATAATTGCTGTGCTTGAAAATTCTGTAAAAAATGGTATGGAATTTAACTAAAACTCTCCTGACCTAAATTTTACTGCTTTGTCTTAGAAATTAAGATATTTTTTTTACAGAGTGACGGATTAAGATTCAGACACCACCTGACCCAGAGGCCGACAGAAGAGACATTTTTCAAGTCTAGAGTTATTTTAAAACCAAAAATTGATCCTCAGAGTGGAACACAGCATTTGCTATTTGCTCTCACATTTATTTTGTCAGTATCATTGACTGTAATTGTTTTGGAAAAAATATTGCCTGAGCCACAATTAATAGATACTGAAAGGTTTTATCCAGACAGGTTTGTGGCTGAGCGAGCTAGAGCTCATGTTTATAATTTAACTTCTCTCGGTCCCAGAGTGGCAGGGAGTTATGAAAATGAAGTTTTAGCAGTTAAATTTTTGTCTGATACAATAAAAAATATTGTGAAAGAAGCATACCCAAATCATAAAATTTTAGTTGATATTACAAGACATAGTGGTAGCTTTCCTTTGACATTTCTTGATGGCATGACACACGTTTATAAAAATGTTCAAAATGTAGCAGTTAAGATAGGTCCTCATAGAGTATCGAGACATAGTCTTTTACTGAACTGTCATTTTGATAGTTTTGTTGAAAGTCCAGGTAAAATAAATTTTCAAACAATTTCTCTGTCATTGTTTAAAGAAATATTAAATTTTTTATTGTCATAGGAGGTTCAGATGATGCAGCAGGCTGTGCAGTAATGTTAGAAGTTCTTAGGGTAATTTCAAAAAGTACCAAATACTTAAAACATAATATAATATTTTTATTTAATGGCGCAGAAGAAAATATATTACAAGTAAGGAACCAATAATTAAAAACCGGAATTTTTTTTTTTTAATAAACTTAAAGAACCGAATTTTGCATTAAATTATTACAGGCTTCACATGGATTTATAACACAACATCCATGGGCCAAAGAAGTTAAAGCTTTTATAAATTTAGAAGCTTGTGGAGCTGGAGGTCGTGAATTACTCTTTCAGGCAGGTCCAGGAAACCCTTGGATCTTAGAGGTATTATTTTTAAGAAAATTAATCCATATATTTTAAGAATGATTAGTTTTTAAAAAAAATTTCTCATTTATAGGTGTACGCAAAGTCAGTACCTTATCCTTACGCTTCATCATTAGCCCAAGAAATATTTCAAAGTGGCATTGTACCTGGGGAAACAGATTTCCGCATATTTAGAGATTTTGGAAAAGTATCTGGTAAGGTGTATTTTTAACATATTTTGTTAAAAGTGATAGTTATTTAAAATTATTTTATTTTTACTGAATATATTTTTTTATAAATTTTAGGGTTGGATTTTGCTTGGTCAACCAATGGCTATGTTTATCATACAAAATTTGATACAATGCAACAAATACCTTTAGGCTCTCTACAAAGGACTGGAGATAACATTTTAGCACTATCTCTTGGAATAGTAACAGGTCCTTATCTAGCAGATGAGGCTCTTCAAACTTCAGAAGGTTCTCTTGTTTTCTTTGACTTTTTGGGTGCATTTGTTATAAGATGGCCCGAATATTTAGCTAAATTTGTTAATATTATTGGAATGGGAATAGGGTGCTATTCTATTTATTTAAACATGCACAATGCGCGAAGAGGTAAGAAATCGAACTTTATAATGTTGTAATCAATGATTTAAATATTTCTTGATATTTGAATACTTATTTTTCAGAAATTAAAAAGACGACATATATTAAGCAGCTGATGATATGCATTGTAACTGTGATATTTTCTTGGATCATATCAATGATCTCTGTTTCTGTAATAGCTCTAGTGCTTACTAAATTGGGTAAAGTGATGAGTTGGTATGCTCGACCAGCATGGCTATTTTTCCTTTATGTATGTCCAACTGTTGCTATCTCTATGACTTTCTTTCTTTTCATGGGTGTCCATCAAAAAAAGGTCTGTGTAAACTATAAATGTAGCAGCAAATTTATGAATAGTTTTGTTCACTGCATCGAAACAAAATACAAAAAAGTTGTGATGAACAGAAGTATAAAAATTTATACTAACAACTATTTAACAACTTTATTTGTATTTTATAATTTAGATTTTATTAACTTCTAAAATTTTATTAAAATTTTCATTTTTAATAGGAGGTCAATTCTTCTTGGATTTTGTATCAGTTATATTTTGATGCCTATAGTATCTTTTGGATGTCAGTTTTATTTTTATGTATTCTATTAAACATTCGATCAGGTTTTATACCTTTACATTGGGTACTATTTCTCTCGATTGGTAACATTGTCCGACAAAATTTCTTCAGTAAATGGAGAGGTAATAAAATTTATGCTTAAAATTAGCTAAGAATGTTAAAAGTAAACAAAGCATTATTGCACTTTCAGATTGGAAATGGCTGTGTTATCACTTGGGAACCTTAAGTCTACCTTACATTCAATCTTTTTATTTGTCTATTGGTGCTCTTTACCTGTTCATTCCCTTAATGGGTCGAGCAGGTGCTAGCCTCAACTCCGAAATCGTTATAGCTAATATGTTGTCAATTCTATTTTGTCTTCTCTTCAGCTTCACGGTAATCTAATCTTAGATTAATACTTTTTTGTACCTTTTTCTATTTTAATACATTATTAATTAAAATGCATGGGCTTGAAGTGCAATTACAATTTTTCTTAAAAAAGATTAATTTAGTTTTTTATTTATACTTTGCTCAAGTTTGTTTTAACACAATATTCATATTGCGTTTTTAAAAAATTAAGATGTATAATGTTTAATGTTTATGAATATACCAAAAAAATTACTTTTTAGATGCCTCTTGTTGTGCTTGTGAAAAATGCAGGAAGAGTTGTCAATGTATTGATTGGAATATTCTTTATAGCCACCGCTATTCTTATTTTAACACCTCTTGGTTTCCCATACAGTGGAGATCCTGCTTCTCCAGCTCCAGAAAGATTTATGATTGCGGTAATGATTCACTATAAAAATGATTTTTTTATTTTACAACAAAAATATTAATATCTATTATTAAAAAAAAATCAGCACACACACAGACAGTATTACAATCAGGATGGTTCTTTACGTTATTCCGGCACTGGATATTGGATAGTTAATTTAGATATGAACAGTCCTCACAGTGTGGCAGCTATGGTTCCTGAAGTAGGAGCAGCAGTGTCAACTGTAGAAGATTGTAAAAATGAATTATACTGTGGATTACCATATTTAGTCCCAGTGACTACTTTCCTATGGTAAATATTAATGTTTGTTTAAGGTGGCTCCATCGTTTTTTAAGATCTATAAAACTAAAAAATAAAAAGTACTAGCGAAAAGTACAAATTACAAGCTTTTAATTGGTAATTTCATTTGATCTGGTTGCTAAATAAACTACTAAGAAAATAATTGTTAAAAATTGAAGTTTTAACACAGGCTCTTACGGAAGGAAGTTAAAATTTTAAAAAATTTTAGGACTTTCTTAATACAATACTCATAAAATCTCGTTAAATAACATGTTTATATTAAATAGGTCAAGATTATTAAAATTCTTATATAAAAATTATAGGAAAACAAGTTGGATTCCAGGACCTCCTCCATTAATCTCTATTCCGACTACCTTGCAACTGATTGGAAAATCGGTTAAAGGAAATATAATGTCATTCTCTTTTAATATAACAGGTACATAATTTATCAATCGTCGTGTCCATAATTATGTCAGTTGACTGTTTATTTACTACATATTTGTAATACTTCTAGGACCAGATCACATCGGTATAATGCTATCACCATACAAAGGATTAAGTTTGAAAAAGTGGAATATATTAGATGATAAGCCTTTGCGAGGTCCATCATGGAACGAACGAGAAACTTATTTCGTATATTATTCTTGTGTTAAAGATTGTGAACCTTTTCAATTTTCTTTAGATTTAGAAGTAAGTTCAATGTTCTACTTTTATAATCACAGATATTGAATTAATTGAAACGAATTTTTCAGACACCCAAAAATCATAAAGGTCCGAGTTTGTCAATTGCTTTAGCTGGACACTTTTTACACGGCGTAAATCAACGATCGCTGAGATTCCAGAATTTCTTATCACAATTTCCATCCTGGTCAGTGGTAACTCCGTGGACTGCAACATATACATCATGGCAATTTTAAAACGCTCTCTAATGCTACTTTGCATAATTGAAAGAATTCCTAATAATCATTAATTCAGTAAAAAATGGCAACGATGAAGTTGATAAAAGTACTATTGTACAATGTATCTACATTAAAATTGTACATTCTAATTGCGCTTTATAAAAATAAGTTACATCTTAAGAAGAGCTTTATACGAGAAAGAGAATTTTTATAGAAAAAATGTTATTAAGGTAAATTAAGCGGTTTGGCATAATTTATGGTACAAAATAAGTTCTGCGTAATCGGTTAAAGGGTTATATTATTGAAGATACTTTAGCGTATCTTTAAAAAGTTTGTTCATAAATTTTTAAAATCTCATGCACAAAGAAGTGTGTTAACGAGCTTGGGTTATTTATTAGGTTATTAAAAATAAATAAATTTTATATGTTAAAATTTATGCAGTTTTACCTTACAATTAGTTAAGGTAAATATGAATTACGTGAAACGTAAAGCGAAATATCAATGCAATTGTAAAATTGCAATTTATCAAATTAAATTAATGGATTGTTCGAAAAAAGAAGTTACTTATATTTTAATTAATTACAAATCAGTAATTCAAAAATACGAATAGATATCGCCATTGATAAATATTTAAAAAAAAATATTCAAAATTTATCTGCTTTTAAAAAAAAGGATTTTTGAAATTGATTAGTTTTACCAAATGCTTTAAACTGTTTTTTCCTAATTCAATACTAAGTTTATTTACGAAATTTGTATTAATAATGTTTATCAGGAAAGATATTTATTTAGTTGTATAGACTAATCAACCTATGTTCAATTAGTAAAAGTAGATTTAAATAAATTTAGTAAATTGTCCAAATAATATCTAAAATATAAATAATAGCAAAACCAATTTTACTATAGCATAACAGTGCCATTATAAACAACTGATGAGAATATAGCTAGGAATTTTGTTTTTTGAACAAATAAAATAAATTAGTAAATAGAATAATAGAAAATTGTAAAAAAGAGCATTCAAATTGTAAAAGTTGACTATACAATGCAGCTTTTACGCCAAAGAATCTCTCAATTAAATTAACATCTCAGCAAATATTATGTAGTGCAAATTTTAATCCCTTTTTCACAAAGAGAAAGACGTTGTTCTATTAATTTTTTTTTTAAATTGTTCACGTTGATACTAGAGAAGTAGTCGAAAATAACACGTAAAACCAATAATACATGTACTAATATTTCAATTTTTCTACCTGTTTTTAGAATGAATACTTGCAATAAAATGAAAAGAGATCATAGTAAATAAAATAAAATATTTTAGAGTTAGATAGAGATCAACAATAATAAAAGATATACCATAATAATGATACAGAGTAACAATCGAGTTTGTAAATCCATAATGGGACGGATGTTTTTTATACGCGATATATTAATGAAAGCAAAGAAGCTTAAATAGTTAAAATTTACAAAACCAAAAAATTATTATCGAGAGGCCTAGAAAACTTTGTCTTTTCGACATATTTATAACCTTAGTATTAAGCGATAAAATCGCTTTTGTGCGAGAAGCTTGTGATAAATTAAAGGAAGTAGCGAAGAAATAAAAAAAAACATCATCTAGGCGCTTTGCATGAGACAATTTAAATACACTATGCAAATAAATAAAGCACAATAATTGTCCTATATCGTCGAATGAAATTTGTTTTCTTAAGTTAATAAAATTAGCCAAATTCAAAATATACATACCTAAACAAAGTTTCGAGTCAAACAGGTTTATTACGATTGTTGTAATTTTCATAGTGACACTTTATCGATTATACTCTAAGTACAAATTACAATTACATTGTTGGTATCATTACTACTCTTATAAGTTGAAACTTTGTTTGCTTACTGTAAACCGCTTTTCGTGTCTTTTGTATGTACCTAAGATTGCTTTTGCAATCTATCAGTTCGATACAAAGCATAACGTATTTTATACGGAATAAATGTATTATAATATATTTGACGAGTTTTGCCAGAGGTTGTATTGCGATATACATTTTACATACTTAATGAAATGTAGTGCTGGTTAAAAGTTTAATACTTCAAAATGACAAATTTCAGGAATTTTCAAAATATTGTTAATTTTTAGTCTAATGAATCAACAATAGTTACTGTCATTGATAAAATATTGCTTCAGACAATATTTATTGATTGTCACATTTAATACTTCTATAAAAAGTGTATGAAATAATTTTAAATTTAAACTTTTGATTAGCACTACATTGTTAAAATTATGCAAAATTAAAATTAATTTATCACCTTTTTTTAAATTAAACATCGATTTTAAAAAATTAATTTGTGATTTCTTGTGATAATTTTTAACTATGTCGTTTATCGTTATTTTATAGTCCTTTATTCCTTTGTGGTTTCGTTGCAATTTCCAAAGCTTTGGCTTGCAAATAGAATCTATACATGGTTGAATGTTTGTTTTGTTAAGTTATTTACTTGTGTAATATTTTTATCTTTAATAAAAATTGTAATTGAAATTAACACTTCATTTCCTTTAAATCATCAACTATTCCTTCATATTTATGGTGTATTCTAGGAGAGTCGAAAACGTAAATTCTCTTTTGACGCGAAAGAAATAAAAAGAGTAAGATGTCGCTTGAATATCATGCATAATATGTATGATATTATCACTCAAAGCGATTAAAAACTAATCTTAGAGCTCATTATTTTGTACGTACTAAAATTTATTAATTTAACAAAACGTATAACAATTATTTTATTATGAAATTTTCAGGCACAACTTGAACACGCAAATGTTGTTAAAATTGTGTCCCTTGGAAAGCAAGTAAATTTAGTTGCAAAAGCGATAATTTTTTTCTTCAAGATCTCCACGGCCCTTAGGACTTTAGGTTCTTAAGAAAAAAAAAGAAAAAAAAATGTCAGGACAAGATTCAAGCTTCAAGCGACAATCTCGTTTCACCTTTCCAAGAAATATGTCAATATTGACACCGCGGAGTACCGTAAAGTCAGAAGAAAGATACGCATCCTCGGACAGTTTGGCGAGTGCGTCATTGGCGATCGTGTCACAAGCGAGCAGGTCACTTTGCGTTAACAGTTCATTTTCATCGCTTTCAACAACCGTGCGATTGGCATTTTAAAAAAATTGTTATAATTTACATTTATTGCTAGTTTAGAAAGCAACAGTTCTTTTTGTGTGCAACGAAGTTGTATAAAAATTGTGTTAGTAATGGTACTTATTGGTAGATAAAATTGGCAGTGTTCCCTCTAAAATGTTCGTAATAAATGTAAGTTATGCGATCTGTAATTTTGCTGTGGAACTTTGTTAATTTTCTTAATTAAAAAATTTATTTTAAACTACAAAAGAAATACTCTAAACCATGATTATAAGATTTTTTTACAAATTTATTGAAGAAAAAATGCAGCAGACTTTATATATCATAGATGATTACCATGTATCTTAGGAACCAGTAACAAGTAAATAAGTAAACATTAATTATTATACTAATGTTTATTACCTATGCTAAAAGTATAATGTTTTTAGTTCAATTGAATATTTATTTCTGATTGTGCAACAGGGCTTCATTGTTTCACTATATTCGCAATAATTTTTCACCGAATCAACTTTAGATAGTAAGCATCGTAGCAAAATTCTTACATAGATCTACCTCTAATCTCTAGAATAAGAAATAAGCAAACTATTGTTATGTTAAAAAAGGAATGTCGCAGACAATAGCCGTATTAAAAATGGTTGAAAGAGAAATATTTACGAGCGACGAGGCGGTACATTAGTGATCAAAGCCCAAGTCGGTTATCGAGCCACTGCAAAATGATTTGGCTCGCAGGTGCCGCCTGTTATCACTTGGGCTTCAACTGCAGTTAATTGCTCTCCTTCGATTCTTTAGCGCATTAGCAAGTGCATGAGAGTTGCGATATATCCTTAACGAAAGCAGGCACTTCCTCTTTCCTTTTTTTCACTCATACTTGGAACAAGCGAACGTTTAATTTTTAAATTAAGAATAAAGCGGTAAGAGATTGGAGTAAATGACATTCTTCGCCTGCAATTGCAAACAAAATTTGCAGAATCCTTAAATTTTATTCAATTTTGAGTGTCAATTTGAATATCATTAAAATGAATTTTAATTTTCTTTCATTCGAATTTTGATAGTGTGATTAAATGTTTGTAATTTACTAAGAGAAATTTTGTAGAATCTATGGGAGATGTATTTGTACGAAAGAATGATCTACCAGAATAAGCTATAAATTTCCAAAATATAGCACGAGTAGCTGTACTCCTTTATATGGTTCTGCCAAATCATATATGAAAAGTTAAAGAAACTAGCTAGAATCTAACTTAACGTATGCATCGATTGCTTACAACATTGACGATACCTGTTTCCCATTCACGGATTTTTTTTGCCGCCAAGTAAACGTACACCTTCCAAACCACAAACACCTCATTGACAAATTGAAAAATCAATAAATTCCCATCGGAGCAAGGAAAAATTGACGCGTACCGAGGTGCCGATTTCACGCTCGGCCTGCACCTTGCGCGCCCGAGGTGGAAAGAAAAGGCCTCGCTTATCTTATCTGCACAATAAAAGTCACACTCCTCGTCGCGCGGGCCGCGCGTGGATTTTCGCAGCGCGGTTTGTTCGCGCAATTAGCGCCTCGCGCCGAGGGTCGGGCAGCCTCGTTTGCGCGACCCACTTCTTTCCGCTCGATCTCGATCCTATGAGGCGCTTCCCTGTCCGCTCTCGTCCGCGGAATTTTTCGCGCCGACGACGGCACAAGAGGGACGCTTGTAACGGGACGACGCGAACGTAGAAACGCACGCACGCCTTGTTTCGCTCTCGCGAAGTAAAGGAAATTGTCTGCTTTGCGATTGGATAATTTCGGCATTTTGCAGTTTTATAGAAATTTTAGATTTTCTGTGGAAAAAGTTTTTCTAAAAAGGTTTGTAATATTGCAATTGCACATGTCAACTGGCTTTTTTGCAACCCTTTGGCCAGTTCTGAAAGTGACTACTGAAAAGGGATCCTTCAAAGGTTCTGATCTCAATTTTTTATAAAGACCAGTTATTTCCTATACGTAAAGTTGAGTGAGCGAAAGTAACTGAAATACTCTTTTTCAAAGTCAAATATCTATTGTAATGAGTGGAAGAATGATCACTTATTCACTTGTAAACGGCTCTTTTGTCAGAAAGTCATCGGAAGGCACACCATTGATTTCATTAAAAACTTAGAATGCTGGGTACAAAGTAATACATAATTTAGCGCATTCAGCATGACAAAGTGTACAATGTTTATAAGAAAATATTCCAAAATTCTTCCCGGGATTTCAAAACTTCCTGTGGCTGTTGACACCCTTAAATATATGGCCAGCCACTGGGATATTGTGCAGCTGAAAAGAAAGTTTGAGTTGTCCCGCGTGCGTGCCGGATGAGCCGTAGAGATTCGTTTGTTAAAACCACCGGTATTTACCGCTTCATATGCATATTTCGCACGTGCTCAGATTACCGATACGTTTTATGATTCTCCAATGACGCTCTCGGGTTCGTTTTTTTTCGATTCATCGACTAGCGACTGATATCTAATCCATCAGTTAAAAATTTCATAAAAAAAATTCGTCTAATATGTTTTTAACTCGTTTCATAAGAAGTACCATGCCAAAGGACGTTTTTCAAATAATACTACTGTATTCGTGTTATTGTCATAAACGAAGAGGTATTCAAATTCTATTGAAAAAATTAATTTTTAGCTGACATTTTGTATATAATATATAACTATATATAATAATATTGAGGATAGTCTCAAAAGTGTCATAGGATAGACAACGATTCTCACGTACTTGGGAGATGGGAATCGAGCGTACGTCTTTGTGGTCGAGGTGCTTCGATGTAAAAGACCTGATCAGAATATTAAAGAGCTATTCTGTTCCTTTTAAGTCATTGTCCTGTCTTTGAAATACTTATTACCTAAAGCGAAGCGATAAATGACGGTTAAGCTTAAAATCTTTCGGTAGCTTCTTTGGTCACTAAGAAAAACACAGTGGGAATTCTTCTATTACTCTTGATTCCAACAGCTTTTGGGCCTCAGGATAAAATATTGTTATATAATCACCCTAACAACAACCTTGTGCTGTTAGGGCACCGCACCATTTAATCGTCTGGATTTACCTCGGTACTTTACTACTGAAAAAAATTTTATGGATATTATTCTATCATATCAAAGAAATAAACTTATTCTTATTAGTAAATGAAAGAAATAAGGTGCTTTCCCATAAAATTTTGTTGATATCTCTAAAAATTTAAACGCGAATACTTTATTAATTACGTAATAGGCTGGAATAAAAATCTAATATTCGATAGAACTTATTTTGTATTTTTTGCGGGGATAAAATAAAAAATTAATTTAAAGTAAAGATTGAAATTGTAATATTAGATTTTATTTTAACGATTAATTCAAATAAACGTAAAATTTGTTGCAAAGTTTACTCCTGCAAGAAGTTTTCACCACATCTTATTTGACCAGCTCTTCCAAATTGGTATGTGAATCAGGAAACTTCTGTTTGCAATTTAATGCCTTTACATTCCAAGGTGTAAGGGCTATAGGCAGGTATATATATACGCCGAACCGAACGATTTTACTCCAGTTCAATGTACTTGCAAAATAGCATATGACGTTCAATACTTGCCATTCGATACTCTGCAATCCAACCGAAAAAGGTATTTTGGTCCTAATTTGAGAATTAAAAAATAAGTCGATACCATTTTTTATCGCGTTTTTATACAACCACTTGACGGATACGTGACGATCAAGAGTGGTCTTCACTTGACGTACCGTGAAAAGATATATCAAACCCGACATATCGGCGATCGCATAAGCTATGTGTTGCTGAGAAAGCGGCACCGTGGATACTTCCTCGGCGTCCGTGACTTCCGGCCGATCGCTACTGGCCGGATATGGTGAGGAACTGCCGTGGCGTCCGGAGGCGCATGCGAATCACGCGCCAAGAACGTACCAAATACCGATTATGTCCTCTTGACGACGAGTCGATAGCTACCGCGCTTCCATGACTCGTGCGGATTTTTCTATATATAGATTTCACAATCGTTAATAAAGTTCCGCAGGATGTTTCTGGTGCCTTATGACTTTAGTTGTTGGATAAAAGCGAAACATTATTGAAATTTCATTTTTGATGAATTGACATTTACAACGGCATTGATAAAAGCATGGAGGAATAACTATAATAAATAATAGTTGTGGTTCTCTTTTGAGCATTTGCTAATCCTGGAACATCTACAATATGTTAAAATTTTTTTCTTAAAGGCACTCACACTAGTGCCGAAACGTCAGTGAAAATAAGTTAATTTTCCAAAAAACCTGGTTCGTCAAGATCATTCTAGCCCTTCATTTCTCCTACATCAAATAACGAACGTTCGAGTCTTCTCATCTCAATTTATAATAAATAATGTTACGAATTTAAATAAAAATATGGCCACTTTTATGTAAACACGAATAATCTGTTTACAGCAAAGTTTATATGAAATGAAAGCCGCTTTTGATGAAATGAACCTGCAATGTACTAATAGCGCCCCTTATACCTTGAAGGTGACAATTACAATGGTATAACGTGATATAATTAAAATTTAGGATCTAATGCTAAATATGTGTTTATTAATTTTTATCATTACTCCTCTTGGTCATTAAATAAATAGTAGATCTGAATATTTAAGAAAATTTATACTCAATTCATAGTGATTTGAATCAACAGGTGTAAGCCACTCGGAAGCTTACGCGCTCCTCCTCCCTCTGAAACGTCGGAGAAACCTGCACCGCCACCTCGTTTCCCCTCACTCCGTTATCCGCCACCGCGACTTAGCGCAGTTAGCGGGGCGCGGATCTTAGGGCGCATCGCGGCCAATTATGACGGCGGCGGCACTAACCAGCCGCAGGGCCGCATCGAGCTTTCCTAACGCTAAGTGGTGTGGGAGTGGGGCCGATTGGAGCTCGGAGGACTTCATCCCCCACTTCGCAGACGGTCCCTTTTTACCGCGAGCGGTGTCTTCGCCGCCGCGGCGCGCCCACGCAGTCAGTCCGCTCGCGCGCCTCGGCCCGAATTCGACTTCGCCTCTCCCGATCGCCCGGGCACCGGTCAACTTTCCATTCGGCGACGCTGTGGGGTAAAACCGGGGGATGGCTCTTGTTTTATTATAGAGATTTTCTTACCCGAAAAGATTATTTTCTCCTATCGCGAAGAGCTTTTGCGGTTATTTTTCATCGTTTCCAAAATTATATTCGAAGAGACGTTTCTTGATGGAAGAAATGTAGGCGATTTCCAGCAGGGTGGGTACAGTAGTTTTCGATACGAGTGCGAGAAAGTGATTTTTAGCCTCGTTTGACGTTTGCGCACGAGCGAAAAGTTCGCACGAGGCTAAAGTTAACTCTCGCACGTGTATCGAACAATATTTTATGCAACGACCGCGTAAAATGCCGATTTAGTGGACGCTTGCGTACGTAAAATGGCGCTTTACACAAGAAGTTGCATACAATGATTTCAAGGACTCAGTGAGGATTTAGAGAAATCGGAGAACCAGTACTTGTTGAGATAATGAATGTCGTAAGAGGCTAAGGATAATGGTTACTAAGTGTAAGTATTTTTGTAGACTTATAGTACCATTAAAGTATAAGTTTTAAGTAATTATTTTTCAATTTTTACTGCATGCAATTAAAGTATGTAATTAAAAAGAGGGATTTAAAATTCATATTTGTTGCCTACATATCAGCAGTTTATTCAATTACCAATTTTTTTTTATTGCGAGTTTAATGGATTGACTGTCATAACTCTTAAAAATTTAGCATATCATTAAATTGAAGGAGATTATTAAACCGAACTTTATATTAATTTTAAAATTATGAAGTGAATGTATTTGAAGTTAAAGCGGAACATTCATAAATTTCTTTTTATCATTGTGTACGTTTATAAAATGAAGATACAATTTTTTTAAATTTAGAAAGACTATCTTATTCCTCCTATCTATGAAGATTAAGTGAGGTACTTATATAATGTGATAAGTATTAATATCTAAAAAATGATAAATAAACACTTAATTCAATTTCAAAAGTAGCATTCATTCTCAATCCCTATAAAAATAGAAGTCCTTAAACAAAATTTTAAAATTAAATATTTTTCATTTTAATTGAGTACTCCAGCTGAAGACTTTATTATTATTAACATTATTTTTATGTATTATAAACGAAAGCGTGAATAATCTATTTTTAAAGCAAAAAATTCTAAGAAACAGCGAAGTGAATGTTTTAAAACTGCAGTTGTGTGCAGGCGTTAACATCTCCACCCGATTTTCTGCGAAATGTGTTTGAAAACCTATCGACACGCGCACTTGTTATTAACCGCAAATAATTCAACATTTTTTAATCTCTCCGTTACTACTTTATGTAAATAATATTTACATCGATCCATTATTAATTCCAATAAATTAACTAACAATTTGTTTAAAATGCATATTCAATCCACGTACATAAACGATTACTGCCAACAGTTTTCAGCGCACAGTGGATATTGCGACGAGTCGTCAGTCGAGTGATCAAAGTGCCCCCCAGTTTCGGAATAAGGAAAAGCGCAACGGAAGAGGACAGATAATCCGCGATCAATTTATCAAGGCGCGGGATCGCCGCGAAGGTGTCGCGCGATAAAGCGGGGTCTATCGTTACCGCAGAACCTGATGCCGATCGAGCGCAGAGGTCGTGCGATTTCTTCTCTGCCTCCCCCGCCAACCCGTCCATGTGTGGGCGCGTAGGAGGCAAGATGTCGGCATAGCTGATGTTTTTCAAAATTCGGCTGTGTCACATCCAGCCAGCCAAACGCCCAAAACTCAACGGCTGAGATTCTGGATCTGCTTTTTATGGGGTATAGAAGCAGTGTTTCGACGGATATCTGGATGTAAAATACTGATTATATACCGTCGCTTCCTACGAAGACTAACGCATCTCAAAAAAAACCTATTTTAATTTGCCGTTTTTAGAGTACCAGAGTCAAATAAATTTGACTAGGATCTGAAAAACTCGTGGTATTATTCGTACGATACTCTAAGTTTATCAGGTTCTGGAACTTTGCTCTACTGCTTTAAAAAAGACAAATTTAAATTGGCCTTTTTGAGATGCGTTAGCCTTCGTAGGAAGCGACGATACTATTATAATATATTACTGTATAATAGTGCGTAATAAATACATGTAAATATTACATTAAAATATTTAGTTATACATATAGTTACGTTATATATGATATATTATGTCGATGTACATGTACAATACAAACATTATTGCTACCGACTACCACTGCGTCATCGTATCTGCATGTTGGCGTCAATTTTCATTCACTGTAAGCGTATCCCTACTGAAAAAAGTCAGGTGAGATCTCAGGTGAATTCTCAGGTGAGATCTCATTTAAAATCTCATGCCAAAAC
>JAXIUT010000048.1:16666497-16682793 GCA_035586675.1 Eurytoma californica | reverse complement strand
ATACAGCAGTCTAAAAATGATAATCTTTCAAAATGCTTTATTTTCATTGACACTTGTTAATAAATATGTTTCAGAGCAAATGAAACATATTTAATGGGGTGTCCCACTATGCCCCGAAGGTTCATATTGCCCCACGGCCCGCTATGCCCCCTCTCCCCTATAAATATAGAGTATTTAGAAAATTAAAAACTTAACGTTTATTTCATGAATCTATTCAAATACACAAATAATTAAAATAAATTATGAAATTTATATGAATACTTTTTAAATTTTGGCACCAAGCAAGTGCATGTTTAATCATTAACCAATCATTAAATTATATCCTACCATCATTTTCTTAAGAGACGATTTTTTTAGGATAATTTTTCAAAACAGTATTATGATATATAATTATCAATGGAAATTAAAAATATTTCTCATCAAATAGGTATTTATAAAAAAATGCCAATCAAACTTGAAGAGAATCTTCCAAAGTAACAAGATCGAAAAATGAAAGCTCCGCGCGTAAATTTACCCCGGCTAATACCGTAATGGATGGCGATCACAATCTTGCGAATTCCATGGGCGCGAGCGGAGCCTCACGCGATTCTCCAAAGGAGATTCGCCGCAGGATCAATTTCGGTTCCTCCTTTTTTTTATTCTTCCCCTTCGCTGTGGGGCCGGCTTTCGCATGAACTGCTTAGAATTCAGACGGTTGCTCGCCGACGGGTGCGCGCGCGCGCGCTCCCGGGAAGAAAATTTTCGCCTCGACCGCCGAGGTGGATACGTATTATAATTCGTTAACGCAAATCCGCAAAGCTGAGGGCATTACTAAGTCTCCGTGGGGGGGATGAGCTTCGCACCGGACGTATTCTCAAGATTCGCCTCGGTCCTTTTTTTAATAAATCGCTCACACTTTGCGTTATTGAATTCAAAGATCGAGAATTACGACTCGAATTTAAAGGAAACGAATCTCTAGAAGTTTTTCTTTTTCGTTCCATGAGATATACTTGTTTTAACACGATTTAAGGAATATACTAATGTAAAATCTTATTTAATTTCTGACAGTATTAAACTAGTTGAAATTAAACTATATGTACAGGTAAGTTTTAATAAAGGCGAATGTCTGACTAGAACTGACTAGTTCTACTTACTATACGTTAACAACGTTTCTACAATTAAAAATAAAATTCATATACATTTCGAAGTAATTCATAATTTCAATGTAGATTTCAAATATGTCTCTAATAATAAATTTATAGCGAATGAATGTATAACTTATTTTATAGCACTCTAACCTCAAAATGGCAACTTTAATGCCAATTTTCGGCCCTCGTGCTATAAAATATCGTATAGTACTGGTGCGTAAGTGATTATTCAGTACGTGCGACGGTTTTCGCCCAAGCGAAGCGAGAGTTACATAATCATCTTCCGCACCCGTGCTACAATATACTATATTATATAAATTATAAATTATTATAAATAATGTAGTACTTTTCCATAAGTGACATAAAATTTAAAGCATGTTTCATTTTATTTAAAATCACAATAAAAAATAATTATTCATTCATAATACAATTAAAGGGACTGTATTAATAAGGCCTTAACAACATTACAAGCAAATGTCTGACTATAATTGACTATTTCTACTTATTATAATTGTTTATTGTTTTTCTACAATTAAAAATAAAATTAATGTACATTTCATTGTTGTTCATAATTCTAATATCCATTTAAAAGCTGTCCCTGATAAGGAATTTATAATGAATGAGAGTATGCCTTACTTCATAAATTGCAAATTGTTATAAATAATGCTGTACTTTTCCATATTCGTGTTGATTATGCATAATCGATATAAAATTGAAAGCATGTTTCATTTAATTTCAAATTATTATAAAAAGTGATTAATTATTCATTAATGATAAAATGTATTCACAACGTTAATGTAACTAAAAGGTAGGTATAAAAAATCATGAATTGAACACTCGATTAAAATATCGAAATATATCATTATAATTTCAATAAACAATAAGTTGTTAACCGCAATTACTGCATCCTCAGAGAGTCTTTACGTAAACTGGAGAATTTAACCAAAAGGAATCAAACATTGTGCCAAACAAATCGCTGCTGCAACTTTGCCGCGAGAGATCCGAACAATAGTAAATAAGATCCCGAAAGTTCAATTCTGTTCGACTGAAATGTAAACTGATTTTCCGCTGACTAATTTAACGGTGATTCTCTCCTGTGCCTAGTTGCAATATTCAAACGTTTCAATATTCTCATTGATTCCGTCCCATGATAATATTGCCTGTTAACCGCGAGGAGGGAGTTTAATAGTTTCGTACAAACTTTTAATTAAAGCCTTCCGTGCAATTTTCAATCTTTTTTTTTATATCGATAATGCCGAAAATGCCCGAAGAATAAAGGATTTAATTTGCAGCCTGTGGAAAATCAATTTTGATTATACCGCAGGTAAGCTTAATTATGGCTAACTTATCGGATCGAAGTTCAGTTTCGCTCAAGATTTAGTGTTCACGATAACGAAATTAACTTTTTTACATCACGTTGGAGAAAATTTTAGGCTTGGTCGTTTATTTTCCTTTTTTCATTTTTTTTTTACTTGAAATAATTACTTTTAGAAGCCTAGAACCACGTTGTTATGGTTAGAATTAAGATTTAAATAAAAAATGTTCTGAAAAATTAACTTAAAGATAAGAATAAAGAATATAAATAGTTCAAAGTAAAATTTACTAAAATTAATTAAGTATATGATTGAAAAAATTTAACTCCATAAGAAACGATCGCCAGAATTAAAAATTGTTAATGATAAAATTAACAAATTTTATTGAAAAAAAAATAAGCCACCCGAGATTTTTCTAGAGTTAAGGCATCTGTCCGCTGTTGATTCAAGAAAAGAGATTCTCGAAGGCGGTAAATTTACGATAATTACCAAAACTAAAAATAGCGTCTAAGGAAAAATCAGCAAAAACCTTATTGTCAAGTCCAATAACTGACCTAGAAGCGAAGATGTCTGATTTTAATCAAAGTATACTTGAACCATCAACGCATTATAAAAAAAAGATAAACAACTGTTATTCCTACAAAAAAGTGTATTATACCATCTGTCCTTGGAAAAACCTCAGTGGATCATCCGGAAACCCCAAGTGCATACAAAAGTTGCAGGGGCAAACAAAGTAAAATATTAAGGAAGATCGAATCTGAAACTTCCACCGGCTGACAGCCTGACTCCTGCGCCTTAAGAATAATATACGCCGTCTTCTCTCTCCTCCCCGCGTTCCCCCGAGGGAGTAAGGGAATCCGTTTTGCGGGTTACAGACGGCGTCGGGCTCGCTTTTACCCCCCGTTGGACGCAATCGATGCCGTGTGGGAGGCGATTAACTCGCGCAACTGAAATCCTCGGGGGAACAACTGCACAACTTGCCGAACTCATCATGCGCGCTAATCCGCGCGCGGCCGGACGCGTCGGGCCTGCTAAATCGGCCCCGCGCATAAGCGAGGCCGTCACCGTGGGAGTGACGTCGGGGCTCCTCCTTCGCGGGGACCCGCGAGCGCGCGTCAGGGGGGGGGGGGGGGTCCGATCGGGTGCTAAATTTCAGTTTCGCCGGAAAATTGCCTCGCGGCGTCACTCGCCTCGCCCCTTAGTTAGGCCACGGTAATTCGATGGCTCGGGGTCTATCGGGGCTATATCGGAAGCCCGCGAGGATATTGCCGGCATCTTGTGTATAGTTTATGTGTGCGTCCCGGAGTTTCGAGTCCCGCGCGATGCAGTTTTAAATTAGTTGCCTCTAGTTAAATTGGGGGACTTGAGAAGACAATTTAGGGAACATCGATTGATTGCCTTTTTTTAGACTGATAAATAATAAATTGATATTCTGTTATACTGATTAAAAACATCATATTTGCAGTCTAGATGAAACATAAAAAACGAACATACCTAATCAAAATCTTTAATGTGACAGTCGTTCTTCACTAATTAGAATACGATCTTTACTATCTTGCTAATAATAGTTTTCTATCTTTATCGGTATTAATGAAAGCCTCAACTATTTTTTAGAAAAAACGTAATCTCATGATCATGAATCACTATCAGGTAGATAGTGCAATATTTCAGTAGAATTCTCCGGTAAAGATAATGCAAATTTTTTAGCATTTCAATGTTTTCTTGTTAGATCTCCCAAAATATGGAAGAGTGAAAAACCACTCGATTCGAATGAAAACTAAGCTAATCGAACTTCCTATGGTTCAGTTTTTTATCTTGAATAGACTGGTTTTAAATTTTTCACAATTATACATTATGAATGACATTTGTTTACAACTATATTATAATTAAATATGCATCAATAGTTTCGCCAAAAACTCAATTTTGAAATTTTTGAAAATAAGGTATTTTTAATCAGGACAGTAACATTATTAATTTATAATGAGCAATAAATTGCATGTTTCACGTATCGTTCATTTTAGTATCAAGTTTATTCTAATTATACATGCATGATTGAATAAACGAGCAAAAAATGTCCACAATGCCACAGGTTGCCCATAACAAACTTCTAGGAATTTATAGACTTGGATTTTAGGATAACAGCACATGAATTGCCTGCTTTCTTTTTTCACAGATTTACTTCCTAGTAAATGTGATATATAAGTAAAATAATATTTCTTAAGAAATTGAATATTGTTACAAACTTCTTGATACTAACCATACAATTTATTAAAGTAAAGATTAAAATAGCTTAAGAAAATAATTTATCTTTTCAAGAAATTAAAAAAAATCCTTTGTCAGTATATGATTTTTAAACAAATTTTTAAACAAATTTTTTTTCAACATTTTAAAAATGGTTCTCTTCAAGAACCAGGATTAATCTTGATTAATTCTATGAAATAATGGTAAAAATACGATTTGAAGTAATCAAATAAATAAGTTTAGAAATTGTGACAAAGTGGAATACGATCTTTGCCTGCTCTGATTACACCTTCCCTATTTAATTTTTAAGAAAACTGTAGTTTAAAATTGTGAATGAAAACAATATGTTATTGTTTTTGATTAATTGATATACCAATTAATGAAAGCCAACAAAAGATCCCTCTCAATTAAAATGTATTGAAAACCAAAGCGAGATTTCCAATTAATCTTAATCGTGTTAACCCACAAGGGCAACACTCGTCAGTCCTAAAAAAAGAGAAGTAGACGACTAATTAATAAAATATTGAATATTAACGGAAGGGGATACGTAAGCGGTGCACGTATGCCGTTGATAACTACCGCCATTGAGCGGCGAGCGCGCGTTTTCAGGTTGAATCGGAGGAGCGAGAGGGAGGGAAGGCCTCGCCTTGAAGTAACGCTTGCGCGCGCGCGTCTGAGCCTGCGACGAGGGAGAGGCGAGCCAATTGACATTCTGGTACGTCGCGGGCGCTCGACGCCGGCGCAGCTGCCCCGTTGGATCCCGGCCTCTCTATATATACCACGGGATCCCAGTTAACGCATCGACAAGTTAGCCGAGCGTCGTTTAATTAACAGCTGCGAAGTGGAGCTTATAAATAAATGACGTAGAATTTATGATGTTAATTATATGGCGCCGGTCGATGCGCGCCGCCGTCGCGGTGGGCGCCGGGCGCGAAATTAAAGTAGTAGGGGCTAATTAATTTGTTGCCGATATTTTTTCGGGAGAAAATGCGAGGGGAGTCCGGGAAATGCCGGAGGAAGGCGTGTTTTACGCGGGGATAATACACATGCTATATTTTCTTTTTTCTTTTTTTATAAAAGAAAGAGTTTTATTTGTTTATACGACGCATGGAGAATTCTGGAAATGAGAGCAGTAAAAACAAAATTGCACGTAGGTCGTGTAATAAAATTTATGTTTTGTAAATTATATAAAAGCTATTTTTGTTACGATTCTTTTGAATACAGCGTTATTTTTTTCGTAACATACTTTTATTTCGTACACGCATATATGGAGACTGTTAGAAAAATATCAAGTCTTTTACAACTATATAGGTAGTCAAATACAGAGATATGAATATTTTAGGGATATTTTCTATTTTACATTTTTTTGTAAGATCGTCTAACATTTATAACAGGCAACGAAATTAGTATTCGAAGTCAGTGATACGCCAGGCAGATGGGCACTGACTAAGACCATTACTGATTCATCTGTTAAATACATCATGAATAAATGTTATTTTACTCTAAATTGATAGTATCATAAAAATTATTCATAAAGTTGTTTTACAATCTTGTTTATCAAGTTTAGTACGCGATTTAAAGATTACAATCGACGATGTGCTTTGATGCTATCATTTCAAAATATAAGAAAACGAGAAAAGCCCATGTTCTTTTTAATACTGGGGTTTTTTTGTAATATTTTTTTTATTTTTCAAACTGCATGAGTTGTTTTTGGCACTAAACTGTACGTAATTAACATAACAAATAATTTAATAAAATAAACAGACATATAAAAATCACAAAAAGAAAAATTAATTTTTAATTCTTTAGATTTTTTTCTATTAGTTTTATAAATTGCTTGTTATTACATAAAATGTGTACTACATTATATTGAACAAAAAACTCAATTCTGCAGCTAAATGTTAATTATGGATTGTCTGACACATTCGTGACTTGAACTACTGGCTTTATTATTTGAAAATTGTTAATTTCTGCACGATAACTACTTCTTCTTTTGAAAAATATTGACTCTTCAGTTTAGCCAGTTATAAAAATGAATCATTGTTAATAATTAGTCCCAACAATTTAATCAATATTTTTAACGATGTAAAATAAAAAAGGAACTTTATTAAACATTTAAATACTAAGTATCAAGAAAGTAGCTTCAAAAACAATTAAAAGCAGCATAAATCATACAGATAAGATTCACGAGGCATCGTAAAATGAAAGTAATTAGTCGAGCAACCAAAGGAGTAAAAAATAATAGGAAGAATTCGGATCGACGGCGGGCGGGAGGCGAGCGCGAACAGTTCGCACTGTAAATTTTCACCAACGTCCCATATAAAAATAATCGTTAAACTTTCCCTAGTAACAGGGAGGACGGCAAAGGGTCGCCTCGATTTAATTTCGCTCGCTTTCAATTCCCGGGAAAGCTTCGAAAAATTTTCCATTGCAATTTTTCTTTAATACCCGCGCAAGAATTAAGGTCGCGCGCTCTCATTGCTTCGAATCGACGCGACGTTTTTAATCGAGCGCAAAAAAAAGGCGGAGCGAACTCTCGGTACTAGCGAAGAGCGGCGACTAATTTATGCGTTCCTTAAAATTTTATCACCCACGGACGATTCGCAGCGGACCGCCAGACGCGCACATCCTTTATTAAGGGAGTTTTCAGGGCTCCGCGGGAAATTCATCGCGCGCGAAGCGAGCAATTGCATTGTACTCCAGTGCATCGCGTGCCGACTACTCGGCAGTTTAACTTCTTCATTCGTTAAACTTCCTTTTTTTCCCGCTCCACTTAAGACATTTTTAGTAAACTCAGACTATCGAAAGCTTGCGAACAACTAAATTACTTAATTGGGAAACATTTGCGTAATTTCGGTAAACCATTCATTTCCTCGATTGCGCTAACAAAGCGTACTCGATTAAACTCCATAACTTGGTCGCGGAAGGGTAGGGGGGATATAACTCGGCCAGGAGTTTCCAAGAAAGATCGTTTACAACTTCATCAACTACATTAAAAAGAAACTTTCAGCGCTAATCGAATGCGACTCCGCATTTTTTTTCCTTCGAGCTGCGCGCTCGTTTACCTTCGGCCAATTAATAACGACTCGTTTTCACTTCGCATGCGTTAAGCCGGAGTGCTCGCAGCGAGGAGCTCGCTAATTAACCGGCGAACGAGTGCGTGGCGCGATTAAAGGGCAACGTGACTCGGGGATGTAAAAAAGAAAAAAATTGTACAGGATGGGGGCAGGTCTCACGCGACGTTCCGGCAGTTTTATTTAACGTCCCGTGGCTAATGCAAGCTCGCGCGCAAGCTCATTGGGCCATAAATTCGATAGCGGGCGTTATATGCAAAAATTAGAGCGGTAACTGTTCTCGCTTAGCCGTTATACCCGTCGATCGGCTAACTCGTGCTTTTTTTCGTGTCGTAGCCTCCTGCCTTTTTTCCTCGGCCATTTAGCTAATTGCGCGCTGGAATGCAAAGGCGGAGGATGTACTTCGCGTATAAAGAGCAGCGAGCGTTTCTTCGGGTTGCTTTAAAGGCCTTCTATGTATATCGTAGGTGGAGTTTAGGGTGGCTTAAAAGATCTTGCAGAGTAAATGTGTTTAATATTCGAATGCGTACGTGCGCGTGGGGTTGAGAGATGAGGCAAAGGGTAGTTCATACATACTCGGTATCGGCGCTGCAGAAGAGGTTAACTCACCTGAAACAGAAAAATTAATATCCGTTAATAAGCTAGTAAACATATAAGCTGCAAATGAATATTGTTGAATAAAAAAAATTTGACTGATTTCAAAAACTAAATACGATGTTTGTTGTTTGTTGACGTAATACTAGTATTTAATTCGTAGTGCCGTATTCGCAACTCTATAGTATCAGACACTGTATCTTTTTTCAAGTTTTTTTTTCAAAGTAACCTAAACTGGAACTTGCAATTTGATCCTAAAAAAGCAACCGTCGCACTTTCATGAAAACTACCATTACTTTTCTTTGCGCTACTGATATGCTTTTTTTTAGTGTCTAGTATCATTGTTTATAATTACTGATAAAATATAATCAGTATATATCAACACCAGCAATTTATGTTCACTAGAGGAATTCTATTTCAATTGATCCCCACACTGAAAAGATAATAGGTAATTCAAAAGTTACTTTAATATTTAGTGCATAAAATAGTTTCGTCATATGGAATTACTTACTACATATAAAAACTATTTACAATAATCTTAAAAGTTTGATTGTAGGCTTCAACAATTTTACAGTGGTATGTACATAAACTAATTGTATTTAAAATGTTTAGTGAATATTTAAAAATAAAGTAAATTACTTTTTTACGCTTTATTATCAAACATTATTTATATATCTGTTATATATTATTTACATTGCGGAAATATTTTATTCTTTTATGCAATACTAATTTAAGAAAGTCATTTACTTTCATTTACATCATAAAATAGAAACGTAGGAGATTTGAATTGTTAAAGCGAAACATTCTGCAGATTAGCTGCCTCAACTTGTCGAATAAAGGAAAACGAGATCCCATGGGAGAGCTACCGCTCGACTTGAAAGTCACTCCGGCTCCCCAAAAGTACGTCACTCAAGTAGAAGAAAGCGATTGTTCGGTGGTAACCGATTCTCGATAATTGCAATCGTTCCCACGCGCATCCACTGTGTACCCTTATCTCCCGTAGCGCCACGCGATACCAATACCGGCCACGTAAAGAGAGGGCGATCCGGAGGTCAGAAAAAGCCTTCTCTCTCTCTCTCTCTCTCTCTGGAGAGAGGACAGAGGCGGAAAAAATTGCGGCCCGAGGAGGATCGGAAAACCTGTTTCCCGAGCAATTTCGGAGGCCGGGCGCACACGCGAGCGTAGGAAGCTCCCCAGGAAATATCGACATCCTGTCCGGGCCAGATCGGCGGAGATAAAGCGAGAAGAGTGCGAGAGAGAAAGAGAGAGAGAGAGGGAGGGGGGATACCTCGTAACAATATGTTATATGTATCCTGGATCCTCATCGGAGCGTGAACGTAGTTAGAGAGGCGCGAGGTACACTCGCACACTCTTCTACGACGACCGCTTTGCTAGTCTTCCCTCTTTATCTCTCGCTTTTTGTGGGGGTGTTGGACTGCGAGTAACAGTACTCGACACTCGAGAGCTCCGGGTACGAAGCCCCTTCTTTATTGGACGATCAAAATTTCTAGAGACGAGTTTCCACGTAATTAATTGCGAGCTTTTTCCGTGCTTGCGGAGATTGGAGGGTTTGTGTTTGCACTGGTTTCCTGAAAACTGTTGAAAGGTTGTCTTAAAAGTTTAAGTTTGAATGTTACGGAAGATTCGGTACATTTAATTAGTGCAAAAACGGAAGTGTTCTAAAGATTGAATTAATTCATACTGTATCATTTGTAGAATAATTAGTACCTAGTCAACATTTGTGTAGATGCAGCAAAGGAGAAGTTAATGCTTGTTACTCCACATTTCTCAGAATTTAGGAAAGTTTGCATCAATTTCATATTTAACATTAAACGCTTGCTAAATGAAATGCAAATACTTTGTCATTAACATAATTAGATAAAAATACATTCATTAGGTAATAATCTGTCTAATAAAAATGTAATGTATTGAATTTATTGTGTAATAACTAGTTATTCGTGTACTAAAAATATGCAGAAATGGTTATGGTTTTGCTCTTTCAGTATCTAATAAATTCGGTATTAAAAAAAAAAAATCTCTACTTATTTTAGCAAATTGCTCCTTATTTTTCTTAATGTTCCCTTCGCTTACTCTGATTATTTTTTTGTTGTACAAATTTTATATTATACAACAGCAGAGTTTTGCACAATTCTCGATTTTTT
Source organism: Eurytoma californica (assembly GCA_035586675.1). Classification (NCBI taxonomy): domain Eukaryota; kingdom Metazoa; phylum Arthropoda; class Insecta; order Hymenoptera; family Eurytomidae; genus Eurytoma; species Eurytoma californica. Next base: position 16,672,282 of record JAXIUT010000048.1, on the reverse strand, counting down.
CTTTGTAATGCTAATCCTTGTCTGACTGTACCCGTTTGTTTCTACTTGTTTGAAACTAGAGTGTAATGAACTTAACTTTTCATAAAAAAGGGATCAACTTAACTTTTAAAATTAAAAGTACATATTGCTGTTAAAAGACTGTATATTGTTGTTAATGGTAATATAATTTTCTTAAATTTCTTTGGAAATGGCAATGACGTTACTGACGTATAAGAATACTTCATTATGAAATATTTTTATTTCATTACCACAATTATGTATGGCATTCATATTATAAACAGCAAAATTAACAGTTGTTTACGGTCGAAATATGTAAATCATTCGAGAGATAAATCCACATTAAATAACGCCAATAACCAGCGCGTATCTTTCAATTTAATCATCGAAATGCCAATATTAATATAAACAGAGAAATTTCCGGAAAAATTTATTTTGCACATATCCGTAAAAGGTACCGTTGGCGTGACTTACAAATTTTCCATCCCCTCGAAAATATGATTAATCTACAATTTCGATACAACTGCGAATAAAGGATTTCGCTCGCGTACGCCATTCCTCTTTTCTTTTCCGGCAGGCGGAAAAGTAATCGGAAGATTCGCCGCGGCAGCGGTGGAGCAAGGGCGGCATCGGCCTTCGCTCAAGAAGTTAAAGCGAGAGGCATCCATCCTCCGTCTAGAGAGAGACAGAAATAGAGGCAGAGAGAGAGAGAGAGAGAGAGGGAGGGGGGAGGGGAGAGAGAGAGAGAGAGAAAGAGAGAGAGAGAGGGGGAGGGTTGTATGATCAAAAACGTTAAACCCGACTTCGAAAGTCGAAGCGGCCGACTGAGCGGCCTCGTCGGGCGCGTATCTCGACACATGGCGGCTCGCGGGATCTCCCTTTTCCCGCGTTGGTTTATATTACCCGAGAAAAAAAGCCGGCGCTTTTTTTCCGCAGGCTACAACCAGCTCTGCTCCGCTTTTGTTTTAAAGACATTTAAAGGGGAGGGGGGAGATCCGCTGCGATTTATGTACACGGAGAGTGCGTATGCATTTTGCATGTTTGCGAGCACAAAGGGAGCGAGCCCTTTTAGAGAGCGGGCTCCACCGTCGATTTCGCCCCCTTCGTCTCTTATTCGATTGAATTTTTCGCGCCAGAGTGGAGGGTAGTTTTTTTTTCGCTACGCGCTGTTTAACAGGGGTACGTCGATGTCGAGCAGATTTATTTTACGCGAGTACTACGCGGTGTTACGTGTATTACACCGAGTAACAGGGTATCGCTACGAGCAATGGGGATCGATATTAAAGCCCACCCCTGGCGAGCGAGTTTATTTCGTAATTATGGTAGGTCCGAGGTATCGCATTTATATTTTAATTAAATTTTGCCCCCCCCCCCACATTTGTTCCTTTCACCGATTGAAGGATTGTCGGAATTTTTTATTTAAACAATGATGATCATAATAATGCGGATATAAAGCGAATAAAGTACTGTGATTACGTGTAATAAAATGAAATTCCACTATGCCTGCAATTTCGCTCCGCCGATAAAGCGTAGTACAAAGCGAAGGAAAAAATTGCGCTCGTTTTTTAAGAAAAACCACATCGAGGCAGAAATAAATCAATGTTACTCTGTACTCTTTACTCACGCTTTCGAGAAATAAAGAAAAATGACGAGGTAAAAAAGAAAACGTTTGATATTCGCAACGAAGTTTTATATCCGCGGTGAAAAAAAATTTGTCAGCCGTCGAGTCCTGAATCTCGAGAATTAATCGGGAAAGAAAGCTCCAATAATGAATTTCTCGCCCGAGAATACCTTCAGCGCCGATCGGCGTAATGTGCGTCAATTTCCAGTGCATTAACCAGCCATCGGAGGAAGGCCGGGGGGCGCCGCCAGCGACGAATGCACTCGGCTCTACCCAGGTCGATCGAAGCGGAAGGAGCGGGGGCAAATACACGGCGAAGACACCCGGGAACATTTGCATGTCAAACGATTTCTCGAGTAGAGACGGTGTCTTCTTCTTCTTCTTTTTATCGAATTTGGCCGACATTTATTTTGTCTCGTCTAAATCCGAGGCACTTTCGCGACTTTTTGTTCGGCTGCAGCTCTCGAGCTTTTGTTCATCGGTACAAAGGTGAATGAATATTTTCGCGCGTTCAAAGGAGATCGTTCCTTTTGAGTCGTTTCTTTTAAATTTGTGTAGGTGATTTTCTTCACTACTTTCAGGTTCATTAGAATATTTCAATCTAAATATCTGCATTCATGCTATTGTAGTTTTTGTTGATTATGAACTCGCCATTGGTATCACAATTTTCCGTGAAGTACAAAAAAAACTTGTTATAATATCTTCCTTTTCTTTCCAACGAGTAAAAGTTGCGAACTTTTTTACTTCTTGCATTATTTATCTTTGCAAGTTATTTATTTAATAATTATTTTCCTTTTTATGTTGCTTAGAAAATATTTTGATTAATGCTTTCTAATAAAATTATACGGATTATTGGATTATTAGAAGAATGAAGTATTGTACTCTACTAACTATAATAAGAAAAAAATATTGATTTACTTAATAAACATGATGTAACTTTTTTTCAAAAGAGAAAATATTAAATACCTTCATCTACGGCTTCAATATTTGACCATTTCACATTATATAAATTACAGAAATTTACTTACAAAAATAGATTCTTAACGCTTAATCATTTATTATTAAAAATAATTTATCCTATTTCCACACAGACTCCACAAATACCTATTCCTCGATCGATAACTTCACTGAGCAATTACTTACTTAAAAAAAAGGCACTTACCATTCATAAAAAGGCACTCGTTCGTACGCCCCCCCCCCCTCCCTTGAAAACTTCCCATTTCGAATTCACTTATAAAAGGCAGCAAGATATGATTTTATCGGCTTGCGAGTAATGGCGAAAACACGGGCGGCGCATAGGTGCGACGTAACGATCGATGGGCGAATCCGCCGTCGGCGCGCGATTATCTCCGCTATCATTTGGCTTATTCGCGTTTGGCGTGTCGACGGACGCGCCGCGTGGCGCTTGCGGATAAGACCGCACCCCGGGGCCCCCGTGCGTGTCGTGCCGCTCGCCGATTCCCGCCGCGATTTGTCATTTTCCGCGCTGCAAAAATTCGTCTTAATCGCCTTCGGCTGCGGGAAAGTAGCCAAAAATAGAGCCGGTGCACAATTACGTGCGAACGAGCATGCGGGGTATTTATCACAGGCATGGAACTGTATAACGATTCTGCTTATCATTTATAATAAGTTCTGCCTGGATGATTTGTTGCCGAATAATCGTCGGATGAATAATGCATCTAATTATTCGGTTCACGATGGTTTCGAAGAGAAGCGTTTGGTAATCAAGTGAAGTTGCGATTAATTTTTTATGTGTACGGTATTATTATTTATTGAAAGTTATTTTTTATCATTGTTTATTGGTTATTATCGAGTAGACACTTGTTTAGTTCATGAAATAGTGAATGTGTTACTTCTTACTGTCACTTCCTACGAAGACTAACACATCTCAAAAACTGTCTATTTTAATTTGTCTTTTTTAAAGCACTAGGGCAAAGTAAACTTTTCTAGAATCTGAGAAACTTAGATTATCATACTAATGATACTAGGAAGTTTTCAGATCCTAGAGAAACTTATTTCACTACTATGTACACTAAAAACCACAAATGAAAATAAACCTTCTTTGAGATGTGTTGGTCTTCATAGGAAGCGACGTTATCAAATAACACAGTAATCTGTCAAAAAGTACTTCTACGTAAGATTTTAATAATCAATAAGACAATTCAACCATTAAATACTTAAAAAAAAGTTTGAAGTAATTATAAATTTAAAGAAAATTGATCCTCTTTCATGATAATGAATTAAAGTTCTTTAAAACTTCTCAAAGAGGGTATATTTATTTGTAAAATTAATTTAGTTTCTTTTTATTTTTGCTGAAAGTACTTCCTAAAGTTACTCCTCTGACTACAAATGAAAAAGTATAACCCAGTTATTTAAAAAAAAACTGTGGATTATTCAATTTTCCATTCTTCAATAAAAGATTACCACTTACAATATCTTTGTTTATTACAATTTTAAAATTTTAGGGAAGCTGATCTTGCGTCATCGTAAGATTATAAGTTTAAATATTCTCATTATATTTCTGAAATTAAAAATAAATTGACCAATTCGAGATCTGTAAAATTGATTGAAATCTGTAAAATTGAAGAACAATATTTGTGGGAAATTCACAGAGAGTTCGAGCAGACCATTAGAGTTTCTACGCGGCTATTGAAAATCCACCAAACGTTTAAGTCATTTATATTATATATTTTACTCAATATGTACTCATTTAAATTAAAACGCGTTGGATTTAGGCATAGTACAGTAGTAAATCATTTGATAAGAACTAGTATGTACATTCACCACCAGATGGACTCTGGGAAATCTTTTCCATTAACGAATCTATGATATCAGTTTTATATAAAAGCTACTTGCTCTACTCTGTTATAGTCCACTAGTAAAATAAAAACATGGAATCGTTTAAAAATCGATTTAATTCTCATAATCATTGTAATCAAGTGTCATTGTAATCAAATTAGAGCAGCAAGATGTTTCGAGTTAAAAGCAGCTGCAAAATAGTAATAACAAAATCTCCTAATCCCCAGAAAGCAAAGCATCTTTGCAACTCCCGTACAAGTATCTTACATTCATGCGTAAAACGCGCTAACGCACTTCTGATCCCGCGTGTAAGTCTGCGACGCGGCGCGGACAGGTTCTCTCGCGTGCGCGTCGCCGCGGGGCAGTAGCCGCCCGCGCCGGATGCATAATCGCGCGAGGGTGGCGCGTGCGGGGCCGGCGGCGCTCGATAGCGCTCTAGCAGGTCGTCGAGCCCAAGAGCGCGCAAAAAACCTACCTGCCCACGGGCGCGCGCGCCTCGCCTGCCGCGGCCTGGAAGATTGACAAAGGGAGAAGGTGATTGATTAATGGGCCGTACGGCGGCTTATCTCCGGCGCGCGGATGACGCGCGACGCAACTTATTGTAGCTCGTCACGCGCCCGGCAGTTTATCAAATTGCCGGGGTGCAGGGAGAGAAAAAAAGAGGCAACGGACCGATCGGTGGTTATCGGCGGAAGGAGCCGGACGGCCCGGTGCCTGCGGCTCTTTATTTCGACGGCGCGGGAGCGATTTTGGGCGACGAGGTGAGAATATTGCTAACTTGTATTTGGGTTAAACACACATTTTTTTTGGCTCCTTTGACACTGATTGTGAGGTTGTCAATTAATTTTTAAAGTTTTCTTCTGTGCTTAGTCAAATAAAATAAGGCGACCTTGTAAGGATTTTTTTTGTTCCTAGAAATATTTCTTGGCCTCAATTAAAAATTAAACAGGGCTTTGCACTTTCAATTTTTTTCATTTTTCAGTATAAAACCAATTTAATATTGTTGATATACATATTAGCGCATACTTCCAAAAGTTCTTTAAACATAGTTTTTTTCTATTTCTTTATGTAAATTACGGTACTATAAAACATTCAAATAATTAATTTCATATAAATCTGAATATTGCAATATGAATACAAATTAAAGCATACATATTAGATGTTCAAATTTGCATCATTAGTAAAAATTGAAAATATCCAGAACTACTCATTCAGTTAAGGGATTAGGACTGTACTATAATCTAACTAATTATAGAATATTAATGAATCAATTTTTTATAAAAAATATTTTTATAATTTTATAACTTCTTTTATAAGAAAGGGGCTCAAGTCAGGAAGAAAAGTGTGACATTAACGAATTTATTATAA
>JAXIUT010000048.1:16649596-16666397 GCA_035586675.1 Eurytoma californica | reverse complement strand
ATTCATAGTTTCATTTTATATGTACTTGAAAATCATTTACGCGATTTTAAAAGGATTTTACTTTGAGGACACTCAGTGAACTTCATTGCGACTTTGAGGAGCTACCTTAAAGTAATATGAAAATTTATACCAAATATCGTTCATGTCTTTTAGCAATATTTAATGACGTGTAATTTTTGAACCGATAAAGATTGTTTAATTTAATAAGTCTCAAATTATAGCTTTAATGGTCTTTTTTATTTTTGTTTTTATAAAGTATTCTGGGACTTTCAGTTTTGGAGTAATTATTAACAGTTTCGTAAACGCATATTTCCCCAAGTTTTTTTTAATAATGTCACTAATTTATGTAACTAGGCTGCATGAGTCAAAAGCCTAATACACTTGTTCATTACTTTCGATCAAAGAATTAATTATTCAGTAAAATTCTAGTTATAACTTGCATATATTCTGCACTGTAAAATAGTGGTTAATGAACTAATGAATAAATATTACTTAAAAGGTGTTTTATCACCGGACGGTCGTTGCAAGTCGTTCGATGATTCGGCGAACGGTTACGTGCGTAGCGAGGCGGTCTCAATAGTCTTCCTGCAGAAGGCGAAGAACGCAAAGCGCGTGTACGCGACGTTTGTGCACAGCAAGACCAACTGCGACGGCTTTAAGGAGCAGGGCATTACTTACCCCTCCATCATCATGCAGGGCAGGCTGCTCGAGGAGTTCTACAAGGAAGTTGGACTGCCGCCGACAATCCTCGACTACATCGAGGCTCACGGTACGGGAACCCAGGTCGGTGACCCCGTGGAGATCAGTGCTATTGACCAGATGCTCTGCACTGGGCGCAAGAAACCTCTCTGGATAGGCTCGGTCAAGTCTAACCTCGGCCACTGCGAGCCTGCATCTGCTATATGTGCCATCGCTAAGGTGAGCGCATGCACTAATAGTATATTACGCTACAAGGGCGTAAAGTTTTGTTCTCGCACGAATCGGTGGTGATGAGTAAGCGAAAAAACGCCCGTGTGGCTTACAATATTTTTTGTAATTGCTGTGCGTAAAGTTAGTATTCAAAGTATCGTTTGGTAAATACTTTAATAATGAATAATGTAAGTATTGTTGCAGCGACAATACGGCCGAGGAGCTCCTTGCGTATACGCGATCTTCTTACCTACTGAGCATGCTCTGCACATAAATACTTTCATATGCCCGCTTAGACTGAAAAAATTACTTTACGCCCTATTTTTTTCTTTCATCTTTGCTTTAATTGAATTCATTCTTTAACCAAAGGTGGTCATAGCTATGGAGACCGGTATAATACCTCCGAATCTTCATCTGAAGAAACTCCGTCAGGGCGTGGATGCTCTGCAGAAAGGCCGACTGAGAGTAGTGACCGAACCGACACCGTGGAAAGGCGGTTACGCCGGCATTAACTCTTTCGGCTTCGGTGGCGCCAATGCTCACATCCTCTTAAAGTCCAACACCAAAGAAAAAATCAACGGCGGACAGCCTAATGATAATTTGCCACGAATTGTAGCCGTGTCGGGTCGTACGCAGGAGGCTGTTGACACTCTTTTAAACGACGTTAGAGAATAATCCATTCTTATAAAAAATAATATTTACTGTGTTTAAAAAAACTGCTATTTAACAGATCGAAAGTCGTCCATGTGACGTCGAATATGTAAGGCTGCTGCACGACATCCATTCAGAGGACATTAAAGGCCATTTCTACAGAGGCTACACTGTTCTTCCGCCACATGGTCTAGTGAAAAATCGCGCCAGAGAAATCAACAATTACTCGGGAGAGAAGAGGCCAGTATGGTTTGTCTTCTCAGGATTGCGATCTCAGTGGTCTATAATGGGTAAAGTTAACTTGACATTCGTAGTCGACGGCCATGTTTTTCAGCGACATACTGGTCCATAGTTTATTATCATAATATTTTTAATCATGATATTCACAACTTCCACTTTCTCTTTTTTTTTAACGTAGGAGAGGCTTTACTGCGTCTACCAGCATTTGCCGAAGCAATGAAAAGTTGCGATGCAGTGTTAAAACCACATAACATTAATATTATTAACGTAATCACCAGCAAAGATAATAAAATATTCGACAACATTTTGAATTGGTTTGTGGGTACTGCCGCAGTTCAAGTAAGTTATACTACTGATCACTTATTATTTACTTAATTCTTTTGCTATTTATTCTTTCAAAAAATAAAAATTAAGATACTTTCTTACTTAACGATGAATAAATGTGTAACTTGCAGATAGGTATTATGGATGTACTGCGATCAGTAGGCATCGTTCCGGACTACATGATTGGTCACTCAATGGGCGAGCTAGGATGCGCCTACGCGGACGGCTGCTTAACTGCCGAGCAGATGATTTTGTCGGCATATTCAAGCGGTCTCGTCTTCGCAAATACAACGATGATTTTAGGCTCCATGGCGACTGTCGGCCTTAGCTACGCGGAACTCAAGAAGATCCTCCCACCGGACATCGACGTCGCCTGCCAGAACTCTGCCGAGAGCGCAACTATCAGCGGGCCTACAGCATCGATTAAGAATTTCGTTAAAGAATTACACGTTAGTTTTGTACAATTTTGGCTTTTCGATACAGAAGGATTTGTATCGTTAATTTTTTTTAATTTTTTTTTTGTATAGAAACATAGAGGTAAATAGTACTTCGCAGCAAACCAATAACATTCTGCATAATGCTTAAAGTACCAAAATGTTTGTACTGCTATGTTTTATTTTAATTTTAAATTAATTTATATACTCATTAACAGCCAATAATTGTTTGGTCTAAAACTTTTGCACGCGATTGTATCTATTCAGAAAAGAATAAAGTCACCCAACCTTAATTAGTTTATTGAAGCTATTAAAAAAGTCAGAACTATTTTTTAAATGTCCTAATTTTCTTCAGAACCGAGATCACTATTTTAATTTTTAGTAGAAATACTTCATAAAAAAGAAATTTAATTTTATAACACCAGGCTAACAACATTTTTGTGAGGGAAGTGCTATGCAACAACATTCCGTACCACAGCCGTTATATATCGCCAATAGCTCCGAAGTTGCTGGCCTACATGCAGAAGGTGATTCCGTGTCCAAAGCCACGTAGCATCAAGTGGCTGAGCAGCTCAGTGCCGCATGAAAAGTGGGAGTCAGCAGCGACTCGCCTGTCGTCCGCCGAATACCACACGAATAGCCTTCTCAGTCAAGTTCTCTTCGAGCAGACCTTACCCTTTATACCAAAAAACGCTGTGGCTATCGAGATATCGCCCCATGGACTGCTTCAGACTATTTTGCTCAGTTCTTTGCCAGCCTCAATCATCAATATTTCCCTTAACCTAGGCGGCCATTCTGAAAATCTCGATGGTTTTATGCAGGGCCTTGGGAAACTGTATAACATTGGACTGCAGCCTCAATTGCGTAAGAAAAAAATTTCAGTATGAAAAACATTCAGTAAAAAAATCATAAACGTTGAAAAAAACTCTTATTTCACAAAATGTGTAGAAAAATAGCCTATATGACGCATTAAGCACAAAATTGAAAAATATAATTTTTTATAATCAATTTTTTTATTTTTGATCCGTTAATATAAAAATTATTCTTGTATAGAAGGTTGAAATATTGTAAATTTTGCTTATAGAAATTATGGAATAAAATAATATGTAAAAAGTATTTGTCCCAATGAAATAGATCAGCTGTACCCGGACGTAACTTGGCCAGTGAGTCGGTCGACCCCGATGATATCTCCGCTGATAAAATGGGACCACCGCGACAACTGGTTTGTATCCTCATTCAATTTGCAAGAGAAATATCTGTCGGGTGAGCGTACTGTCGAAGTGACATTAGCGGATGAGAATTTTGAGTATATTGCTGGTCATGTAATCGACGCCAGGAACCTCTTTCCGGGCACCGGATACCTCGTCCTTATTTGGGAGACCATCGGCATGATGAAGGGTGTGCCTTATTCCGAAGTTTCCGTTATTTTCGAAGATGTTAAGTTTCTCAGGGCTACTAATGTACCGAAGACCGGCAGCATCCAACTCACTGTCTTGATTCAAAAAGGTAATCTCGCTTACTATCGCAAAAGAAGTGGGAGAGAAGTAAAAAAAGTTCAAAAATTCGAAACTGAATATGCAAAAAAGCAAACTGGTTTTTCAATTAATGCTGTATCCACTTTTTCTATAACTATACCTCTCTCCTCGAGGACCAACTAACAAAACTTTAATAATCTAACGAATCTTTGGATATTCAAAAGCTTTTTCTAGGCAATGGAAACTATTTAGAATTAGTTTTAGGCTAGAATAATTAGAAAAAATGTAAACTGCAATTACCTTCGAAAGCCAAATTTTTATATTTCAATTACATGCCTTGCAGGTTCGGAAAAATTCGAAGTAATAGAAGGTGGATCTTGTTTAGTAACTGGTTACGTGCATAGTATTGACAAGCCTGCGGGGCTTACAATAAATCCAGAGGTGATCCCGGTATCCGATGAAGAGGAAATTATGACATCACGCGACATCTATAAAGAATTTCGTCTTCGGGGCTACAATTACTACGGTCCGTTCCGCGGTATAAGGAGGGCGACAACAGATGGTAGTCGAGGTCACATCGAATGGAAGAACAATTGGGTAGCCTTCACAGACAATATGCTGCAGATGAAACTTCTTAGTATGGACTCGCGCAGCCTCTACGTACCCACTGAAATCTCCAAGATTACCATAAACACCAAGAAACACATGAATTACCTCCATGGCATGACTGACAATGAGAAGTGTGAGTTGACCGATTAATTTTGATAAAATGGAGATGAAAAAATAAAACATATATCTCTTGTAACAGCGTTCCCGGTACTCGTGAGTAATATCCTGAATGTCATCGTCTCCGGCGGTGTGGAGATTAGTGGTATAAAGTCGAGTGCTATTTCACAGAAGAAACCGGCAGGTGAGCCAGTTTTAGAGTCGTATAAGTTCGTACCATACTTGGACCGTGCTGAGGTCACTCTGTCAGAGGTGGTCACTTTGACTAGTCACGTAGCCCTAGAGAACCGAGGTGGCATTAAGGTAAAAACAGTAGAGTTGTTGAATGATGCTGACCAGATACCGGTCGAGAGTCTTCTATCGCCGCTGATTGCCGACGTCCTGGCTGCAATGCCGCTCATCCAGCCGAATATTAATGTAATATCGGACAATAATGGTATTCTGAAAGAAGCCAAACTTCCAGAACCCATTGTTATTGGCAACATCAAGCAAATCGGCAAAAACTGCTGTGCCCTGATCGCAATTGGTCACAAATTGCTTTCACGTCAGCAGAATTTTGACCTGCTTTTGAACAGCGTTGTTGAGGGTGGTTTCGTGCTTAGTCGAGAATCAATAGACGAGATAAAAGAAATCGATGAATTGGTTAAAAGAAAGGGCCTTACGATTATCATGGAGAAGAAGTCCGGTAAAGAGTTATTCATTTTCATGAGAAAGCGTGAGAGGATATCCTATGCAACTTTCGTTGTGAAGGTGAACAACAATGAGTTTGGTTGGGTGGAGGAGATGAAGAAACTCATGACGCAGCAACTCGATAAGGGAAATATCAACATAACCAGAGTCATCTTCTTTAGCCAAGGAAACCTTGAAAGTGGTAAGTTCACCTGATGTATTATTAATTATCCTTTCTTTAACTCTTCTTAATTCTGTAATTTTATTGGCAGGCTTACTTGGATTTATCAACTGCCTTAGGCGAGAGCCCGGCGGTGAGATCGCTCGAGGGATCCTCATTTATGATCCCAAGGCGCCCAAATTTTCGCTGGAAGATCCGTTCTACGCGAAGGAACTACAGAAGGACATGGCAATGTCGATCCTTGACTCGAACGGTCAGTGGGGTAATTACAGACACTTACCTTTACCGGCACTAGTACCGAAACCCGTGTACCATGCCTGGGTAAATCAAAGGGTCCACGGTGACCTTTCATCCCTAACCTGGCTTCAAGGACCGATTCAGAAAGACTGTGAAAATAAGGACCTCCTAAACGTCGTTTATTCTTCCATTAACTTTAGGGACATCATGTTAGCCACGGGTAAACTGGCGGTTGAAGTCGTTGCCAAGACTAGACAATCCTTACAGTACGTGCTCGGTCTCGAGTACTCTGGTATCACCAACAGTGGCAAACGCGTAATGGGCATAATGGAAAGTCGCGCGATGAGTAATTTTGCGATTGCCGATAAGTATTTGACTTGGGAAGTACCCGCACAGTGGTCTCTCGAAGACGCCGCTACGGTGCCTACTGTCTACGCTACCTGTTACTATGCTCTGTTCATTAATGGTAAGATTTATTTGTTTATTTAAAAAATAAATGAAAATACATTATATATAAATATAAAATATAGATAGTGAATGAGGATATACTAAAGGCATCACGTTAAATAATAAAATAATACGCCAATGTTCTCGTGATATCCTATAATTATCTTTGAAAAAAAAAGTAATTAAAGTAAAAATTGGAAATATAAGTCTCAGTTTAAATACAAATATGATTATAAATATGAGTGTAGAGTTTGAGTGGGCATTTGATTCAATAAAAGTAAACCGGCGATTAGAATTACAAGTAACGTTTATTAAAGAAAGGCATGAAAAACCCCCACTGGAGGTGGAGGAAAAAACCGCAGTTAAGATAGAATTTATAGCAAATAAAGTAACATAATTTATGGATCGATATAACCAATTTAATAAATCGCGCGTCTTGAATGCATTCAATGGAAATATATCCTAGAGATCTCTTACCGCAATAAGTTTCGCTGGAGGTGTGCAACGCAACGTCTTGGGCACGGGGACAGCCCTCAAGTGTATGGAAAGAATCGCACACGCGCTGGGTTTCACACGAGACACTACGAATGAAACACGCACGGGAACTAGAGTCTTCTCGAGGACTAGCCGATGCACACCGAGAAGAAGTGAAGTTGGAAGAGACCGTTTTGCCCGTCGATCCCTTCAATTTTGCGTAAAAAGTTCACTATCATTTTCGGAGGTAGACAGGGAAGACAAGGTGGAAAAAACGCGTCATTAGTCTATCATAAAATCCGTTGGTCCCGAGGACCAAGGGATTAGCGGGGCCGCGTTTTCAGCTCGGCGCGTTCGCCGAGCGGACTATTTATAACTGTTATTTGAATTGTTTAGCGCAAAACGGTTAATACTCGTTTGGAGGACAAAAGGAACCGAACAGTATAATTGTCTAGTAAATAAATAAATAAGTTGTGAATATGTTACTAGCTAAAATTTTGTATTTTATCTGTATCTAAAAATGCTATAATATTTAACGAATTATTATCCAGGTAAAATGAAGAAAGACAATAAGGTGCTGATTCATGCTGGTTCGGGTGGTGTGGGTCAGGCTGCAATCACTCTGGCATTGCAAGAGGGCTGTGAGGTCTTCACTACGATAGGTACTCCCGAAAAGCGTCGCTTTATACGACAGTATTTTCCGCAGATCGACGATGCTCATATCGGTAACTCACGGGATACAAGCTTTGAACAGATGGTCATGCATCTAACCAATGGTAAGGGTGTCGACATCGTCCTCAATAGCTTGACCGATGAAAAGCTTCAGGCATCGGTGAGATGTCTGGGCAAAGGTGGACGCTTCCTTGAGATTGGCAAATTTGATTTGGCCGCCAACAATCGCCTCAGCATGGAATACTTCCAGCGCGAGATCAGCTTCCACGGTGTCATGTTGGACAACTTAATCCATGCAACTGTGGATGAAAAGAGATACTTGTGGAATATCGTGGATAAAGGATTGAAGAAAGGTGCTGTCAAACCGCTTACAAGGTAACACTGTCGTTTCTTTTATATTTTTTTATGTGTTTAATATGACGAATCATCATCTGTGCTTTTGCCTGAATCGGATTTAAAGGACAGTATTTCCCAAGGATCAACTAGAAGCAGCCTTCCGTTACATGGCTGCTGGTAAACACATTGGCAAGGTGATTATTCAGGTTCAGAGTGAAATACAATCACAAAACGAGCTTATGATGGCACTTCCCCGTTTTCACTGTCTCGACGATCACAGCTACATCATCCTTGGTGGTCTCGGCGGCTTTGGTCTCGAATTGGGTAAGAAAAAGTAGTGCATTATACAACATGGAAAAAAATAAACTACTCAATGAATTACCTTTCCTCGCTCTACCTAAAAACAACATTTCTACTTCACAGCTGACTGGTTGGTTCTGCATGGTGCCAAGAATCTGGTGTTTACTACGCGTACGGGAATTCACACTGGGTACCAAAAGATGCGAGTAAAGTTGTGGGAGAGCTATGGTACGAAGATAGTCATCGTATCGGACAAGGACGCATCGAAGCGCGAGGACTGTCAGAGGATCATCGAAACGGCCGCAAGCTTAGCTCCGGTCGACGCTATCTTCAATTTGGCCGTTGTACTCAAGGACGCCATTTGGAGCAATCAGACCCCCGAGACATTCGAGGAGTCTTTCCGATCCAAGGCTTGGGCCACCAAGCACTTCGACTCACTCTCCAGAAAACAGTGCCCAAAACTTCGCAAGTTCGTTGTATTCTCATCAGTATCATGTGGTAGGGGTAATGCCGGTCAAAGCAACTACGGAATGTCTAATTCTGTGAGTATTTTATCAGTAATTATTAATTCAACTTTCGAAGCTTTTGAAAAAACACTTTTGCTGATTATAGAGTAATTTATTTCTAGGTTATGGAAAGGATTTGCGAGAGAAGAGTGGCTGAAGGTCTGCCTGGACTGGCAGTGCAATGGGGTGCAGTTGGTGATGTCGGTCTAGTTGCCGATATGCAGGAAGATAACAAGGAACTGGTTATCGGTGGCACCCTCCAACAGAAGATATCCTCGTGTTTACAAGAACTCGACGGTTTCCTGTGTCAAGAATTGCCGGTCGTCTCCAGTATGGTAGTCGCCGAGAAGGCCGGTGGCGGTGGTTCAACCAACATTGTCAGTGCGGTCCTTGATATTATGGGTTAGTACAGTTAGCGCCTAATATCCTTCTATTCTTTATTTTTCGTCACTGTCCCTTTATGCACAGGCTTGAGGGATCTGAAGAATGTGGACACGCAGAACTCATTGGCCGAACTGGGTATGGACTCGATGACGGCTGTAGAGATCAAGCAGACGCTCGAGCGTGAATTCGATCTCTTCCTCACAGGGGAAGAAATTCGCGCTCTGAACTTCGCAAAACTCCAGAAAATGATGGAAACGAAAAATGGAAAAGAATCAGGCGGCGGAGATGCCGATAAATCCTCTGGCAATGATTCTATTAATGGTATAAAGATGCTAGCACGGTTAATTAGCAATTATGATGACTTCAATTCCGAGGTTTGCATCAAGCTGAACACCAAAGCCGAAAAATACCAAGGCTGCATATTCCTGATTCCTGGTATCGAAGGTGCCGCGATGATCTTCAATGAACTCGCCCCGAAGATCAAATCAATTGCGTATTGCCTCCAGTTTAATACCGGGAATAATACGCACGGTACCATCTCAATCATAGCTGACAAATTGTTGCCGGTAATGATTTATTTAATATATAGAATTAATTCACGGTTTGTGATTCAATTTTCTCCTTTCTCATAGAGAAAGCTTTGTATCGCCAAAAGATATTTTTTCAGTTTTTTGTTGTATAAGCATATATTGTTGAACGCTTGTCTAGATGTTTATTTTTCAGCTAAAACTTATATTTGCGCGACATAATTTATGCAATTTTCATATAAATAAAATGTAATTTTTAATTATGAAATTTCCCTTACAGAAAAAACTATAATCAGGTCGAAAAACTTGTAATATGATTGTAGGATGACTATAGTCGGGACGAAAAATTTAGTCTAACTACAGTAATCCTACAAGTATTTCCTATAAGAATAGTTTTTTTCTCTTAGAGTTTATTGTTTATTATGTCCATCTTTTGAAGTGACCTCTATACGAAAGCATAGTGTCATACTATTTAGCATTGCTTTTTTGTATTTTTAGTCAACGGATTTTTTGATTATTATTTTTTTTTTAAATAAGGTAACAATCATTTTCACCATACCTTCGCCTAGGTGGTGCCGTAGATGTGAAAAACAGTATACATATTATGGAAAGTAAGAAAAAATGCCTCGAATTTCATATGTCATCAATATGTAAAATACACAGTTAGTTTGCCTTATCATTTTTTTCATTATTTCAAAACCAAAACAAATTTCTAAAAAAATTTATTGTTTGTG
Source organism: Eurytoma californica (assembly GCA_035586675.1). Classification (NCBI taxonomy): domain Eukaryota; kingdom Metazoa; phylum Arthropoda; class Insecta; order Hymenoptera; family Eurytomidae; genus Eurytoma; species Eurytoma californica. The sequence continues at coordinate 16,656,171 of JAXIUT010000048.1, read as the reverse complement.
CTCATTGTAGTGCTGCAAATATTATCTGAAATTCTATTTCAAGTATTATTCATAACTCTAGCAGAAAACTAAAAAAATTAGTTTCAATAATTTTCTTTTTTATTCATTATAGTCGCAAATTTTTCAATCATTTTTCTTCTAGATATATAATTTAAATGACATAAATAAAATGAGACAATCTTTGCATCGCCATGGAGGACCTTGTTCATCATTCTTTCTTTTTGAAAATATATTTTGGTTTCGAAATAATTGGCGGTATAACCTAATTACTTGTCTTACACCTGCTCAATGATAAAGATTCATAAATTTAATTTGATCTTTCTGTGCAGTACTTACTAGAAAAGAATAAGGATTGCCGGAACTTCGAGCTCGTTGGTTATTCATTCGGTTCGATGATCGCGATTGAACTTGTGAGGCGATTGGAAGCGCAAGGTCTAACCGGAAAGTTGATCCTCATTGATGGCTCACCGGACCTTATGAAGGAGCTCACGAAAGTAAAAGCCCTTATCAAAGACTCTGAACTCGAAAACACCTTTCTCGTGGGTTTAATAGACTTCTCGCCAAAACTCAAGGCTGAAGTACGTGCATCAATCCCAATCTTATTATAATTTCATTAGGGATTATTTTTTTTAAATAAATAACAACAGAAACCATTAATAATCTTACATTTTACTTGTAGCTTTTCACAGAGTTGGAAAAATTGTCAAAATGGGAAGATAAGGTGGACGCGTTCCTTTTACTCTTGCCCGAGAGCTCAACGACAATGTCTAAGGGATTGCTGAAGATGTACTGCACTTTGTTGCTCAGTCACATTGTCTGCATAAAGAATTATGATATTTCGGATTTGACACCTCTTAAAACACGTATTACCCTCGTCAAACCTAAGAATCCAACCCTCAACTCTTTATCTGAAGATTATGGCTTATCTAAGGTACTTTCTATTTTTTACATATATCTTGCATCTTAAAGATTAACATTAACGGTGATTCCATTACATTAGATTTAAAGCGTAAATATAATAATGTTATACTTTTCGTACAATGCACAGACTTTGATTCGGTAACTTCCGTTCCGCTATCTGTTAGCTTATTAAACAATGGTGATAATTGATTTTACTCCAGTACTAATCGGAATGTCCAGAAAAGATTAGACAGCGAAAAAGAAGTTACCGAATTGAAGTCCGGGGGGGAACAAATACTGGGTTTTATATTTAACAATTAATCGTCTAAAATATCAGTGAAATAGATTTCTAATATAATAATCTGAAAATTATAATAAATAACTATATTTGAATTTTTTTTCCTTATTTTATGATATAAATAATTACTATTAACAATAATCGAACTTTAATTTAAAAAACAATAATAATTTTTAGGTAACAAGAGAGAGAGTGGACATTCATTATGTTAACGGAAATCACATAACTATGTTGGATAATGATAACTTAGCAAGGATTATCAATGGCGAGCCTGTGGAAGACGCGAAAAAATGAAAAACTGTGCTATTTTCAAGGCTACTAAAATAAAATCGCGTTTTTCCTGAATTTTTTAACAATGTTAAGTTTTCGATAATAAATGTACATCGTAATATTTCAATGATATGCCGAAAAGGTAGTACTTCATAAAGTATGCTACTTAACACTCTGTTAGTAATATTACCAAACATGCTTAGGAAAAGAGCTGTAACGTGAATTTTGGTATGACTTGAAAATAATCCACGATAATTTCAAATTGTATATTACTCAGAAGAGAAAAATACATGTTTTTCGAATAAAAATATGAATTCAATAATAGATCATTCCTTTCTATGGAAGTGTAGGAAAACCGCCAATTTCGACTACATCCCTCTCAAAACTATCAACGGGACTAATTTTCAGCCGTGCGCAAAAATAATGCGCGCGCCGCTGAATCGAGCGTAAACGCATCCGGCGGAGAGCTCCGAAAGCTTGCAGCGCGTCACCTGGATTTAAGCTTTAACGAAGGGCTTTCAACGTTCATCAAACATTTAGGCCAGCGAACTCGTTCGACGACGAGACCGTTGTCGCTCCGCAGCGACATTGATTTTTCGTCGATTCCGTCCCTCCCCTCTTTCCCGCTAATTTTGACATCGATGGTCGGAAGGTAATTTTGTTTGGTGATCTGTACGGCCGTCGATAGTACAATCCACAACAGCCACATTATCAACTATCAAGTTTTTAAATTTTGGAAATCAAATATTTATATTTGCTTGTGCAAGTGAGATTTGCGAACGCAACAAGGTTAATTTGAATGAAAATTTTTTAAAGATCGACAGACATGGTACGTGCATAAATATTTTTCAAAAGTCAATCATTGCATATCGTTTCCTCTGAAGAAAAAAAGCACGTTTTAATTTATCAGTGAAAACCAGCTCATGTCAGGTGCTCCGCAAAAACTAGTGCATTTCATAGGATATTATAACAAAGAAAACACATTTAATGTTTTTTCCGCGAAAAACGCAAATTCCCAAAAGTGCTTTTGCCATGACATTCTCGCGAAGTTGATTTTTTTGGAGGCAACTCCCAACACTTAATTCTTAATGACAGAACTTATAACAGTGCTTTTTACATGGAAAATTGGGAACGTGTTACTTTACATGAAAACAAAAGCAAAAGGTTTTTGTTCATTAAGGAAATATAAAATGAGCTTTTTTCGTTTGATGACGATTTAATTATAGTAATATTGTCTTTTTCCTGTTTGCAAATTTGTTGGATTTGTAAATAAATTAATAATCCCAATTATCGAAAAATTACTTTCATTTTAGATTTTTCGAAAATGATCTATCATTAAATTTGTGCGTTAATTTCAAAATTGCAGCTGACATATTATGTAGATTAATAATTAGAAATAATTAGAAATAATATTTCATGATTTAAATTTTATTACAAAATGCGTAGAAATCTGTATGTAAAATATTTTACTACTAGTTTTGCAATGACTTTGGTTAAATTATATCAGCTATATTCTTAAAAAATGTTACGACTTCCGGTGTTATGTAAATCTTACCGTAATCGAATTAGAACATACTCATTTACAGATTAAACGACTTAAAGTAACTCTCAAGTCGCTACGAGGATTTCCGATCTAAAATCTCGAAGTTTACAGTCTACCACACCTTGTATCGCATTGAATACGTGGGTAACTCGGTCAAGTAGTGCAAGTAGCTTCCAGTCGGGAGTAACCCGACGGTCGTATAAATCCACCGGCAACTGTGCGATTCTCCGAAAATGTCCCGCTCGCTCGCGCCAAAGTATCCAATTCATTACGCAATTCTCCATAAAAAAAAGAAGAAATGCGATTTCGAAAAGCACTGGATTTTCCCCATTGGCATTCAATCGCAAGCGCAGAACAGGGAGAGAAATCATTTCGATGCTTTTACCAGTAACTCCATTTCCCTTATTACATCCAATTTTCAATTACAACGGCTGGTTACGTATACAGGTTAAAATTCGAAACGTGGCCTGCCGTTTATTACTCAATTTTATGTGGAGCCTTGAAACTCGACGCGCCGGCAACTGCGCTCGTAAAAGTTAATTGAAATGCAAACGCGCGGGCGCATTTATCGAACTATTACCGTGTGTCAGGCGATGTCCCCCGAACCCTTTTTAAACTCGACCCGGGAAACGCTGAAAATTGAAATTCGCGCGCGCCGATTTCTAAACGCCGGACACCCTGGGAGCGACGCGTCGCAATCGATAATTTCAATACGCATCTTGAAATACTAATGGGATTTCACTTATATTCGAGCGGAGTCGACGACGGTCCGGAATTCGATTTCAATGTATTACGATGCAGGTACGCGGGATTCGAAATTCGTCATATAAGAGCCTGCAGCATCTCGATATGAGAATAAACGCCCGGACGTACACATGCGTCGATGGAATATTCTCTTTATTAAAACTGTTGGAAGGGTTATGAAATTAGGCACTGCTAAGACACAAAAGTAGAATATGAATTTCTCTTTATTTAAAGTAACTACAAGAAAGAAAGGTTCACCTAGCTAGACTGACTCAAAGAGACTGACTGGAAATGTAGCGCGTTTTCCTGTTAGAGAACTAAGTTAGGGAAAATTCAACAAGAACATTCATCAAATCGTAGATTCTTTATCGATCATCTGGTCATCTGTTTCTGTTTTTTGTGCAATTTATATATCATGAACAAGTTAAAAATTAAAATCGATCTCGAGGAGCCAAAATTTCGCGCCATCATTCACTAGTCTGTGAGGCGATCTGCTTTGGTTGCAGACACTTTAAAGACCACACATTGTGAGTTTTAGTGGAGATGGAGCGAGAATAACTCTCGTGTGTTTCGGCCAAGGATTGCCGACTGGCCATCGTCAGTACAAAATCGACAATCCCCATCGTAGACACACAGATTAAACATAAACCGGACTGATATAAGAAATTCAAAGACTCTATTGTAGAAGTGGCATGACAAACTTACTAGTGGAGGTAACCCTCCATCTAGTGGTGAAAAGGAAAGTTAAAATAAAGAAATTGTCCTCTCAGTTCTCCGAACGGCTCTTCACACTAAGAAAGCAGACTAACCCTCGAAGAACCGAGAGGACGGCACATTTCGGGATGCAGTGCCAATATTATGTAAAATGATGACTTAGTCATGTGTGGTCTTTAAAGTGCCTGCAACCAAAGCAGATCGCCTCACAGACTAGTGAATGATGGGGCGAAATTTTGCCTGTTTACATAATTTATATATCGTCAGTCCCATGTTTTGGGCATAATTTCATTATTAATTGTATTTAATCTATCAGTCACGCCATGGACGTTGATAGGTGATTATATGATCAATGATTCCAAACTTATTATTTCAGATTTTCAACTTTCAGAGCATAATACCTATCTTGACTAATGGCATTAACTTTTTTATCACCACTTCAAGATTTAATTAAGTACGGTGTGCTCACATTATTTTCTATATGTATTAAATCGTTAAATCAAGACATTTTTTAAATAATTTATTTATAATTTCTTTGCTTTTACGAATGTCCTAAATATTTTATTAAAACATAGTTCAAATGTAACCTAATACTAATATTTTTTACTAAAAATATGAAATAATTTTTTTTGAAACGTTACTTGCACGAATTCCTGATGATTAAAGGGTTAAAATTGTTATCAGAACAAGTTTATAATGCATTAATGTAAAATTTAGTTTTCTAAGAATTTCTTTAAGTGTAGATGTTTTAATAATGTTTATCAAAACAAAACAAAAATTATTAACCTCTTCTTGTACATATATTATGTATACATACGGATAAGTGTACACAGATTTTTTTTTGTATTTTTACAATAACTTTTGAAAAAAGAATATAAAATTTAAAAAAATCAGAAACATGTTTAGATAAGTAATAAGTACTTTGAGATGAAAAATAAAGTCCTAAATACTTATTTCCCTAGATTTACAAATTTGTGTCGTTTTACAAAAAAAAACTTTTCTTTAGAACAAATACAAATTCATTCCAAATATTATATATTCGTGAAAATAGCCAACTTCAAGCTTGACAATATAGTATGCAAGAAGAGGTTAACGGTAAAAATAAAATCAAAAGTATCAACTTCTCACTTTCAAACCTCGCTCTCAAAAAATGAAATTAAAAAGTGAGATCGTATACAGCTTCACTGAAGCGTACTCACGTTCATTAGCGTGCGACGTCGCAGAGCCAGCCAAATCCCGTTTATCCTCGAGGTTTCACAATCCGGCGTGGATAGATGAAGCGCAAACGAAGGAAGGTGAAACGAGATCGCGATACTCGAGAGTCGAGAAAGCTCTTCCTCGGGGAGAAAGAAAAAACGCAGAGGAAGAAGATTCGAAACCCGTACGCGCGCGCACGTTACACTTAATCGGAGAAAGTCCCGCGGAGGTTTCACCCGCGCGCGCGCTTCCTCGACAAAAGACATAATCGGCGGCTTTATTGTCCTGTCACCGATGCATGACACTCGCGGCCGGACGACGCGGCGATCGGGTGAAACCGATTACCGCGCGGCGGCCTATGCAAATCTCGCGTGCGTGCGGCGGGTTTCACGGAGGAGGAGAAAAGCCGCGGAATTGTCGCCCGGAGAAAAATCGGCGGCGACGGGCAAATTATTCAGGAGGAATTTTAATGCCGCCGCGGGGTCGGTATCGCGTTTTTCACTCGAACTTTCCCCTTTTTATCGGAAAAAATCGGCTGCGTGCTCGGGCTACCGCGCGGAAGCTGGACGCTGTTTTGTGAGTTAATGAGGCGGGTTTTTAAGAAAATAGAGATTTTTTTGTACTTGCGAAAAGAATTGGGCTAATGATCATATTAAGGAATTTAGTAAAAGTTACTATTTTATTAAGTTGTTAGTACTAGTTGATACTTTTTATGAATTAGTGTACTTGAACAACTCGCCTATAGGGAGTTTAAAATTGCATTGCGACGCTTGTGGCCGCTCCGTGTATTAAAAAACATGGCCGCTGAGGGAACACAAACAGTGCTTTTTTGAATGCTTTCTTATGAGAGTAACATATTATTTTATCTTTAAACAAATAAAAATTGTTACATCCTTCAGCAGTGCAATG
>JAXIUT010000048.1:16613005-16640718 GCA_035586675.1 Eurytoma californica | reverse complement strand
TTTTTAAGATATTATTATAAAATTTTATTAATACTTATAATTTTATTTTTTTAGGTGATTTTATAAAAAAATTTTTTTAGATATATGACCCCCTTAAGGAAATATGATTTTCATAATACTATTAATCGAATACTTTCTTTTCAGTGTATATAATTTTAGTTTATAGAATGCAGCACAATCATAAATCCATTATGTAGAATTTAATCCATAACAAAAAATATTTTTTTTTTATTAAATAGGCCTTTTTAAGTGGTAAAATTCCTACGGCAGTGGCGTATCCTGCACAAATAACGTTGAAACGATGGTATTCGTATCGTAACGTCGTATTTTTACTTCGTGCGTGATGAGAATCCATTATCGCTTATAATCTATAGGATTACAGAAATTAATGTTTTCAGTACGATTTTTTAAGGACATTTTTAGGCTATACATTTCTGATATTAATTAAAGAAAAAACAATTCGTGATTATTGACACTTTTGTAGCTTGTATAAATATCACCTTGGAGAAACATCAAATTTTGATAATTACAAATTTTTATTAAAAAAAGCTCTTTGCTTGAACAAGTAAACTACTCAATTATTTATAAATATTTTTAGAAAATAACTGGTTAGGAGAGTGTTCAAATATTTTAAGATCTAAATCACGGATTTTATTTAGACATTGAGTACGGGTTTCTTATGCCAAAATATGAAGTCAAAAATTTATTTGATGACAAATCAGCTTCTCGATTTTTTCACTTTTTTACCTGTGGAAAAAAAATGTAGAATTAAAAAATAAAATAAGCTTTTATGATAATATTATATAACATTTCTTACATATTTATACCCACCTGGAGTCACAATTCCATCTGGAAGCTGAGATATCAGTTGTCGAACATTTTTTTCTTTCACGTAACCTACAGGTCACAATTTCTAATCAATTTGAATGTAGTTTAACTTAAAATGTTCCTATTTGATGTCATTTAGGGCTGATGCCATTGGTTTATTTTTATTTCAAGTATATTAATTACCTAATGCTTCAAAAGTCCCATTAAAAGTGATAAATGCCCTTTTTTGACATATTTATGTTGCTGCAAAATAGAAATAAATTTATTATGCTTAGTAAAAAGCTTCTGCCCTAAGTGACATCAAAGTTTCAACAAAATCCGGGACCTGGATTTCAAACACTTCCAGTAAGCATAAAAAACTGTATTATACTTTTTAACTGAGTGACAAAACTTTTTTAATTTGTCATTAATTCATAATGATTACATCTTTATTTTACAAGCACTAAATATATTAACTCTGCTCAAGTAGCATTACTTCGATCGCCAAAGAGAATAAAAAATAAAAAGAAAAAAACGACTGAGCACAATGCGCCACCAGACAAAAAGCACCTCGTACAACAGCAGTCCGTAAAATTTCCGGTGAAGTATATAAAGTATCGGCAGAAATCGAACGACAATCGGCGCGAGCGCCCGGCCTTGACACGGCCGAGGCTGCACGAGGCTTCCGTGCCCAGGCGCAGTCATAATTCCGGCAGTTTTTTTTTCCTCCCCCGCCTCGCCTGTAAAACACCCACCGAGTAGTTTCGCGCGCCGAGGACGCGCTAAGGGCGCTTTGCATATATCGTACCGACGCGCCGACGCGACCATTCCCCGCTCAATGGCAAAATCGATGATGGGCCGGCTAAATGAAGAGTATCGACGCGGCTCCGGAGGCGTAGCTCGTTTATTTCGTTGCGATTGCACGGGCGCGAGGATTTGAAAGGGTTTTATTTTTACCCGCGCGCGGGACGCGCAATAATGTTTAAAGGTGAATTTGCGACTTTGGCCGCCCGGCTTCCGACTATCTGATCGGACTGAACGACCACTAGGCGAGTTCACTTTCGACCGGGAGATTTACCGGATGGGTCTGAATGTTCTTTTACTTTGTCTCGAAAGTCTTCGAGGCAGTTTGCCTTGGGCTAAGCTTCGATCGCCTCATTTGTCAGTTTTAATAAATTGTCGCTTCCGGGTGAAAGGGCCGCGGATTAAGTAGGAAGTTATTTAGAAAAGGCCGCGTAAAATGATGGGCTAATTTTTTATAATAAAATATTTATGAATTATTGTTATTTACATATAGGTACTTTTTTAATTTTTTATAGGTACTTTTTTAATTTTTTAATTTAATTAATGATTTTTTGTTTAAGAAAGAATCTAAAAGGTGAGGTTTTTCAATATCGCACGTCAACTAGCTTATATGCTCCGAGTTGAGAAAATTTAGATTTATTTTTCAAAAGATTCTAAAAGATAGTTCAATGATTTTAAATTCAGATTTTAATTTTATGCAACATTATTTTTTATAAAAAAAATTATTCTTGTGAATTTAAAATTTTGATGAGGAATTTTGAAGCTACAGCTGCAATTACAGGTTAAAATGTGAAATAAAAAAAATATAGTAAATCCTAATGACATGATTATAAGCATTACATAAAACGTCTTGCAATTGTTATCAAATTAAATCGAGAAAGAAAAATTTACTGCTTTAGTTAACGCCTTTTTGAAGCGACTTCCGAGTTAATGCATATTTATGATCTTATTTATGAGATTTTTTAGGTTTCAAACATATAGAAGCTTTTATTCAAATCGACTACCAATTTTATTGACTATAATATTGACGAAACGAGTCGATATAAAAAATCTTCTACACGATTAAAACACAAAAAATCGTAATAATTATTAAAAAATCTACTTGAATGTCTTAAAGTTTTAAAATTTCTATTACATCAATCATGAATAATTTTATTCTTAATAAATAATTAAATTTATTAATGATTGTCGTATTAGTAATATAAAACATTTAAGCCTTGAAAACGAGAAAAATAAATTCGACATCAAAATACAAACTTACGCCGAAGTACACAAAGAGTTTAGTGATAGAAATTTGATTTGTAAGTTCATTAAAGTCATTTTTATTGTCTATACTACAGTAACAAACGTCAAAATGTTTATAATGTGAAACATGCATAAAAAGAAACCATAAAAGAGAAAACGAGCGCTGACGCGTGGAGCGCTAAAACAAGTAATCTCCCAAGCAAGTGTCGAAAAAGCCGTCGCGTTGTCTATTTTTCAGAGGCTTTCAAAGAAATTGATCCGGGCGTTGCGACTACACCCGGCTTTATCGGGCGCATCGATGTGTTCGCTAGTTTATTATCCCGGGACGATCGATTGTAAAATGCAAGTCGACGCGCGTCGAATCCGCGCCCCGGCGCGTCCCCCGTTATACAGTCGCCAGGGGTACAGCGAAATTCCGAGTTAACGAGTCCGCGTACAACCCCGCGGTGGAATCGCCTCCGCTCTCGTTTCATATAGCAGTTCTCCCCCCTCCCCCGCGAAATCTCGTAAAGCTCGCAACTTCCCCCTTTTTTTTACGGGCCCGCGTTACGAGCCGATCCTTTTTTTGTCTCTCCCTCTTCTTCTCTCTCGAGTGCGCCGGGGGAGTTTAAGGACTCACGGAGTGAAACGCCGAATGCTTCCAGCTGTCCTGGCGTCTGGCGGGGATTCTGCAGGCCTCGCGGCGCATCGAGGCGCTGAAGACGCTGAACGGGGGCGGGTCACAGTCGCACGCGGCGTCCGCGCCGCCGGACCTCGAGGACTGCATACGCCGCCAGCTGGCGACCGTCGGCGCGCAGTCCGGCGCCCGCGAGGTAGCCGAACAGGTCACCAATCAGCTTGAAAGGACGCTCTACGATTTTCCCGGTCTTAGGTGAGAGGATATTTATTTACTCGAGAGAGTGATACTCAGATATTTTTCATTCAGGTGATATGTACAGGTTTTTTCAATTTTCTTTTTGTTGAAAGTGGACAACAAGTGGCAAGAAATGCAAAAATTCTGAAAAGTTTTTAGGCGCATTGAAAAAAATTAATACGAAAATTTACTATGAATATTACTTGAAATGCACGACATGCTGAAAACATAAGAAAAATTACTGTATTCTCAACAAAAAATACTAATTGTTAATTTTTATTGTAAAATTTGACTTAATTATCATTTCCAAGTATCTTTCATCTGCAAGAATGTACAATCGAATTTCCTGTATTATTTTTTTAGTGCGTATTTTAGGGTACGCACTTTTATAACTTTTCATAAAAAATTGTTTGTATTTTACGAGATATGTCTTGCATAGTATAAAGTTTCTGTCAAGCTTGCAGAAATGTTTTCGATACGATCAATGGAAAATCAAAGTGTGGTTAAACTTAGTACTCTCGGTGAGTTTATAACGTTGACAGACGATAGGTTGGGGTTTACCAAGTTATTGTGCTGAAAATTGGAGACTTAAAAACTTTCTTTAATATAAACAAAGAAACTTTATTATCTTTGACAATTTAATTGAAAAAAAACAGTAAAAGAAAAGAGATACTTACTAATTCATTATTAGTTAAAATATTTAATTTGAGATTGATATGTAACAGTTATAAAACATTTAAGTAGAAAGAAGTTAAATCAACTTCACATCGTATATTTTCAAAGTTAGATAATGAATGTATTCTTGGGCTCGTCTGTTACTACTTACATAAATTAATTTCAATTTCTCGTCAAATTTACGATGAAGCTCGCCTTAAAAATTATGTAAAAATCGAGGGACGAATTTTAACGCTGGAGATTTTTATACGAATAGCTGCGACAAAATTAAGAAGACTTTTCCTAAGAAATAAAATTTACAAAGATTTTCATATAAAATAGTCAATTATGGCCAAAGGTTCAAAACTCAAATAAAAATTACAGAGTTGTTTCCCGTAATTTTTACAGTGACCTTCATAATGAATGTTAAGAGAAAATTCTCTCAAGTGTAAAATAATCTTTATCTAAAATACAAGTGCTATGGTAATGAAAGGCCTGTTTCAATATTAGAATCCACTATTAACTGCTCCTCTACCTGCCTTTACCTCACCTTTTCCACATCGCAGGGGCAACTCGGAGTTGAAGAAGTACGCGCTCTCGTGCTCGCGCCTTGCCTGGGCCTGCCTGGCGCGCTCTACCCCCCTCGTCTTGGACGTCGCGCAGGGGGTCGAGTTCAGGCGCGAGGTCCACGCCCGCCACCCCAGCTCGCCGAACCTCAACGGCACCAACATCAAGGCCGTCCTCTGGCCCGGGCTGCGCGAGGGCTGCCAGGGACCCTACCTGCACCGCGCCGTCGTCGTCACCTGCTAACGCGCCTTTTTCGAGATGCTGACGAATCAGTGCCCTGGCGCGGGAAGAAGTCGATCGGATTGTAAAGTTTGCCAAGTTCGTTGGTCTCGTTTTTGTACCGTAGGCTTTTTCTTATCTAAAGTTGAATTAATGAAAAATCACTAAAAGTGAAAATTCATTAAAAAAATTAGTAGGGTCCACTAAACCATTTCTTTGAATCAACTAAATATTTATCTGAGGCTGCTGAATGAATTAGTTTTCAAAAAGTGTTTAGTCGATTCAAAGAAATGTTTAGTAGAAACTACTGGTTTTTTTTAAGAGCACTAAAAATTACTGAAAATAGTTCGAATATTTAAGTAATTTTTCACTAATTGAACTTTAGAGGGTGTAGTCTGTTGTTACTAAACTTTTCTATTATTCAACAGACGGTAATTTATTTTTCTATGTAATATCGCAATTATGTGGTGTTTTTCGGTGAAACACGCGGAGCACTGTTAGATCCGTAAATATTCTTTTATTTAGTTTTTTAGACATTCATGTTATAAGCATATGTCGGAGTGTAAGAAGTTTAACTCGTACGCGGGGCAACTCGGTATTTAGCCCATTTTCATAAATAACTTTGGCGGCTTATTTGCATAGCAAAATGCATCTTGAAAAAGTAATAATAATCAACGAGCTCCGTTTTAACTTAAGACGCAGAAAGTAATAAAGCACTTTTGTAAAGAAGTTCCGTAAATTACTCGAAAGAATAATTCACTGGAAGCTTACGGCGTTGCCATTTAGAACGGAATTATGGTGTTAAATATGTATGCGTTTCCATTAAAAATCCTCGTATTTATGCTAAATACGGCAAAGCGTATTTGAAATATTTGCGAAATATCCATTTTTCACGCGAGTATTGGACATTTCAAATTATTAATATTAATCAGTGTAATGTATTTTACAACCGAATGCATTATCGTTAAAATGTATAGGACGTAATTAAATTTTGTATATTTGTATCCATACATTTCTTTTTATCATTGATTAATTATTGTTGTATCTGTATAGAATAAAACACGTAATAAATAACCATGAACAATTAATTAATATCCTTGTAAAATAGTGCAAAGTTTACTACTACAGTAAAAAAGTATTAAATCCAAATAAAGGTAGGTAAATTACATGCAATGTTCAAGTCGAAAACGCACGTTTTTATGAAAGCACTTCTCGTTTTCTGTCGCAATTTAAAGCGACTAAGTACTCATAAAAGCATCTTAAAGGATCCCGACACTGCTTCTGTAATCAAGCATTTCTATCCGGACATTGCGCGCTCCTCCGCGAAAATTCATATTTCCCGCGCGCGCGCGAGTCTAACGATAAGATATTATGCGTTTGTGCGGCTCCCCGAGACTCTTATCGCGCAGAAAGGCTTTATCTTCCTTGTACCCGGGGCCTCCTCCACTTTCCCTTGCTTTTCACTTTAAGGAAAAGCAGCGGCTTCCCCCTCCCCCGGAGTAATGACGACGCAAGTCTCGCGAGATTAAATAAAGAAGGAAGGCACATCGCGGCAGATTAATCATGTCCCATCATAATGGAGAGTGCTTCTCGAACGCTGCAGGCGGGTTCCTCCCTTCCTTCCTCCGCTGCCTTTTTTTTCTCCGTTTAGCACTTTTGCGCGTCCCTGCGCTTTTACATTTTTTTTTTAAAGGACTGCGTTTCAACTAGGTAAATGCGCGCTGGGCGCCCGGTTTCATTAAAGTTTGCTCGGTTCTCTTCGAAGGGATTCTATTAGAGGCTTGTTGTGCTCTTCTTCTTGTTTTTTTTTCAACTAAGGCGCTAATTTAATTACGGCGATAGATAAAATTTTAAGCTCGCCTCCTTCTTTTTTTTCTGACGGAGCTGCGTTTTATTATTGCCGGTCGGGGCGGCTCATTTGAATAAACTTTTCATTCGCGCGAAGTTTAAAAAAAAATAAGGGAAAAAATTGCTCTTACAGTCTCGAAAAATTTTTAAGAGTTTCGGAATTTCCTCCCGCGGAGAGTTGGCCGATAAAAAGTTTCGTCGGCGTATAAGAATAAGTTCCCTCGGCGGCATCTGCGCTCTCATCCATGAAGAATCATAACATCGCGCGTCAGAGCGAGCTACCGTATACCTTATGCATGCCGTCAGTTTACTTTGATGATTCTTTTAGATTACCCTACTCTCCTGGTCCATTAACCCGTTCTTGTATGCGCACGTCCCTTACCCCAGCATGCATAAGTCGCTTTATATGGCATAATAATGTTATCATTCCATTGTCATCTGCATAATCTTTTCATGTGCGTCTCTCGTGATTAAATTAGACTTAAAAAATAATCGTCGTGAGAACAGGCTTTTTATAGAGCTTCTCTATTGAAATTGTTTCGTCTTTCGACGTTTATCACATATTAAATTTTTCAATTTTTTTACTGTCACACTCCCTCTAAGTCTAAGCACTCATTTAAAAAAAACTCAATTTAACAAGTTCTGTATTTTAGGAAACATATGTCGTAACAGACTTTAATTTAATTAACTTTAAATCTTTTGTGAAATACTCAACAAGTGTTTTTTGTATTTTTTGTTTAATGTACTGGTTATTGTGTTAATTTAGATGATCTTTAAATAAAATTTGACCGCAAAAAAAGTAAAACAACTATAAAGAGAGTTAAAATCCTTCAAAATCTATTATTAGAACATTTTTTAGAAAATAGACATAATAATAATAAGTAAATTGGACCCTCAAAAACATTCTTCGATGTAATCAAAGAAATTTTGTTAACTCACCAATAAAAGAAAGGAGATATTTACAAATTCATTATTGCATGAATCATTTATATTGAGATTGATATAAAACTGTTATTGCGTTATCTACAGAGAAGAAAAATTTAATCTACCTGGTGCGGTATCATTATAAAGTTAGAAAAGAAGTGTCTTCTTGTACTCGTCTGTTACTACTTACATACCTCCAGTACAATTGCTTGTAAAATTACAATGTAGCTCACCTTAAATTCTTAAAAAAGTCGTAATCAAAGAAACGATTTTCAAAACTGGATATTATTATACAAATAACTTCGTCAAAATTAATAAGATTTTCTCTAAGAGATACATTTTATTATAAAAGAGGAATTAAAGCTTTCCTGTAAAAATCAAAGAGATTTTCATATAAAACAGTCCACTGTGACCAAAGCTTAAAATAGTAATAAGAAAACATAATAATAAGAAAATAGACATTTAATAAGAACTTATTAAATTTACTTTTTTTAAATATAGTGCTTAAACTTTCGAGTGTTAGTGTAAGATAAAATAGTAATCAGATACATCAAATTAAACAATTTCGTATTTCGCTGAACAGAATAAAAGTAAGTGGATAGGATAATAAAAAGTGAATTATAAAACTGAAGTAATTTGAAAAAGTAAAAAAGAAAATATTTTAAAATGTAAAAAAGTCGGCATAAAAGAACCACTTCGGATTATTTTTCATTCGAAAGGCTTTCGTGCTCTCGTCGTTAATATAAGTCGACGTTACACGGAGAGCGGAATTTCTTCGTAAACAGTAATGAAAAAAATTAGTTTAATAACATAAAACTAGACTGAATCGCAATGAGAAAAGTTGTCTCGCGCGGAAAAATACTCTCCGGCGAACTTATGGAAATGTCTGAGTCCGAGCTAATAAAAAAAAAGAAGAGTTGAATGGAGAAGGACGAGCAATTGTAGCGGAAAGTTTAAAGTGCCTTCCGCGGTGCTGAAATATATGTATAACTACGTGACTACGGAAATAAAGTGCAGGTTGAAGTAGACCGAAGTATCCATCGGCGAAATGTTTCCTCGCGTTACAGGATAAAACAAGCCACTCGCGCGCCCCCCGTGTAAACTTGTTGCTTGGTATTAAAAATTTTCTAACTCACAAAAGTAAGACGAATTACCCCGAATTATTATGGCCAACTTCGTTTGTGAATAAAAGTGCCGGAGAGTCGATGCAATAACTTTATGCTGAGAAATGGTGTTTTATGCGTTTATTGTAGCGTATTTTGTGTATACTTCCACTTTAAGTCCGTCTTTTAAAAAAAATTGTAAAGCCATTTCGTCAGTGAATTGAATTGGTTATTAAATTATATGCAGTAATAGTTCAAAATGCTTTAATTTAACTGAAACTTGTTTTTCACACCAAATGCAAAATATTTAATGGGGTGGCCCACTATGCCCCGAAGGTTCACTTTGCCCCATGACCCGCTGTGCCCCGCTTTCCCCTATATAATTGAATATTAATTGTTTCGTAATTTAATAACATTATTAATATTTTATGCTATATAATTAACTAAACTTTGTTGGTACCTACATACGTACGTGGAAATACCGTAAATGAAAGCAGAATTCATGATGTGAAATGTTACATTAGTTAATCTTAAGCTCTTTACATTTTTCCAACTAACTAAAGTAATATTTAATACTCTACATTACTTATTTTCCATAAATGTAGGTACATGAATAGGACAACATTTTTTATTTCATAATAATATTCATATACAAAGTTTTGAGCGCATTACAAAAAACTCTTACAACAAAATTGGTGAGGCCGAGGAATATGCTGCAGGAAACTCATTAGTTATAGTCAACTTTGTTAATTGCATTGCAACTATAAACAGATTAGAAGGTAACACCTGGATGCAAAAGCAATACATCACCTCGTAATAGGATCCTGATCACTTATTCACGAAACTTAAAGGGAATGAAAGTAGTATTTTTATAAACTTTTGTGCACGGAAAGGTACATAAACTAAATTTTTATTTTATTCGTTTCAACCAAGTAGATATTTATAAAATTATACCTGTATAGTGTTTAATTTTACGATTATATATTGCATCATTTTTAACATTTTGTCAAAACTAATTGTTATGTTAAATTTTTTTGTACGAAATTAATTGATCCTTAAATCTCTATACATATGCGCAATTGAAAATTTATATAACTAATAAATTACGAATAACGTCTTCATTTGTAAAGTTTTGTCTATAAAGTATTTTATAAAATCAGTTTGAGAGTCAGAAGATTAATGCAGTAAAATTGCAAATGATCGATAATTATCATATATTTTTTTCTACTAAGGATAGATAGAGCAAGACAGTCCGTGCCTTATTTTCAATGTTATGTTATCGTCACAGTGAAACCAATATGACTATAGTGAAATTTGTTGTAAAAAACATTTTTTTCGTGAGTAATTTAACACAAAAGAAATTTCTCACGAATTGATAAATACTTAACGGCATACAATTTACCTACAGCAACAAACATCGCGTCTCTTAAAGCAATACCGGGTAACACTCGAAATACATTAATATTAACATACATAATTCAAAAATTTTTCAAAGAAATACACATTATAAATTTATTTTAAAACGTGTACCCAAAAATCTGTTTCACTCCCCTGGCGTGCGCCGCGCCGTTCGACGCACGTAAACCGGATATTGCAGTGCGTTTATAGCGTCCGCCTCCTAACGCGGTGTAAGTTGCGGGAGATCGGCGGCCGAGTCAAGGCGCGCGGGAGGCACGCGGGGAATCCCGGCGCGCCCGGGCGCGGCCGAGTCGGTATGGCGAACTTGATTAGCGAGCGGGCGACCCTTTGAGCCCGTCGTCCCCGCGGAGATCGCCGCCGCGCGCTCCCGGAATGCCCGGCCGAAGAGCCGGGGATTAACTCCGCGCGGATCGCTTTGTCCCGGCGGTGGTGAGCGCGCGCGCCGCGTCTTATTCTCCCGCGTCGGGGCGCAGCCAATTTCGCCGGGGCTGCGTACACCTTAGGATAGGAATGCCGGCCGCGGCACTTTGTCAGGGCCGTTTTAGGGGATTTCGAGGCGGTGGGGTGAGATTTTCCGTGGGTTTAGTATTGCGGGTACATTATCACGCGGAGTTTTTTTTGCGTTGGAATAGTTTGCAGGATTACGAGATTTGTATCGGAGGTGTTTGAAATACTTGCTTACTCAGCGATGGAATTTTCTTGTCTTCTTGCTATGGAGATCTAGATGCAGTACGTGACTCCATTTTTCTTTAGTTTTTACGTGGAATCGAAAAATACGTACGCTGCGAGTTTTCACGTAATGTAAATGGTTGTGATTATATATTGTTTAATTAAAAAAAAAACTCCAAACAAAATTTGTTGCAGCTATGTAACATATGTTGAAGCCAATAAAAATCTAATACTACTACTAAGCAAAATTTTTGATCTTCAAAACTACTTTATTTCAATCACACGCCTTGGGCTTAGGCCGTTCGAACTTACAAATAATCGCTCCAAAATAAAACGGAAAAATTCTTTTTCGATGTTAAATCAATAAATTTTCGTTTTTAACAGAAGTATTAGGTATATATAAATCAGATAATGTAGGATGTCTGAAGATGTCAATGGATTGAGATAATATTATTGACATTTTTAACATTCTTATATTCAATCTTTTTGTAATAATATTGGTGTGGTTATCTCAATAACAACAGAACCGAATATGGTTACAACCATAAATAAACTTACAGGTTTTAATTCTTAATTTTAATTTATCCGTTTATAACGTGAGAGATTGAAAAACCACGCAATTCAAGTGATTCAAGTCAATCCAATCAAGTAACTTTAAAAAAATTCAATAAAAACAAAGTAAAAATGCATTTTTGTTTTAATAATGCATTTTAATAATTTTGAAGAATTCATGTACCACTTGTTCGATAAGCACTTATTTATTAGTATATGAAATAAGTGAAGAAAGTACTAAATACGAGTCGCTGAAGAGATTTGTGGAAGGTGAGCTTCCGTCTGAGACGAGAGAGATCTCGGAATGAGGCAAACAATACAGTAAAAGGAGGAGGCCCACTTTATGAGTGACTTAAAACTTTTTTCATACAGTTTAAAATATTTCAACCTTACATTTCAAGTTTTATAATAAGATTATATGTATAACTAAAGCATTAAAGTAATAAAAATTTTTTAAATCCAAAGTCAAGCTTAAAGCTTATACCAGCGCTACCTTCCGAATACAGATATAAGTATTTAGTTTTGACTTCCTATGCAGATACATACTTTATCAGCAATCGGTATAAGTTTTTATAATAAGTATATAAAGATTTTATGTACATACATAATTTCAATAATCAAGAGGCACGGTAGCGCCTCGAGGTAAGTCTGTTAAAATTAAATTATTTTAAAAAGTTTACTACAGAATATTTATTCATAATTAGTTATCACATAAGTTTATGCAAATACTTAAAACCAAAAATATATTCTTAAAAATTAATTACGTTTTTTAAGTTTCGTAATAAATAACATATTTGAAAAACATGAAACGTAATTTATTATTTTTGACAAATAAAAGGAAAGGGTAAATTAAGCATTACACATTATATCGACTCTGACAATTTATTATAAACTTCATACTTTCTATGTACATGCCTTAATATTCTCTGCCTAATACTTTATATAATAGTTGAATTAACGAGTAAAAAATTATGTCGATTCGACTAAATGTTTAGACCCGAGACATTTCGAGAAAACTGTTAATCAGAATTATATAGAAAAAATATTTCTCCTATCATTGTTCGAGCACAACTTTGGCAAGTTCATATTATTTATTTTTTATATCGCGTGATCATTCGTTATCGCTTTGTGGGATTCCGTCCATCGAGAAATTACGTCAAATCGCTCGTATCGCTATATTCATAGTATTTTTCTAAGAAAAGCAAAGACACTAGAGCAATGCCTCGGGCTAAAACCGTTGTTGAACGCCTCGAAGAAAAAAAAACTAAACCTACAACTTGGGCCACACGTGGCTTTTTTTTCTTCGGTGCTCGCATCGTCGTAGTTTTGTACGAAGAAAAATCTCACGAAGTTCATTACAAAAGCAGTCTAATTTCGCAGTGTACATGCTTAAGGATCAGTAGAATACCTGTTTTTACAAATCACCGGCGGGTTTTCATTTTAATTAATCTACTGTGAAACTCGATTAGACTAAAGAAATAACTAAAAGATTTTCTATTTCAACATTTTTTTTACAAAAATGGAATAAAAGTAATTTTGCAGGGCATCATACAGCAATTTTGGTACTTATTATAGATTCACAGCAGATTGATTAAAATTAAAATTCCCTTCTGGGCATCAAATAATTTAATTTGATTATAAAATAATTTATAAATCAGTTTCTAAAATGTTTCTTATTGTTGTTATTTGAATAGTCATAATTGAACAGCCCAGAAGTAAAGAGTGCATTTTTAACGTTTAACAAAAAAGAAAGTGTGAGTTATCATATCATATACCAAACTAGTATAACGGTTGAAGCTTCTTTCAGAATCTTAGTCTTCTAGAAATACTACATTGACACAAAAAATAGCGCAGTCTTTTTTCCATTTCCTCGCCTATATTGGTTTTTACGTCATAGAGTTTCTTTCCTTTATTTACAGTAGCACTAGTAGGTATTCTAACTAAATTTTTTTTATAAAATTATTTAGCAAGAAAAAATTATAACGATGAAAAAATCGTTTCAATTTTTTCTGTGAAACAACTTGAATTTAAATGATCCAGTTAAAATACACATTAATTCTACTGCACATGCACAATGTCTTACAAAATGAAACGATTAGGTCAACTCCCTCGATAGTAATTTTTCGTAACACATTAAAAAAGGCAAGTAAGTAACGAAATCCTAGGTGAAATGCCAATAACAATTACACACTACAATTGACTACGGTAAATGCGATTCGAAGAAATTGTTAAACATTTTGAATGAGAATAACGAACAAATTATTACAAAAATCGTGTCGTTTCTTTGGATTATACATACATTGCATCAGTAGGTTATTGTATTCGATTTCATGAAACAATTTCATTTTTATCCAATCCTATACAATTTTCACGTTCTATAAATAAGGAAACAGAACTAAACAAAGTTTTTCACAAATAAGTAAACGTAAATGGACAGTTTCAGCATTATTACAAAAAAATTTAAGACATTTAATATTTTTATAACAATTTTGCGTGTGTATGTACCTAACAATAAAATATAGGTACAGGTAAGTTCATGTTCACGATTTTCTAATCGTAAAGAATTCACAGAATAAAATAATCTTTTTCAGAACAAAAACATGTATAAATTAAATTATCCTTTTTTTATAGTCATGGTGTAAAATTTGTATAAATAATTTTAATTGACACATTTTTCTTCTTTGAAATCATTTTAAGATGACTGAACAGAAACAGAAGACTGCATTGGCTTTCTGAGATGTATTCGCTAACATAATGATCCCATTAAAAAATAAAGACTCATACGTGAAAGTTCCTTTCTTGATGAAGCATACGCGAAATACGAATTATTTGCTTTTCAGTCGTGCTTGAATTTTTCGTACATTCTAAGAAATTGTTGGATTACGTTATATTTGAGTGCAAATATCGCATCAAAAAATTCATTTCGGTGTTAGTAGTTCTATATATGTGGGTACTCTGAAGAATATTGCAGGATAAGCGATACATCCTGATGATTTGAGTGCTGAGATTAAATAAAATATTATCAAAGCTTTGCATAATTAGCTTATATTATATTACTTTATGTTGTAATAGTACGCAAAAAATAAATTTAAAAAGAGTTTAAAAACTCAAAATAAATTAAACAATTTATAAATGTTAAAAAAAATCAATTAAGAATTAAAAATAGTGATGCTAAAACGTAAATTTAAAGAACTGTTCTATAAAAATGAAAATTTTCTATAAAAAATAATTACTATTTCAGATTCATTTAGATGTAAAAACTTTCACTATGCTCATTAATTTGTAGTTTACTAAATAATTTTAGTAATTAGAGCCATAAAATTATGACAAATTGCAATATTGAGTACTATTTATAAAAAAAGTCATTATTATGTATAAGACATAAGTTTTATGTACCTTTAAAGATTAAACTCATGTCTTATCAGTATTATTAAAAGTTTTCTATTTACTTGAATAATTACTGCTTAACTTCAAAACCATTCAGAAAAATTATACTACTTGATATTAAGGATACATAAACTTATAGATTACAGAGATTTAAAATGAAGTTTTTGCCATCTATAATTATTCTGGTAAATAGTAAAGTTTCAATTACTATGAGAGTTCAATTTTAATTAATCTATCACTTACATATAAACAAACATCGCATATCCTGCAATTCCATTCACGCTCTTTCGCAAAAACATCCTTCTTACATGATGACACACCATTTCTTAGCAGTGCCTGGTTCATCAACCACAACTTCTTCACTGGTGCTTATATGTTTTTCTGCTTCAAATTTGTATGGTGTGGAAACTTGAACTGGCCTTCGTGGACTGAAGGGGTATTTGAGTAAATCAAGAGAATAATTGAGCAAACTGGTTTCTTCCGTCTTTGCCTTTTTAAAAGTGCTAGGGCTCTCTCTTATTAATTTGCGTTTTC
Source organism: Eurytoma californica (assembly GCA_035586675.1). NCBI lineage: Eukaryota > Metazoa > Arthropoda > Insecta > Hymenoptera > Eurytomidae > Eurytoma > Eurytoma californica. The sequence continues at coordinate 16,625,133 of JAXIUT010000048.1, read as the reverse complement.
TGTCAAGAGGTGTTCCGCCATTATTTGCAGAAAGTTCAGATAGGGTGGCTCGGTGGCGCAATATTTTGTAATCTGATGTTCCATCCTCAACCGCAGATATATTAGACGTATTAACAAATAAAGAACTATTGGGTGAAGGTTGTCTATCACGCAAAGTTATGTGACGACCAATAGATTTCCTTCCCGAGATGGTTCTAAGAGTCTTGCCAAATGTATCTTCTTTGTGAGCATATTCAGGTAAACTTTGGTCAACATTATTTTCATCTTCAGCCTAAAATTGTAAAAAATGACAATGTCATTAATATATTTTACATAGTGTTTACAATAAAAGTTAAAATTATATAAAAAAATATAACTATAAAAACATATGATTTTATTACCTTTTCTTTCAAGCAATCATTTAGTTTTATTTTTACGTCCTTCAGTGTTATGTTTGTGTCATAGGAAATCTCTTCAGTAATTGCATCTTGATCTTTGTCTTGAACCTCCGATGGTGCATTTGATGCTGTAACCTCTGTTACTTCCGATGTTGTAGACTCAACTATCTCAACAGAACAACATTCGGACTCTATTTGGGAATCATCTTTCACATTTTCAGATTGTGTTTCACTTTGTTCTTCATTCTTATTGGAATCCAATAAATTTGTTTGCGTATCTCCTGCAGGTTTTGTGTTATTTTCTTCTGCTTCTAATTGCAAAGCGAATTCCTCTTCCTCTTTTTCGTGCTGTGGAGGAATTTCTCCGTTTTCAGATTGTCCATTTTCAGAGTTTCCATTTTCAGCTTTTCCATTTTCAGCTTTTCCATTTTCAGCTTTTCCATTTTCAGCTTTTCCATTTTCGGACTTTTCATTTTCTGATATTTCACGTTTATTGACACTTTCTTTTACAGTGGCTTCATTTCCGTGTAATTCTGTACCATTACCATTTTCCTGTTGAACTGATGGCTCTTCTACTGTGTTTGCTTCAACACTGTTTTCAAGTTGTTCAGTCGCATCTTTTTTTTCATTTTGAACATTTGACAATTTTTGTTTTCGCTCAGAGCTTTCAGAGTCAGGCTTAACTTTTGTCATGTCGTTCTTTGTTTTTGTCATCCCACTGGTCTTAGTAGCAGCAGCAGCAGCAGTATGAGACCTGTTTATACGGATCGTTGGCTGGCCCAACCCTGTCTTCACTGGACTGCGAAGTTTGCTCTAAAATATATATTTCCATGTATTTGTGCTCACAAAATTAAATTGAATTAGGAGTAAAAGAATTGTATATAAGTAAATAAGTACTTTTAAGGTTAAATGTGTGTGTATACAAGAAAATTAACATAATTAAATTAAAACTCGATTAAAACAGCATTATGTTACATAATTATCTCTAGTGATTTGTCTTGATTTTTTTAAAGATCAATATTCAACCATGTGATGTACAATTAAGTATAGATTTTTGTATAAAAACGAAAATTTAAAAAAATATATTTATTGACTATTTTCCAAATGTAAATTGTCAATATAAAAACAAACAAATAAAAGAGATATGATATGTTGTTATCTGACTGGCATTAACATAAGTTTTAAGAAAAGGTTAAATTTAACACATCTGAAGAATTTGTAACTCTTTAAAACAAAGTATATAATTATTTAATACTAAGATATAAAAAAATGGTATTTAAAATATTGCAGTTTTTTTAATTTACCTTTTGATTATATTTTCCTGCTTGTGTTTGCTTCAAATTGCTTTCTGAATACCTGGGTCTGAAACACATGCAGATTAAAGTTAGATTAGTGGAAACAGCATTCTATGATAAGAAAAATGTAATATGAAGCCCTGCGAGTAAGAATTAATGGAGGTGATGAGAGGCAATGATTACACAGTTGTTAGATAAAAAATTGCTAGACCAAAGCTTTTTATTCTTTGACCTGATTATTTTATCAACAAAACCTTTACTCCAAATAGTACTTATATTCAAAAATATTAAAATTATAATGCTATTTTAAATCTGACATAGAGTATCAAAAATGTTAATAAATAATAACATTGACCAACCCAATATGAACTACCAATGAAGAATCAATAATGACTGTTGACAACAAGCGATAATAAACTATTTGCAAAAAAAAATAGAAACTTTGAATACATTTATTGGACTTTTCTGACTAAAAAATTGGACAAACCTGTTAGAATTCTCGGGGTAGACCTTTCTGTCAGCTAAACCGTCATTGGAAGCTTTATGGGGATTGTTCCATGCTTTGTATCTCCGAGAATTCGGATTTCTCTCATCGCCTCCAAAGCCTGAACCGTGCCTCGACATTTTACCAATGGATATGCAGGTAGGTGAATGATTTAAGCCGTGTTATATATACTTTTATTTCTTAAGTATCAAAGCTTTATGCTGGTATTACTGGATGTTAGAAGCGTAAATGAATGTCCTCTTATAATTTTCTAAAAAAGATAGAAAAATATACCATTCAGTGAAATTTGGTCACAATTTAAGTATAGCTATACCAAAATATAATTTGTCCGCTATTTAAATATTACTAAATTGAAACATAATTTTTAACAGGTATCACAGATTTTCTTATAAAAACAGCCAGTGACTTAAAAAAAAATAGAGGTACTCGGATCATTCCTTCTCTGAAACCAGTGCGAATGAAGCAATTCTACTGTGAAATTCAGTGAAATATGAGCGCGTTCAAAGTACGTTCTAGCAAAAGGCTCGAGTATCAAGCTCTGCTTCACATAAGATACTCATTGTTCCCGAAAAAAAAAGTATCACCAGCGCCTTCGACCTACGCGTGGCACGGCCGGCCGGAAAATCGACCAATTGCCCGCGCGTTTCCCAAACAGCAAGCTAACACAAAAAAAGCACGCGAAAACCGTTACGGCGCTCCTAGATTTTTCCTGCTTCGAAACGCCCGGGGGGAAGAAGCTCAAAGCAACACACACAGCGCAGACACACAGAGAACAGGCGAGAGAAAGAGGAGCGTCGAAAATTTCACTGTACGAGGTGTAAATATGCGAGAGTACGTGCGCGGCATCCCCGCCGGGAAGCGCCCCATGCGAAGTATAAAGTATGTACGGGAAAGGTACCTTATGCCTCGGAACGATTACACGAGCCTCTCTCCCCGCTTCGGTGTCGCTTTTCTCTTATTTTCGCCCCTGGCTCAAGCCGACGTGCTACGAGACCGGACGGCCTCCTCTCGCTTCTCTCTTTCTCTTGGACGGCGATAAGCGTCGCGCGGCGAATCCCTATTATACGCAGCGCGCGCGACCGACGCAGACCGAGATAACGGCGTGGAGCTCCCGCACTAATGTACTTACGCGGCCGGACGAAGGACGCCGTTGCTCGCACTGTAGACTGTACTCCCGCGGCCTGATGTGTGTGCTGCGTGCGTACACGCAGGCTCGACGCAATTTTCCTACGTGTGTATAGATATAACGCGAGGAGTTCTTTGCTCTCCTGCGGAGGGCGCAACAAAAAAGACCGAGAAAAATGAAATAAATGACTCCGCTCCGGTCCTCGCGAAGCGCCGAACGGTATACTCGCGAGCCGAGCCTTTCAAGCGATCGATCGCTTCGCGGGCGTCACTCGCTCACTGCTTCAATTAAGGCAAATTCCTCACTTTTCACTCTTTCTTTCTTGCGTTCTCTCTCCTCACTGTGCGGCGGGCGTGTTGGTAGTAGAGTAGAGTAGCGTGCGGTGCGTGTGGGCGCGCGCGCGCTTTGGTACGCCGATGAGCGGCCGCGACAGAGTGTGGAGATCCGGAGCGACGGAGACGGACGAGCGACTGCCCTGGTGTACCCTTGAAAATGCGTCCGCCGAGACCGGCTGCTACGGCAGCGCCTCCTTCTCGCCGGCACCCCCTCCCTCCCCCCCTCTGCCCACGGAGCGTTGAGGTTAGGGCGGCGCTTGGAAAGGGATTGGCTCCGATCCACCAGCGCGTTATGTTCTTTATGGGACTTGGGTACCGTACGCGTGATGAATAGACGTACAGATATATGTGCTTTCTCCTTTACAATCTCTCGCCTCTGAAATTTTGAAAATTATGATAATACATTGATGGAGGAGATCAAGAATGATCGACTGCTTAGTGCTTACGGACCACTGAAAACTGGATTCTGTTGAGTGTCGAATGTCCAATTAAATTGGAGCTACTTTCTGAAGAATTTCGTCAGTTCACGCATGACTTATTATTCTGATACTTATTTTACACGTATACATAAGTAGCTAAGACATTTGAATATATTTATAAATTATGGGAGGTCATAAACCTTATGTGCGAGATTTTTTTTAAATAACACTTTCGTAGTTTCGTCGTTGTATCTGTATATCCTCTTCTATGACTATTTCCATTTTTTTTCTTTATTTGCTCCATTCTGTCTGACACTTAAAAATAGCTGAAATAAAAAAAGGAATGCGACGATAGATATTTTTAAATAAGTTATAACGTATAATTAGAATCATAGAAGCTACCTTATTAAATCAAAACATGCTCGGAATTATCATGAAATACTTACGCATATAAATTGTAATCGAAAATTCTAATATATGCATTTGAAAAATAAAATTAGCTATAAATCATATAAAAGTTACAAACTGAATTTGAATGAATGAAACAGTAAATTATTTCGTCTCTGCGAATCTGCTGATCGAGTGTTTAGATTTAAAACATTAAAACGCACGTGCCTGAGATTTTAAATGCTCCAGATTAGATGCAGCATGCACGCGTCGACCTATCGAGAGGTATGTCAAAACATCAGTAGTTAAACATGGCCGCAAGTATTTACCTATACTGTGTCAACTTTTTTTAAATAAATGAGTGCATGGAAAAGTTTAGTGAAACTGAGAAAAGCGAGCGCATCACGGCGCTTTCTACGCTTCTTGCGGACCTTTCCACCGTTTGCGCGGTGCGGCCTCACCGAGACAATCCCGGAATCAAAACATTGCCGAGGAAAAACTTTGACACCTAACCTCAATCGAACTTTCGAATACAGCCTCACTGTGCTCCAGCGAACGATTTCGAAAGTTGTCCCTTTTTTTCAGTGTTAACCAATTCATTTTCGCGAGAATACGGAAGAGACACGCTAAAAATCATGTAGACGGTAATCGCAAATGCAGTCGTGCTGTTTATTTTTCGAGAACTTTTGCACGACTTTGGATAAACGAAAGTGCCATTTGCGTGCATTTTTTAAATAAATCATTACTGCATTTAGCATAATGCCGAAAATAAAAAACGATCAGTACAGAGCTACTGTGCAAGCCAGACAAATGTTCAACAATATGTATGTGCGACAGCGAGAGCTGGGCATGCATTTTCCCATGGGTCACAGCGATCAGTTTCATAAAACCTTGTACAAGTCAATGCAACCGATCAATTCATGGAATCATAATGAGAAGGATGCAGATCATGGGGGTATTTTCAATTTGGAGTATTCTCCAGATGGGTAAATTAGTATTTCATTGCATTTTGTTAAACGGAATTAAATTCTTAATTTATTTTTTTCAAGCTATTTTTTTGAAATTTATATGTTTATATTTCAGATCAATGTTATTGGCAGCCTGCGAAAAGAAAAGTGTTTTAATGTTTGATCCCCTTACTAGAAAATTAATTAATTCTATTAATAGAGCTCATGACGACTGTGTTAACGGTGCTAGGTTTGTGCACAATATCGACTGATTAGTGACTACTTATGTTCATATTTTCATGACAAATAATAATTCCAATATTTTATTTAAAAATAGATTCCTTGACCAACGAATGTTTGCAACATGTTCAGACGATAGTACAGTAGCTTTATGGGATGCAAGAAACTTGAAACAAAGGATACGAACTTTACAAGGACATTCAAATTGGGTGAAAAATATTGAGTATAGTCCAAAAGATAAATTGTTATTAACTAGTGGTTTTGATGGTGTTATATTCACATGGGATATTAATAGGTTAGTTTTTAATTTCTTTATTGTTTATCTGATTTAAATCACAAAAAATTAATGGATATCATTTTTTTCAGTTTTACGGAAAACAGCTGTGTTTCTACTAGAGTTTTCCAAACAAATGGTCTGATGAGGACAAGGTTGAGCCCAGATGCTTCAAAAATGTTAATATGTACAACTTCTGGATACCTGATTCTCATTCATAATCTTAATCTAGTTACATTAAATCATGATTTAGCTGGTTTCAAGGTTAGTTTTTATAGTAGTATAAAATTTTTAAATTTTTAGAAATAACTAACAATAATTTGTATTTTTGCAGCCAAATATGTACCGATTAATGCAATTGTCACAAACTACAATTCCAGTAGCTGCAAGCTTCACACATTTATTTTCTAGTTCTCGAACTCAAAATCGTGTAGAATTTGTGACAGATTTTCCTCAAGGTGATGATGCTGAAGTAATATCAAGCTTGCAAGTACATCCTCATGGTTGGTGTGCTCTCACCAGAAATGTGAGCGCAGGTGAAAAATCAGAGGTAATCAGAACTTTCAACAAAATTTTGGAATACATTTTTTTGTAACTGTATTATATAGTACATAACTTAAACATAAAAAACAGTGACCTAAAATAAACATTTTTCTTTCCATTAGTGGACCTGCATTCACGACATCCAGGAGCGAGACATGTCGGAGGCCATGGAGCAGCTCAAAGAGGCCGACGATGCGTCACCGCCATCTTCGTCGAATTTCGGCGAATTCGCTGTAGAAGATTTCGACGATGAGCAGCCCCAACAGCCGTCGCGATCTGGAATCACTTCTGCTTTTGTCATCGATAGCGCGAATAGGGCGCGCATCGTTCAAACGATGACGCAGGACTCGGCGCGCCCCAGCAACTTTAACTCCAGCGATGCGGAGCAACCGAATCGACCTTCGCGGACGAGCAACTGGCAAGAGCAAACGTCACCCCGGCGTGTTACGCGGACCAGACCAACTAGGGCGCCCAATTTCGGTGTCGTTGTCGACGCGAACGATGCCGATACCGACAGTGACAGTTTCTCAGCAAGGAATCAGGAAGAGATCAGGCCTAATGAAGGCGAAGATCGTAGTCCTGGTATTATATCCAAGAAAATTTAATATTTACATTTTGCAGAAAGATAATGGGCTGCAGTATGAGTTTAAAATCTGGAATTTTACAAGAACGAATTCATTTGTTAACTAGAGGAGTATGTTAGAACTTGAGAAAATGAAAGAAGGCAAAGTCTTACACTCAGTATAAGTTTTAAAGCTGAAAAGTATTATATCATTTTATAAATTCATTAAGTATATTTATAAGATTCTAAAAATCGTATAAACGTTTGAAGCTAGTAACTATAATTTAAACCTTGTTAAGAAATGTTATCGATAATCAAATCTATTTTGATTACAGATAACTTTGAAACAAATTGATGTTTTGTAACGAGTTAAATCTTAAATTACGGTTTTTCCTCTTCAATGTGTTATTTTTTTAAAGTATTGCTTGAAAAAACAAAATTATGAAGACATGGACCAATGATATTTGAAAATTAATTCTAATATATCCTATAGTCAGAGCTCTACTACTTTCCTTATAGTAAAATGAAAAACTTTGTTTACTAATTTTCTTTTCTTTGAACCAAAACTTTTAACAATGAAAGGGGTATATATAAAATAGTTAAAATGATCATTTTCTTCACAGATCGACGTGTTCGACGACTTTTTACTAATCAACGTCGTGGCTCCCAAAACGGCAACGAGGCTTCTGCCAACCGTCGGCGCAACAATACCGTGGAAAACGGAAACTTCCCTTCGAACAACGTCGAGCTTCATGTGAATTCGAGCGATGTCTGGGAGGCTCTGGTTGCCATACGAGAGGCAAGAATGAGACGCGAAATTGAGCGCGAGAGTGAGCGCGAGAGCGGGCGAGAGAGAGAGCGCGAGTTTCATCTCGAAGTAGAGCGCCGAGATAATCAGTGGACGCCTCGGCAAAATAGCAGCGGTGTCAGCGTCAATATGTCTCGGTCTTCACATACGGTACGTGTGTAATGAAAAAACTGTATTGAGACAATGTTACGATCAAGATACAGATGATTGATCTTTTTTAGACTTTATTTTCGAGTTTAAAAAAATTGAAGTGAGTCATATCAAGGCAAGAAACTAGTTATAATTTGATCAAAAGAAATATTAAGAAATACTATTCCTAAAATTATGATTAAAATTATTACTAATCATGCCTTCCTTAGTAGGCAGTTTCTTTCAATAATTTACGATCTCCATGAAACTCTTATTAATATTTAGACAGTTTAAAAATGAAAGTATTATTACTGTTTATTTTATAATATATATTTTTTGTAAGTTGAAAATTATAATTTGATTAAAAAATATATTAAATAATTACATCATTTTTTTTTGCAGGTGGTAATAGTAGGTGATCGACGACCATATAGTCAAAATCGTCAAGGAGCTCAGATAATGTACGCAATCCCGCGAAACCACAGGATTCACCAGAACATACCGAGATTGTCACACTACATAGAGGAGCCGAATCTCCGCACCGGCTACATTAAAGAGTTGTGTTTCTCTGCCGACGGCAGGCTCATTTGTTCACCTTTTGGCAGAGGCTTGCGGCTTCTTGCTTTCTCGAACGATTGTCAGGAGCTCGCGGATTGTGTACCATCGCCAACCGAATCGTCACAATTGGTCGAAGTCGCCTCGAGTTACAGCCACGAGAACATTGTTCTTAGTACGAAATTTTCTCCTAGGCACTGCCTTTTAGTCTCCGGCTGTTTAAGTGGTAAAATTATTTGGTATCAGCCGGTGGTCTAAAGTTGTACGCGTGAAAGTTTTCGTCCGTCGTCAAGAGACTGACTAGACTGCGGCTTGTAGATTTTTTTTCGCGAGAAGAATGATCATTGAACTTTTGTAAATATTTATTACTCTTCTTTTTTTGAAAATTGTTTTTTATTCCTAATGTATTTTTAATGTTTTTTTACAGTGTTATTACATTAGTTAAAAACCAACATATTTGTATATTTTTCATAACTTTTATTTTTATAAGCTTTAAATAAGACTTCTGAAAGAAAAATGTACAACTGATATTACGTAACGAATTATTAAAAGCTGATGACAATACTAACAATTTTAATGCATGAGGATTAATTAAAATGAGTTTATTAGATACAAATATTTGAAAATTTTATGAAAAAGATGAATAACTCAATTTGTAACTATTTGATTAAAATTAGATCATTTATATAAATCATGTCCAGTGACCATAAAAATAGATATCTTTATTAATAAAAAATCTATGAGCTGCACGTTTTGCTGTCTTATTAGCTTTTCTACAGTAGTAATAAATTATAGGAAAAAGTTGTATGCAATTAAATTATCTAAAGATGGTAAAATAATAAATAAAATTTCGTACGTTGGTATGAATAAAAATGCTTCTGATATTCGTGCTTTAGTATTTTATAAAATAGTTAAAAAAATATATATCAGTGTATACTACTTCCAAAATTTCACTAAAGCATGGAATGTATTACTTTTTCCAATAATTTATTCTTCACTGTTTCGTCAGCCAAACAATGGAAAAAAAATTAATTAAAATAAAGCATATTTTACTCCTATCTCTGATAATTGATGGGCTACCCTGTCTCCTGTAAATAAGAATTTATTTGTTAATATCATACCTTGAGTTTTAGATACTCAAAGAGACTGGAGTGGTGTTTATTTTCTTAAAGACAGAATGAATTTTAATTATTTAAATATTGAACTATTGTAAAGTAAATCAATGCCATTCTTATTTTGCTCTGATTAAAAGTATATGCCAAATAAACTGGGCTCCAAATTATGTCACATTATTTTTTATACTTTATTTTAAAGATTCAAGTAATACATTTTTTAATCAAGTCAATATTCTACTATTGTATAAGAAATGTTTTACCTGACCTTTTTGTAGAAACAGTTTATTTATTTTTTGAATTGTTACAATATCATTAAACATCCTCAAATTATTTTGGATATGCAATAAATTAGGAATATTTCTACTGCTATTGAATCAATATATTTTGCCCTTTTTTAAAGTGCTATAATGATTGAGTAAGGAAACTAAGTGTAATAATAAATTTGTGTACAAAAAGATTTATAATATTTTAGTATGTTGATTAGTGAAAAGTTGTTGATGTATTTACAAAGCAATAAAGAGTAGCCTGCTTTTCTTGATTACTTTATAAAAAATAAAAAGAAAAGTACTTTGCAACATTCGCAGGTGATTGATAGTGTTTTCAATATTTTAATTGACATGGAGTCTAGAAAATTTTGTAGAAAAGTAGTACTTCAGCTGCGCTTCTTTCTTCAAAATTTCTTGGCACACAACTTGTGCAGATTTGTACAGCTTTCAAATGTGTAACTTGTATTTATCATAGTTTCATCTTTTATCACTTTTCTTTGTTAAACAGATTTAATTTGTAAATCATTTTTGATTATTCCTAAAGCTTATAAAATTATGTAACGAAGAGACATTTGTAAAGAAGACGAATAGAGCGAATACGTGCGTACATGGATCAATTATGAACGTCGTTTTGATATAGAACAGTTAAATGATAAAACTATAAAGCTACAATCCTGTACAGTAGTTAGAGTGCAAATTGTTTTATAAGGTTTGTTTGTTTTTCTTTTTTATATAAATAAAATTTAAAAATTTCAAACATTTCTCTATTATTTCCCTATAATGCATAATGTTGCTTTTTTCTTTTTAATATTTAATTTATTTGTTAATCACCTTTAAATTTTTTATTTAAAAATTGTTGAAGATTATGCAATTATTATTATTTTTTAAATTAAATATTCCATTTGGTAAAGTTAGCCATTTCGTAATTTTAATGAAATATCTAGTTGAGTGTATGTCTAATTAGCAATAATTAATGCAATTTAAATAACTAATACTTAATACAGAAATTCAGACTTTTGGAAGTGACTCCGGAGTAGTAGCGGATGCTGAGCCACCGGGAGCAAGTGAGGAGAGCGCTGGCATTGTAGCGGCGATCGTCGAAGGGGTTACATCGCGGAGCACGGCAGCGACTGCAAGCTCCAGAAAAGATCATTTTTATCCGGAAAGTTGCCTGATTTGCTGAAGAGAGTGGATATTAAGATAGGTAAAGTTTTTTGGTAAGATATAATGAACCTTTATTTCAACAAACTGTGAGATACAAAATTACATGTCATAATGAGCACGGCAAAAACCGTTATTTTCGAATCTTTTCAACAAGCTAAACGGAAATTATAATACGTCAATACGATTTTTAAGCTGATATATATTCGAGTAATTGATTGTTGAACAGTACGATTACACATACATGCTGGAAACGTTCATTAAAGTCACGAGAATGTTTCTCAAAGAATGTTCGAGAGTTCGAGGCAGGGGGGCACCTTTTTTGAGCGAACAAAGGAATAAATTCTACAGTGGATAATGTATAACTAGCATTAAGATAAACGCAATTGCAGTAAAGTAATGAATTGATTCGCAAGTCGCGATCCGCGGAGAATCTAGAGCTGGGAGGGGAGAGCGGACGCGGGAGCTAGCATTGCAGCGGCGAGCATCGGAGGCGTAACATCGCGAAGCTGGGGTATCGGCTTCAAGTGTTGAAAATAACGTATTTGCACAGAAAAAGATGCCTGAATTGCTGAAACGATGGATATTTAAGCAATAGGTAATGTTTTCCATAAGATTTGATGTGCCTTTGTTTCGAAAAACTGCTCATGTGTTCACTCAATGCATGTCATAGCCTGCACAGCAAAAACCGTTAAATTTGAATTTTTTGTTTTCAACAAGTCAATCGAAATCTATATATTAGCTGCATTCAGCAGTCACTAATACGATTTCTAAGGAGATATCTATTAGAGTAAGTGATAAATGTTGAACAATACGTGTACAGATATAATATAAATTCGAAAGGTTGATGTAACGGAAGTCACGTAGAATGTTCGAGAGCTCGAGACTGAAGGCATCTTTTGATAGCGAAAAAATCAATAAATTCGATAATGCCGGCAATCGATAATTAAAATTGATGGCTAAATGCATATTTGTTGCATGGGTACAGTAGTTAAACGACGACCATGGGTGCCCTGGTAGCACAGTCGTGCGCAATCGCGATTGCGCAATTCTGCCGCAATTTGCCGAAATTCTGCTGCAATTC
>JAXIUT010000048.1:16575794-16603756 GCA_035586675.1 Eurytoma californica | reverse complement strand
CGGTTTACTTTTCCTTTTTTTATGAAATTCTTATTGAAATTACCAATAAAAAAACTCCGATCGATCTCGAGTTTTTCCCAAAGGCTCTTTTTTGTTTCGTTAAATTGTAAGCAATGTCACTCGGGATAATTACGTGTGCCCATCGATCGAAATTATCCTCGAATATGCTGTGCAGTTTGTTTGCATGAGATTCTAACTACTTATACATTTACTTAAATTCGGGGTTTTTTACCTTCCACTCCCGGGGTAACAGTTTACCCCCGAACTCACTATCAGTATTATTCCTTAAAAGATGTACTGTGAAAGAAACAATGGGGTGCACTGACTGATCATACACCTTTTTAGTCAAAAATATAAAAATTTATTTGGTGTACACACATTTAGTCGTCGACATTTTACAAGGCGTGCGAAGTGATATATATATAGTGCACAGTGCATTGTATAATAGATGAACAAACCCTTACACCAAGATCTCCATACGCTCATTTATATTACAAATAAAAGATCTAAACTAAATCATGCCACATCACTTTTTCAACAACCATATAACAAATCTACTTATAAAATGCATAAAAAATATAAATTTATAGACGTATAAAACAAAAACGCAAAATTTAACAACACTAATTTATCGAACACAACAATTTAACTGATTCCGGGCTGCGTCGGTGGGTCGGGTTTATCTCGGGTGATCCTCGGGGTTTATTTACCTGGGGCCTCGCCGTCGTAGCTGAAGCTCGGCACGAGGAGGGTCTGGGCGTCGACGACAACTACGGGCTCGGAGCCTACGCCGTGGATGCCGCTCAGCGAGCCCAACTTCTGCGGTCGAGGGTAATCGAAGTTGCGAGGTATCTTCACGTCACCGAAGTTCACCTGCGGAGAAGAGACACCGCGATTCGAGTGATTGGGGAAAATTGACTCGCGGTGAAAGGGCCCTGTCGCCGCGACACGAGATTTATCGCTTCCATCCGCCCGGCGAATTGAATCGCTGTCGAATTGGCGTTTCCAAATTTTAAGAGGGAAAACGCTTTGAAATAGTGGAAAACGGTTTAAGTTTTTAAAGTAGATGATTTCGTTATAAAAATAAAATTATTAATGAATTTTTTATTAAGTTCCTATAGTTCCTATAGTTAATTTACAAAACTAAAAATAGGCGAGGTAATAAAATGAAATAAAGAATAAATTAAAATGAAAAAAGTTGTTTTGAGATATGCGTCATTTACTGCTTTAGTCATATGTAGTATAGGTTTAGCTATTTTTATAAGATATAAGATGTTTACTTCGAGCGAGAGTTAAAATGCATTTCAAAATAAAACGTTTTTTATCACGCATTCTGAATTTTCGGATTCCCCTAACCAATTTATCTTATTTTTTTGCAAGCGCAGCGCATAGCTTCCTTTATAAAATATTCCAATAACAACTGGCTGGTAATAAACAAGCGGAATTGCGTCATCAAAATTTCACGACGTTTACTTTAGTAAAAGAAAAAAAGTTGGATCCATCGACGAGTAATCAACGCGACGCGGCGAAATAGTTCGCGCCTCCTCGAGCAGCCGGAAATTTTCAATGCCAAGCCGGCGTGATTTTCACGGCCCATAAGGCGTCCCTCGACAGATTAAAAACTTTCCGGGCGCGGCGCTTTTCCCCGCGCGCTCACGATAATATAATTCAACGCTTTAACGTCCACTTCGTTATACGCGGCTGCGCAGGCGTAATACCGTCGACTCGGCTTTACGGGAGTGTCGCTCCAGATGCGCGAACGGCTAATGTAGCGCGTGTTGCGACGCTTTCGGCTAAAGCTCGAACGAGGCTGTGCTCCGTTTTTGTTGTCGACTTACCAATTTTTTTATGTTCATAATTTTGTTGCTTTTCTGTCGCATTTGAGTCTGAATTCCGATAAAATTTATGTATTATTTTTTCATTGAGCAGATTTATTTTAGATATATTGAATTTAATTCGTTTCGTATATTCTTATTCATTTATGATTGAACATTAATCGAAGATTGATTTTCAGTATGCTATTTTAAATTGTTCGTAAACTATTATTATTATATCTTTCAAGTCAATGAATTGTTAATTAAATGTGAATTATTGATTTGAATAAACGAACTGATATTATTTGATTTGATGACGTACAATATAAATTTAATACAATTTTGAAATAAAGCCAAAAGCTCCTTTTACATATATTATTTAACATGCTCAGAAATAGGAATCTACTTTAGTATTGACGTTAAAAAAATAAATTAAAAGTACACACAGTTGAGTAACCTCACTAAAATTCCAGAAAATATCGCAAACAATGCGAAGGGAAATGTAACCCGATATCAGACGGCAAATAATGCCACTTTACTCGTCGTAACTACGGGGGGCGTATTTTTCATGCGGGGGGTACAAACACAGCCGGAGCGGATGGAGGAGCGCGCGACGAGCGGAGTACGGGCGCGTGTGCACGTCGAGGGCAATGAGACCGAAGGCATCGTTGTATATACTTACGGCGTACTCGTCGCAGTACACGGAGAACCACTTGACGTTGTTTAAGGTCTTGCCCTCGGGCAGCGTCAGCGTGATGTCTTTCTTCCTGTAGCGCTTGAGTACGTTCATCCTGCGCGCGGAGGGCAAACAATCGACGTTATTTTTTTTACTCTGGTTTTTATTGCTCAAGGTGAAGCGATACAGGATTCGACAGAGGTATGCGAGAGTGTAGTTAAAGAGAGAAATTTTAATTAATTAAGGTAAAGATAGAGAGGTTTATTGTTTTTATTAGGGGGGAATAGCGGAGGATTACGGTGAATTGAGTATACTCACGTTCCGCGCTCATCACGAACTTTGAAGCCGTTCTGTCCTACTGTTTTGGTGGTGCCGGCGTAAAAGAATGCAGCTGTAAACAAAGTAATAAAATGTTATGGACTTGAGTTTATTCTTTTAATTAAGCTACTTGTGAATTCATTAAAAATTAATTACAATAGAAATTATGGTATAATAGCGAGGTTTAAGCAGTAATGGTCGAGCAAAGTATGACGATTTTTGTATGAATTGAGGAAGACTGCAAATTTAATATCCAGTTAAGACTTCGCACGAATCATCCAATAAAAATTCCATTTCTTATATTATGTAGATATACGATGTTATGATGCTGCCACGATTATCACGAATTTTAAGTTTCAGTGGCGTCATTATAAATTTAGTGTTAAATTAAAAAAAAATTGTCATTTTTTCGATGATTCTATCTGTCATTTACAAACAGAATTTTTTGTGCGAAGACCCAATTTGTGAAATTTATTATCTATTTATAACAGTTACGTCTTGCATGAGATCTCAGTAGATACAGACGAGTGCGGTGAGACCAGTTCTACCCCGTTTCTTCGACTGAAATTCGAATTCACATTGGGTGCATTTTTCAATAAATCTACCGCAAATTTGTGATAAAACTTAAGTTTTGTTTTCGCAAAACAAAGCAAAGTTTAGAAGAATTACGACTTCAATGAGATATTACGATATCAGTAGAAACAGACGAGTACAATGAGACATAAAACTTCTATCATCTCAACAAATCTATCACAAATTTCTGATAACATTTCGTTCTTTTTTTTTGCAAAACAACAGATTTATTATCAGTTACGTTTTGCATAAAACAGACGAGTGCGGTAAGACAAGCAGCTTCTACCATCCTGATTTTTCGAATGAACCGTGCGGAAATTATGTTCACTTTTTAATAAATCTGCCCCAAATTTGCGACAGAACTTAAGTTTTTTTCGTTAAATAAAACAAATTTACGTAGAATTATTACGTGATCCACAAGATATCACGATATCAGTAGAAACAGGCGAGTACATTGGGCCATAATAAGTTCTACTGTTTCAGTCGGTCTATCCCAAATTTGCGATAGAATTTACGCTCTTTTCGAAAAACAAATCAAATTTATTTAGAGCAATTGCGTCATGCAAGGGATATGACAATATCAGTAGAAATAGACGAGTACAGTGGGACATACCGCTTGATAACAACCTATTGTCTTCTTCTGCCATTTCTATTCTTCGAATGAAACTTGGATTCGCATTAAGTGTACTTTTAAGTAAATTCACGCCAACTTTCTTCCGTGTGAATAAGAAAATATTCCATTTTTCTCCCTCCGAGAAATTACAAAATGCACGACGAAGAAAACTAACTTCCCACGAAAAACCGGCTGCAGTTGCTTTATTATCGAGAAATCTCGCTTTCAAAAGTTTTAAGACCTATCGGACGGCGACCCCGAAAAATGCACCGCAAAAATCCCCGACCCCGCCCCGCGGTCGAAAACGAGTCTGTCGATCATGAAAACAAAGTCGTAAGGCGCTTTCTAAGCTCCGGCCGGCCGGTCGCGCACCGGCGGACGACAAAACCGAATCGCGTCCCGCGCGGCGAAAGTCCCGCGCATTTTTTTTCCCTCGCGAGAGATGAAAGTCCGTGGGATTCGCTCGCGCTCCTGTTTTCCACATCGACCGTTTTTTCGCCGACGTTCACGGGCGTCCGTTTTCGGACTCACACACGGTGGCCGTTTTTTGCCCCGGTACTCGGGTGGATTTACGCTCGCCGGCGAGCGTGAAATCGCGGGGCTGCGTGATCGCGCGGCGCGTCATTCAAATATGGAGCGGGACGTGCATACGTATTTTTTTTTCCTTCAATTATCCAGCCCGTAAGTGGGTCGTTAAGCAGAGGCGTGGAGTGCGAGTGAAATCGCGGAATGCGGTGGAAAAACACTTTTACTGGTTAATTGTTTTCGCCGATAGCGGCGTCGAAGATGAACGACTGAATTTTCTATTGTTCGTAATCGGCGAATGCGCGTGCACGGTTGGGGCTACGCTCTCTAACATCGAAAGAGTTCTGATGGTTCTGCGCGGTCCTCGCGAAGCATACGATTAGTTTTTACTTAAATGAACTGAGAGATCTCGCTTCTTCCATATAATTATTTAATCCTCGCGTATGTAATTTAAATAAAGTATTGGAAACTTTATCAGCCTTATTAGAGTTATATTATGTGTTGTTACTCTTCATTCCGTAACGAGAAAAATGAAGTATACAAATAGTGCTTTAATAAACAGTTTGTACTGCTACATTAAAGTTGAATTTTACTTTTAGATTTCTCGTAAATTTACAATAAAAAATTTAATACTTATACGTAATTTTAAACAATTTAAAGTAATTTTGTATATAATAAAAGAACCGCGCAGATACACGGATTTCTTAAATAAATCCTTTTTTTAATTTTCTTAATTACTTTAAAAATTATTTTTCTAAGCAGATTGTGTACGAATCTTAATCTCTCAGCCTCTAAAAAGGCTGCTATTGATTTTTTTGAAACTAAGAAAATATCATACCTATTTATTTTAATTTTTGAGGTATTTTAGATTTATTTTTTAACAAAAATACAAACTTTAGAATAATTTAGAAAATTGAAAAACTTAATGATTATTCCACTAATCTATTTAAAGAAACACAAAACTGTTTAATGATTTCAATGGAATTATTAAAAATTATTAAATCTTGGCATCATACTACCGGATTACCGAATTTACTCATTATCAAATTAAATTGTTTCTTTAAAGCTTCACAATACCCTCCCACCGTTTTTAAGAGAAGAAGAGAGGATTCACATTCACCATTCATGTTGTTTCTTTAAATGTTTCACAACATCCTGTCATCGTTTACGTAAATCACATAGGTACACTAACAATAGGTATACTTACAATCCAAAATAAGAATGAGCAAATTTGTTACATGAACAATAGGTCGATCAGCGATAAATTTCAAGACCATCATTCAAGTGTTGTTTGCGCCCGGGTAAAATCAATATCGCAAACAAATGTTTACGCGGTGTATACAGAGTCAAGTAGCCGGCAGGGTAATGGAATACCAACCTGGCCCTTCGCCGTCGTACGTAAAGTCTTTGATGAACAGCGTCCTGGCATCGACGGCGTAAACTTCCCCGCTGACGCCGTGATGAAGTTGAGATAGCTTGCCAATGAGTTTCCCGTAGTACGCGGCGCTGCATTGTTCTGCAATTAAAAGAGAGGTTTAACTTAAATATTGCGCGGCTTCCATTCTGGGCGCTGTTATTGCTTTATGCCTCTTTTGCCCCGCCGCCCGAGTTTGAATTTCAAAGTGCTATCGGTAAATTTCAAACTGCTATTGACTTAATGCACTCGCCGCTGCTTCCTTGGCGAAAGTACCGCGCTAAGTTTGATTTCATTTGTGATTCATTTGAAACATTACAAGGGAGGGGCGAATTTGTCCTTTGTTACTCAAGTAACTCTGAATTTATTTCTAGCATAAACTTTTATCTTCTTTTGAATAAAAAGTTAAATATAGTCCATTATTAAGATAAACTTATTGGATCTACTTTACGAGATCTACTTATTATGTTATAGAGAGTAACGTACAATTCAAAATAAAATATGCAGTGTGCATTATTTGGAGTAATTAATTTTGAATTAATATCAATAAGGCATTATTAATTAAACGTTTATACAGTATGCAGATTATTGATTAATAATTAACCTTTATGGAATCATCGGTCACTTTTTTATCGATTTTTTTGTTTTCACTATTAGAACTTTTTCATTAATGTTATGAGATGAACGATGAAAAAGTTACGGCCTTTCTCTCATAATGAATACATAATGAATAAGAGTAAAAAATTAAAAAAAAAACAATTACTCCCTCCGAGTGATAAATCGCCCTTTTTCAGAAAAAACTAAGCCTGTCTAATTTCGTTTGGCTCAGTTTTCACTCGAATCTAGTGTTTTTTCACATATTTTGAGAGTTCTTTGGCACTTTAGTAACTACTTCCAGTTCTGCAAAGGTTACTAAGACAACTTTCCTTGTTACTATTTAATCACTAGTAAATAGTTTATACAAAATGAATACATTGTAAGTATCAGTAACAATTGTTTAAAATTATTAAAATTTGAATTGAAGTCCTCATCTACCATCTCCTGACTCGTGCACATAAAGGCATTGCGGTAGATATAGGGAAAGAGAAAGAAAATCAGGACGAATCACGGAAATCTCGTTAAGCGGGCCACCCGCAAGTCGGTCCTCGTAGGTGGGCGTAGCCCCGCTTGCGCTCGGTAATTAAGGAGAAGGTATACGCGCGCGCATAATATCCCGACTAAATTGACCGGTATAATAATGCCGATCCACCGGCGAGTTTCCCCGCGCGCTCCGTCTAACGGTGTCCGATCTCGCGGGAATCGATTTTCCCCGCGGTGCATATAGGCGGTTCCTCGTTAGGATCGAACCTCCCCCGGTCGCGCTACGAATTTCCGATGAGCTGCAAGACGCGAATACCAATTTTTTTTTCTTTTTTTTCATAATGCAGGAATATAGACGGGGGGTTATTTGCCGGTAGTTTGGAGTTCAGGTGGAGCCGGCGCACACGCATGTTTATTAAATACGTGATGGAGGATTCAGTGGTCGCGCGGGACTTTGAATGAGCGAGCCGCGGTGCAGGGGGGGAAGTTTTCGAATTTAAGCGCCGGAGCGCGCAGGCATTCTAAGTCGAGGACGTGAAAATTCAGGCAAGTGACGCTGGAACGAATAATAAAGTTTCCGGAATGTTTTAACTTTCTCGGATATTTGGAATATTTACTGCATGTCTTTGGCTGCGTTATAAATTTAATCAAAATAGCGATAGGATAATTGAACAAAATTTTAATTTATTTTATTGGATTGTTTGCACTCAATGATATTTAGTTGGGGAGAGGAAAAAAGAATGGCATCTGATAGTGAGTCGACTATTTATTTATTTCCTGATGTTGTTTCGGTAAGTTTTTTTTCTATTTACGGCTTGTCTGAATATTCTTTAAAATAAATTGATATAAGATAAGTTGACTATTTCAATTTATGGAGAAATAGCATTAACTTAATCAAAATTTATTATCACAACTGATAAAACTGACGGAAACATTATCTTGAATAAATAAATAATTATTTTTGTTGGATAAAGAAGTTTTGTGTTGGTATC
The DNA here is from genome assembly GCA_035586675.1 of Eurytoma californica. Classification (NCBI taxonomy): domain Eukaryota; kingdom Metazoa; phylum Arthropoda; class Insecta; order Hymenoptera; family Eurytomidae; genus Eurytoma; species Eurytoma californica. Next base: position 16,595,751 of record JAXIUT010000048.1, on the reverse strand, counting down.
GATTTCAGAAATTATGCCCACGCATCCACCTGATAAGACTCAATTAGTTAATGCAAAGTGAAATAATACAATCAAATAAATAATTGTCTCTTAATAAATTTAATTTTTTGTTTAAAAAAAAATTAATTGTTTAAACGGCAATTTTACTCCTGCACTTGTGTCAGTAAGTGTGCTCTTTGTATTTCTCATTGGACTGTACATTTGAATATTTGTTGATGTTCTAAGAATCTTTTGTCTTTCCTGTACACCTAGACATATACAATGTGCAGAAGTAGAAACAAGTGAAAATAAAAAAGGACCGAAAGTCGAAGCTGCGCAGACGTGATCGCTCGAGTTGTCCAGTCGACGCTTTGGATTAGGCCGAGCGCCAGGCCTCGCGTTTCCGAGCCGGTCGTTATTTACTTGCGCCGGCCGAGCGCCAGCTTTGTCCCGTTTTTAAGGCGATCCGTACGATACCTACGTTAGTTCGGTGTTTGCACGACTGCAAGTTCGTTATCCGGGATTCGTCGGGACCCGCGGGACTTTTCAACGAGCAGCCCGCGTCGTTTGGATTTACTGGATTTTACTTCGATGTAGCAATGTAAAAATTTTTACTGAATTATTTTAATAAAAACTGAATTTTGGTATCAATAAAAATTGATTACGATTTCATAGATCATCGAAAATCAAGTTTTTTTTTGTTAAAAAAAAATTATTGGTACTTTAAAAATGGTAAATTGATTTTTAACAAAAGACCGTAAGACAATATACTTTTCTATATCTATAAATTTTTGAAAACGTTTTTTAATATAATGATGAATTATAATTTGTTTATAAAATAGTTAAACTCTAGACTATATTTAATCGTTATTACGATAAATTAGTTAAAATCGATTGAATTCTTCTAATCATTGTAATCAAATGTCACTATATTTCACTAGATCTTGGCTCGTCGATTTATTATTGGTTTTTTGATGAATTACAATTGAATAACCTATATTTATGTGCTTTTATTGTAATTAATTTTGCTTTCATTCTTTTCATAATAAAATTGAAATTGGAATTACCACCTAAGATTCTTCTATGACATCGGTTTTCACTCGCAAACCGCATTGATCCTCTTTTTGGGATTTCAAGTTCAAGAGCTACGAGGAAATTTTACAGCAAGAATTATCTTTTAAAGTAGAACGTAGCGTAACCACTATCTTAATTAAGTCGGTCGTCTTTTAATCGAGATCCGGGCTGCCGCCGCCGCTTCTCTCTATTTTACCAATTCGCTCAACCGCTCGCCTGTTTCTCGATTTGAAGTTTCGACTGACCATCGAAGGTAAATTACCAATTAATCTGATAATTAATTAGTACACCATGCAACTCAATAGATCAACTTTCTGTACGTCAAATTGAATTACGCATTCAAGGTCTCTCTATCCATTTATCCGGTAATCCCACGAATTATCCGCAAGTTGGTAATTCATAATTGTAAGTGTGCACTAAATGTATGTTAAATCGATTGACAGTTGCTAGACTATCAAAGGCATTCAAAAAGAAGGCACAAGTAACTAAATACACGATATACACCTGCAATTTTCAGCGGCGGTGTAAAAATTGAACGACCGAGATGGATACCCTCGTCGGCGCTCTTTAGCAGCCCTCAAACAGAATCTCGACGCCGCTGAAACGTTCGCTCATCATCGGTAATCCTCGAATGAAAATAATGGCCGACCCATTTTTCCCCGGTCTATTTTTAGCCTCGCCTCCTTCGCGGCTCGCAACAAGTGCACTCGCGCGCGGAGGTGCATATCTGCGCGCGCTTACGCGCACGCTCACCTCGATTCGCGCTGGCGGCGGCGGCTGCTTTTGCGGTTTTCGCACCTCCGCGAATGAATTCGCTCCGTTTTCGGAGGGCGCGTCAAAGCGAGTCGCGCTCTTTTATTCGTACTGCGGGAGAGTGAAAATGCGTCGCTTCATCGAGCTTTTTCACCGCTAAGAATTGTGCAGCCGCGCTTTTTTGTTTTGAAGGCAGTCCGTTCAACCTGCTTCTTTTTTTTTGCACTAGTTAGATTTTTATATTTTTGAAGAGAAAAAAATTGTTTTTCTAGTCGATCGTCAATTAAAATAATAGAAAAATATAGCGTACAAGTTTATAATGATAAAATTGAAAAAATTTTAAATAGATATAGCACATATATTAATTATTAAAACTAGAATAAATTGTAAACCGTCTAAATCTGAAAATGTGAAATTAATTTAGAAAATGTGAATAGTGACGTATTACATGTGAAAAGTAGTTCTCATATTAAATAAGTGAAAGACTTCAAATTATAAAATATGTTACTATTTATATTTTCAGATTAAAAGAGAAAACTCACAACTTTATTGGTTTAAAAATACAAAAGTGAATTTTCTTAAAAATGGTTCAATCTATAATAAATATCGAACGTAAATAATTATTTTACTGTCGAAGAGATTTATTATTATTATAGTGATAAAAATAATCAAAAATGTTCCTATTTTTTACTCGTATTAATTTTAACTGTGAAACTCTCTCCACTTGAAAACAAAGTAATTTTATTTTTCCCACTGGACATCGGAGATTTTCAGTTGCGGTAGAGTCATCGGTTCGCTGGAAAAAGTCCAATCGGCTAGTTACATTCCGTGCAATCATCGTAACCGATTCATTTGCAAAGGTAATCACATAATGCGACGGTATGAATGTCCGACCGAGCGAAAGCAGCGCAGCGAGCGCGCGCGATTTCTCCCGGTATCGCGCGCGCGAAAACTGCCGGCAATAAAGCGCATTACGCCGCTCGATGATTAGCCGTGGCCGCCAAAAATAAAATCCGTGATTGATCGCCCGGATTCATCGATCATCGCGCGCGCACCCGTCCGTCGGCCGTCGAGACCACAAATCAAGTCACCTTGTTATCGTTTAGCCTTTCTTATTTTCAGATTAGCCGATAAAATGCCAGAAACGCTGGGCGTGGTTGCATTATTACCCGCTGCCGTAATTTGAATTTTAAGTTGCTGGAATTTGTTGCTTCGGTAAGTAGATTAATTTCCTTTACGATGTGCAAGGTGAAAAAATGTTCAAAGTAAACGCATACCTTATAAAGTATCCGTACTTACCTACTATACGTTTTTTAAGACACCTTTTCTTTAAAAAAATTCTTTGCTTTACATTAAGGTTCTTGTTTTTCCTAAAAATATTTTTATAGTAATTGTGTAGGTCGAGTATGTCTTCCCAGTTACTATAAAATATAGAAAATTTTTCTAAATATCTGTCTCAGTGTACATTTATGAAGATAACTTTTCTTTCAAGTTTTTTTAATTAAAACATACTTATACTTATTTTGATTGAAAATATAACAAAAATGCCTGTTTCCTGTTTTACTTTCAAAATTAACAGTATTTATTAGAATATCTCGAGTAAAGAAAGAACCGCACAGAAAGCACTTGCTATTGTAAAGCTATTCACTCTTGACCAACGAGCTCCACTAATCCACTTAGCCAGGCGCGGAGCGAGGAAAAATGAAAATTCGCACGTTTCGCAGTAACGCGACGACCTCGGGAGACACGCGGCGACGGAGGATTACGGCGCGGCACCCGGTGAGAGGAGGGAGAGAGAGAGAATCCGGCGCTGCGAGCGTGTCAGTGAACCCGAAGCTGTTCCCGCGCGTATAAATGCGCGAGAGAAAGCAAGCCGCCGCCGCCGCGAGGACGTAATTGACGGTTCGTTATATACGCGACGACGACGCGCGTGTCGCAACCGAGCGGATCCTTTCCTTATTATCCGCGAGGTAAGTGCCGGCCGATTCGATCGATTGCGATGACGCGCCGCGATGACTCGATCGGCGCTTCTTCGCTACGGAGAAGCCGGCGATTTCAATGGTCATTATTCGCCGACGGATATGAGCTGCGGAGTGCTTTCAGAGGTGCTGAGAAGATTTTTCAATGCTTTCACAGTGATCGTAAACAGTTGAGCTTCTCCTTTTTTATTTGTTGATTTTTACGAAATTTCTTGATTTTCTGAATTTAGAGTTAGCACAAAAAATTGAAAGAATTCATTAAAGATACTGTGAGTGCATATGGTATATTATAATTCGTTCAAACGCTTTTAAGTAGTAACAGATGAACCATGTTATGTTCGTCTGTTAATATTTAAAAGTGTTATTTCAATAGTGATAGTGGCTGTTACTACTGAAAGCAGTATTTTTAAAATCTACAAAATTAGTTCCATTTTTCTATAATGAATAACAATTGCATAATCACAAACCAATAAATTACTATCTCATTTTCAATTAAAATTTATTTAACAAATTATTATTTAGTCACCAAAGCATTGGACCATTCAAAATTAGTTAATTTACAAAAACCATAAGTTTAAGGGGCTCAGTTTTAATTTACCTATATTACTTTCTTTTTTTATTTATAGATCCATTATTTTATGAATAAATAAATGGAAGTCATAAAACTACAAATAAAAGACACTCACTACGATTTTAACATCAAATTAATTATTTAAATTGAGGGTATAAAATAAAAACTGTCGTATAGAATACAAACAAAAATAAAAGAAATAATTTTTTTATGTATGAAAGGAAAGTTTAAAAAATTCAAATAGATATGGATGTCTTGCTATACCCGGCTGTTTCTACTTCCATGAAGCAAATATACAAAGTTATTAAATCATTCATCATCAGTTTCCTTTCAAAGTAATATTTCCGTTTATAGAAAGAAATAAAGATTCATTTCAACAGTAATAGACTTCAAGAGTAAATGATATTACAAATTTCATACTTTAATTTGGAACTGAAATAAAGGCCCAGAATATATTAATGTTATTATCATTAACATCTTGGTTACTCTTTTAACATAATTGAATATACATATTACATGTTACTGAAATATTTATTTTGATATATTCAGAAAGCCTATTAGTTCTATTTAAAACTTCAATTTCTTCTAATTTGCATAAGCATTTAACTCCATTCACAAAAGTGATAAATTAAGAAGTTAGAAAGAAAAAGAATCGTATTTTTAGATTTCAAAACTCATCACATCGATCACAGTGCTCGCTCGGCGTCCGCTTTTTATTGATAAACTGCTCTTTGCGCAATTCCGAAAGAAGAAAATTACTCATCTTCCAGCGGACTCCGGGCGATGTTTACTCGCGATGCAAATGACTTTGTGACGAACGTCGACAATCGGTAGTGCTCAAGGTGAAACTGAATTAATCCCCTTTCACCTTCTTCTTCGCTTAGCCAAAATAAAAAAAAAAGTAAAGAAAATAAAACGATTGCAAACGCGCGTACACACTGGCAGCGAAGGAAAAGGAAAGTTTCTCCCTGCGGCGCGTAAGGAGGAGAGAAAGAAGAAAAAAAACGATCGGTCCGTGCAATCGCGGTATTTTTGCCCGATACTCGATACAGAGCTGTCTCGTCGGGTTGAGAAACGCAATTAATGCGCGCGGCGCGCGTTCCTCTTTTTTTTTTGTAAAAATGTACCCGCGCGCGGAGCAAAGACGAGCGGCGCTCGCGGATATAATGGGAACAGGTGATGCGAAGCAAAAATAGTAGGGATTTACGATGAATGCGTACACGTGCGCCGACACGTGTGCGAAGACATAAATACCGAGATTCCCAGCGGATAGTCACGACGCGTATGTTTTCATTCTTCCCTCGGCCTTTCTTTCAGACGTTATTTTTATTAATCGCGCCGCTGCTAATTTCTACTGAATGATAATGAAATCATTGATTGTGCTGTCGCTAATAAAAAATATTGATGTTTTTTTACACATCAGTTTAATAAATGAATTTTATCTCAGCGGCGTATAGGTAACCTTAGAATGTACCGAGTGAAAGAGTATCGCTGTGGAATAATAATAGAATTACAATTGTTGCGCAACGCCAACACTTTGCAGCGTGACTTTCGTGTATTGTGACGCTTTAAGCCTATATACGTGCAGTCAGCGGCGGGATTTTCAAAACGAAATGAAATGCAGCTTCTTTTTAGCGAAGAATCATAATTATTGCTTGCGAAATAGTCAACTTCCTCGTATCGTTAAAAAATAATAAACCCCCAACGACGCGTGGCGAAACTTTACCGTAAACAAAATGAAAGAGGCGTCGCTAAATTTGAAGTAAAAATTTCTCCGGCGCGACAAAAGACTCATTACGCGCTTCCTGCGCACCCGCGCTCATTAACTTTTGCTTCGTGTCATCCCGGGGTAAAAAAATGAAGAGGCGAGAAGAAAAAAAGAGGAGGTGATATTCCCAAGCGATGCCGAGGGGATAGAAAAAAAATATGGAGGTGCCCGCGTACGTGGGTGTAATCGCGATGAGTAATCAGGGAGCGGAGTGTGCCGGCACGCGTACGCCTTCGTGCTCTTTTATTTCTTCCTTCTGGGCCGATCGCGCCTCGCCGATTGCGCTCAAGGCGGCGGCGACAAATTTCAGCGCAACTTGCGGATATGGAGATCCATTTGATTATTATCACGGACAATTTTATTTTGCAAGGGTAATGATGACCCTATTTGATTTAAGTCAGGAAATTTTGTTGCTTATTAAAAAAGAATAGAATATTTAATTGCAATAGGGTGTCTATTTTATACGACAATTTTGGGTAATCTAGATGAAATTTTCACTTACTTCCTGGCTATAGAAACAGAGAAATGCAGAGAAAAATTAAATATTATCAATTTATGCTCGGTAATAAAATTCTGCAGTTGTAATTTTCAGAGAAGTAAAAGGTGAAGTTAGTAAACACTTAGGTACACGGGTACATTTTAAGAAATTTTTTTTATTGACGATTGCATATCAACTTTTGCAACAGACGACTCAACGGAATAATAAAATTTTTAGTACTTCGAAAAAATATTGTCATCGTGGTACAACAATTTCGTGAGCAGAAAATAAAAAGACAGTACCTCTGTTTAGTGGAAAATTTATCGTTTGTAACAAGTTAAGAAAAAAAGTGCAGAACATAAAAAGAAATTTCTTGTAATTGAACAATTATTTCGACAAGTCCACTTTTACAGACACGTAAAAAATTTCAAAAACAAAAGAATGATTTAATTCGCTGTTTTTAAAAATAATATACCTAGCTACCAATTAAACTGAATTTTTGTTCCGTTATTTACAAGTGTCCGTGACAGTGCAAGTGCTACCCAACCGTCAAAAAAAGGCACCACCTCTATTAATAGACTAGTAGCAGCGACGGAAAAAATTTTTCAATAAACGCTCGCTCTTTCATTAGAGCAGCCGTAAGAAAAAACTCATCCCGAAGCGCTCTGGAGGAACGAGGAAGTCACGGCTGTCGCGGAAGTCTAATTGATCAGGCCGGCGGCGCGAGTCGCGCGCACCGAGAAAAAGCGCGCGAAAGTAGCTGCCGAGCGCGAAACAGACCGGCAACATTGACACTGAACCGCCTGGCGTGTTTTGCCCCGCGTAAGCCTCTAATTTGCTGCTGCACGCGCGCCGCGGCTTGTTTCGCTTCTCGTTGCTCTATTTGACTTTCTTGGGCCGACGACGCCGTGGTTTTCCCGAGAGCCACCTGGCCGTTCGGACATTTCGTTCCGTCTTAGGTAAGGCTTTGTGATTTGCTTCATTGCCCGATCGAAGTTGATTATTTTTCTTCGCTGATGGGAAAATTGAAGAATTTTTTTGATAGGGCAGTAGAAGATGCGTGACTTGTAGCCTCAGAATGAGAGAGTACGAAATCGGAAAAATCATTTTATTTCAGAAGAAATTGAACCACGAATTATAAGCTCGGCTGGTTTAGTTTTCACTCGAAGGGAGTGGTATTTTAATCTTCGATGTTGTGAGTGTATTTAGATTCGTTTCGGTGTATGGGTATTTTGACATGTTTAGTTATACGATTTTCTTTATAAGATTTTAAGCTTTTGTATTGTGACTACCTAAATTAAAAAAAAATTATTTAAACTGTTTTAAAGGATGCATTTTTCTATCATGCAAAGTTTTGCATAGGTTATAAATATTTTTTATTATACATGAACGAGTGCACAATCGAGTATTTAATACTCGATTATTTTGACTTGAATGTTCGGCGATTTAACTGTGAGAGTATCATTCGAAAGTATGCGGCCTGGCTGATCAAGTCTTTTGATACTCTTACAGTTAAATCTCCGCACGTTCGCATATGTACATTCATTCATTCATTTATTTTAAGAGGGTTGAGCCTTGAATAAGTGCATAATAAAACTTGGTGGCTAATTGGGAATAAGCGTTACTTCCTTAACAATTCACCCATTTTGCCACCAACGGATCTGTCAGTCATTCTGTCCGGCAATGAGTAGTTTGTTTCAGTATGATAGAAACCAACGAGAGATTTGGCTGTCAAAGCGTCTGGAGAGGTCTGCTGATATTTAATTGATAAGTCCATATCAGCAGTCTCAGACGAAACGCTTTTATTTTTGTGAAGAGTTAATTTTGAAATATTCCTCTGTCTCCTCTTATAATTAAAATGAAAGTGAAAAAATTTAATCTTTTTAAATGATTAATTTTTAAAAAATTGAGTAAAATTCGTATAAAAATACTATGACAATCTTCCTTTTCAAATTTGTCAAATAATTATATAAATGTAGGTAATAAAATTTAGTGAAAGAAATTTTAAAACAAAAATAAATTGAGGAAATTTAGTACCAAAAATAAAATTAAGCAACTATTCAATTGTAATTGCCCATAGACTACTCGGGGAAAATTTTCTACTTAAGTAGTAATAGACAGCACCGCGCATCTTTAAGTAGTAACCGTCGGTATCGTCCGTGTAATTACCTTATGCTAATCACAATTATTAAGCCTCGATTGTATATAAACATTTTAGCAAAATGGAAAAATGAATTTTTTCAACAAGAATAATATTTTCTCATCGCTCGGTCCGACGGCGTTCATACTCAAATGATGTTTTCTCTTAACTGATTGGAAAGTAACAGGCGGCGAGAAGCGCCCCAAGTACACCCGTCGCAAAAGTATTAATTCATAATGATTTTGCGCGTTACCTTGAGCGAAATTCTCACGTAAATAAGCATTCATGTCAAGATTTATTACAACGCACAATTTACATTGCCAGGAGAGCCCCGTGGGCAACGCGCCGTTACAACAGCGACGCGCTTACATAAATGCGCGTGCGCGAAGCTCTAAATTCGCGCGCGTTTAAAAAGAGATTTTCACCTCCGACGGGGGATTCCTACGGTTGGAGGGACCGATTTTCGCCGCTCGGAACGACGATTTCCGGTAGTTCGCGCGAAATTAGAGGGAGAGAGAGACCCGGAGGCGAGAAAATTTCGCGGAGCGAGTCCCGCGAAAATTGCTCGCCTTTATTGCGCGCTGAAAGTGCCGTGAATGCGAATCGCGGCGACGATTTAACGCTACACCCAAGGAGGCGCGCGCTGTCTTTTCCGAACTTTTTACGACCTCTCCCCATTACGAATTTCACGAAATCGATTGTCGTAAGATACTTTTCCTTTTTACGCGCAAGTAACATTCCGAGAAATCGAAGATGAATTTTGAAATTTTGATTGTTAGTGTATGAATTACGATTCAAAAGTGGCGCCATATTTAGAGCTATTTTCAATCTCATTTTCATTTTAGTGTTCAGTAGCATTTTTTTATTCAATTTTATTTCTGTTATTTTTCCAAAAATTTTCTCCTCTTAAATAATTACTTGCAAAAAAATTAAAGAAAATGATAGAGAAACATACTATGTTTTCATCTCGTCAACGACCTGCTCCCATTACTCTTGCTGTTGAAAGCAGCGCGCGCGAATTACCCTCTTAGAATATTTCTCATTAGCTTGATGATCGAATGAAATTTTATTTGCGATTAAGCCGCTGCCCGGAACGGGATCCGGGGCCTGTCGAGGCTTAACGACGTGATCCGCTAACGCACTGAAGTGTCGCGAAAGACCATTCCTCTAACATCCGTCCGGGCTCGCCGGGCCCATCAGAATTTCTCCCGATCGTTTAATGCATTTCTAACGAAGCGACCAGGTATATCCCGCCGCCGGCCAATTACTCCACCGGCGGACTTACTCCGAGGCGCATTATCCCGCGCGCACGCTTCTACGTTGCCGTAAATTTATTTAATAATAATGACGATTCTAACGGAGAAACTACTTTGCGTGATAAGCGAGGATGTGCGAGGGAATTGGGGCGTCCGCTTGGAATGTTTCTAATTTTCTTCGTCTTTGTATACGACGATTAAAAATGTAGCGCAGCTTTATACAAAATTTCACAAAAAAACTTTCTTCTTCTCGATAATTTATAGAAAAAAAATTCGTATATTTAAAAAAAAAAGTAATTCCCCGCGAAAGTTTAAAAAGAAAAGCTGGCGAGTAGATAAAAGGCGAGACTTACGGGCAGCGAGGACGAGAAGGAGCGCGATTAGAGCCGGGGACCAGCAGCACCGAGCCTTAGCTGGCTTAGCCGGTGAAGGTGATCGCGTCATGGTGTCTTCTCGGTTACTGTCGCTGAAACTTTCCGCCGGGCATTCAGATAGCTTCGCGCCACCTTTTCCCACCACCTGCGCCCACTCGCGCCGGGCCCCAACCGCCCGTCTCTCTCTCTCGCTCACTCGCCTCTCCTCTCTCCCTCGGTCGCTCGCTCCTGCTCCTGTGCCCTCTTTCTCCGATCGGTGCCTCGGGTGCACCTCTCTCCTCCGCCGCCGTCGTCATCTCGGCGCTACGTCGACACCAACGCCAGGCCTAGCCGTTACTCGAACGTTTCCATTTGTTTACGTTGCCAGCGATTTATTATTCGCTTGGGGTACGGCGCTTCTTTTTTCTCGCGAATTGCTGGGCGGCTTAATGAGATAATTAATTGAGCAACTTGCCGAGGCGCGGTGATAAGGAATGTGCGGGTACTAAGAGTTTAAGGCAGTAATTATGGCTTTTTAGACTGAACATTTTTCGAGGTATTTGATTTTCTTTCAATTTCATTTTTCACTTTGAGCTTATAGAACTGCTTCTCGAAAAATTTTAGTACTTCGATAAACACTTTACTTGTTTTGAGCTTTTTAAAATCATTGCAGCATTTTCAATTTTTGTTTTCTTTTTTAAATGAGTCATTCTAAAATTGTGCGTTTGCGTAACTTTCATGAAGTGTACTATTAAGTAGTAAATATAAAATTATGAAATACACAGGCTGAGAATCTCTAATTTATAAGATATTGCTTATTGCATTTAAAAGACAAACGTTTCTCCTTTTAATTAGTGTAATAACATATCAAATATTGGTTTTAAATTAAAATTCTAAGTAAACTCTACAATCTTAAATATTACGTCAAATTTACGTTTTATAAAAATACTTGAAATAGAGAATGTAGAAGAGAAAATTTATGTTTTGTTTGTATTTATTATAAAAAATGTAAGTTTAATTCTTTCGAGTTTATCTCCATTAGAAAAGAGGAATCTTAACACATTTTAAGCAAAGTAGCAAACAAGCAAGTATTTGCAATGAAAGTGTAATTTTTGCAAGACTCCAGTTAAGAGTAATGTTACTAATTTAGTGGCTTTTGTAATACGCAACACGCAAACCGTAATTTTTCCGGTAGCTGTAGTTGCCCTGAATCTACTCAGACTCTTTTACTTAACCAAGTCATTTAAAGATAAATGCTAAGATTACTAAAAAGTGATTTAATAAGAAAGAGAAATATAAGATTACACACTTTTTTTTTTAAATTTCCAAAGTTAAGATAATTAGTTAAAAGTTTTTTGAAAAAAGTGAAATAATTAAAAATTGTCACAAACTTTAAATAATAAATAAGTAAATATTGTTATAAATAAATAAAAAAAAGTTCACGGAAATAAAGTCGTGAATTTTATATTAAAATGAGTGAGTGGCTCACCGTGTAGAGCATTTTTTATACTTTCAACTGAAAGTAGCTGACCTAGCGTTTCAGCTAATTTGTTTATCTTATTTCCTTGAAAAACCACAGGTTTTATTTCAAGAAATTCTTTAAACAATCTTGATCGCTTTAATAAAAAAATCTTAATTATTTAACATCTGTCGTATGTTGAAGGATTACTACAAGAAATAAAATTTAATACCAAATATTTTATCTAAAAAATGATTTTGGAATTTTATATTTTATAAATAAATAGAATTTCTTACTTGCAAAATTAAATTCTACAGCAAAAGCATATATGCAAAAGCATGTATGCAGCACTATAGTCCTGTAGCATAGGCAATTTTACTAAATGTTTTTTTCGTGTTCCATGTTTATCACTGTAATTTTTTAGGATGCAAGCTAACTGTAAACCACCTCTGCTTGTCGGACAAACCACACCTTAACGATGTGCAGCATTAGACCACATCTATCCTCACGATTTTATTTAGAAACCCCATAAGGCAAGCGAGATAATAAATAGCGAGATATCTCCCATTAAATCGTTTATCTCCCAAATCCCGTTCCGTGTCAATGACACCCGAGAAGAAGTCAGTTACATCAGTTCGGCCGAAAGGGCAGCACCTCAGTGCTTTTCATCCTGCATAATGAGGAGCTTCCCGCTGGAGTCGGGCGCGTCGCTTTCCACGCGCAAAAAGGCCCCCCAAGGCGGCGTCTGCCGGAGCGCGTCCGAGAGAGAATCAATTATGAGGGAATCTCGGATTCACTTTTACCGAGCGCCGCCGGCCGAGCAAGAACGAAAGTAACCGCTGGGCAAAAACGACGAATCGTGTCAGTGCGTCGTCGAAACCCGCTCTACTCCCGGCGGCGCCGAGTGCCCGTGAATCACGATTGTGCGTCCCGGTGCAGCGCCAGGTCGTCGAGGATGAGAGGTGAAGGATGTGAATGGGGTATCAGAAATCGCTGGGTCTGGAGGAAATACGGTCTATCTGAGAGATCTGTCTTGTCTTTTTAACTTATTCATACGCCTACTTATTAAAGAATACCGAATTGTGAATACTATCCATTCCAGTTCTTTATTTTAGTTTCCAAAATTTGTATTTCAGATGCTTTTATACAGCATTAATTGCACATTAGGAGAGATTTTCCACATTTTTAATGTGGTTGATTATTCAAAAATGTAGTATTTTAAAAAATAAAATAATTGCAATTGATGAAATTGTAATTTTTATTAAGCGTTGTCCTTTGTTGTCTTTTACTTTTTAAAACTAACATAAACATTTAATTAATTAATGTTAAAATTAATCAAAAAGTTTTCTATTTTTTTCTGGAACTATGTCATTATTTATATATAGATAGAAAGTAAAAGTGTAATAAAATACATTTTTACTTTTCTTTAAATTACCTTTAGAACAAAGTGTCTATAAAATGAGATTTGTTAACCTACTTTAATTTTTATTTTTCACTATACGGCTTACTCGAACAGTGCTAATTTGTTTTAATTTTCACCAAGGACAACGAATTTTATATTATAGACTTTTTTGATCTATTAAAGCTGATAACTGTTCCACTGAAGCAAAATAAATCGGGTAAGCCTGGTCTCTAAGGCCAAACTGATAATCTAGTGATAATATAATTACACGGTATTTACAGAGAAAGTATTCAGCCAATTACACTAGATTCAATGCAAAGCTTAACGCGCTATCGCGATACGAGAAAACCAAAAAAAACGAGCACTTAAACAATTTATTATTAAAACGTATATTTTACATGCCATAAATGCGCTCGAACGTTTTACGAGAGAAGCGAAAACATCCATCCGGCATTGCATCGCCGATATTTCGGCGGAATATTTGTCCGGACGCGTTAAATCCATTAATTTCCATTAACGCGCAAAATAAAACGATTTACTGTTATAACGCTAAAACGTCGGCGCGAATAGCGCTTGCTCCAAATAGCGCGACGCGCGCTCGAACATTTTCAATTAAACAAAAATTTTTCATCCCTGGCTGGGGTCGCGCGAAAACCGTATAGCGGGAAAAATGATTTGTTCGAGCGACGCTCACAATGCGCGCATCAATCGCTTTTGAGCCGCGCGCTCAGCGGCGTATATGCATAGGATAGTCCTTTGTACGCGATGCGCGCGGCAAAACACTTCGTTCAATCAGACCCGAGTCTTGCGTTATATCGCGATAAATCATTGGCGTCGTTGTGGAAATAAAGTGGCCGCCGTGAAGAATTCGCATTTTCTTGTTCCACGAATGCAAATGCGCCTGCGAGCAGTTGTAATTGTTATTGTCCGGGGAGTAGAAACTATTATTTCGTCAGGACATCGCAATGAGATGCCTCGCCAAACAGATTTGAAGGATTCACTTTTTTTTCTTATTGTTAGATAAGGGAGATGATAATTATGATTGCTATTATGCATTTTTTTTGTTCCGTTAAAATATTATGTACAAGATAGGTGATAATGAAGTTGATATCAAGATCATTCATTTAAAATAATTGCTGTTAATTGTTACATCATTTTTTTCGTTCAGTTTAATAATTTAATGTCAGTACAGTAATAACTTTTTAATTTATGTATATTCTTGAATAGATTTGCAATTCAAAAGAATGTTGATCTTATCAGTGGAATTTTACATACGTTCATAATAATCAAGTTTATTTTTGGTCAATAATAAAATTTAAAGCAACCAACATCAAGGCTTACAATTTTTGGATTACAATGAGAAAAAAACTTATTTATACCTATTAATAAAAATGTTTAATAGAATAGTCAAAATTTGTATAAAATTAATATTGATTTCTTAGCAAAATGTTACAATTAGATAAATAAAATTTTTGTAAATAAACCGGTTTAATTTAAGCTTATCCATCATGTGAAGTAACAACAACAATTTTATTGTCTTCAAATTAATATAGCAATAAAAAGAAATTCCAACATTTTTCATATCCTAAACTTGTAAATATTTTACTGATTTACATATTTACTAAATGCACCATCTTGTACATACGTAGGTAACACCGCCGCTATGGAATAACAAATCCGCATAAACAATATTCCCATCTCGAATAGAAAATTCGAAACATCATCTGACACGTCGATTGAGTTGAATCGAGTCGGCCTGTCGTCGATATTCCCGATCGGTGACGAGTCGCGCTCGCCACCCGCACCGCCAGGATGATGGACACGACAATGAGCCGTGTCCGTCGAAGCTCCGTGTCGAGTCACGCGTCGGCGACTATGGGGGCCGTAATCCGTTTTTTTTCCTCCTCCTCCTCAGCGCGCGGCTTATTGTTATCAGAGCCATCGGCATCGCCGCAAGGTGTCCAACCTAGAAACCGCCTTGCGGCCCGCGATCTCGGCAATTAACGCCGATCAACGCGCCGAGATGAAGAGGAGATAATGGAGAATTGCCGTCTGCTCGCGGGATTTTGGATTCTAACGGCTTCGATGGGGATATTGCAAATTTGTTTGAATTTTATTACGATTCGGGAAGCATATCGTGATTGAATAACTGAACAATGAAAAATTTGTATCAGTGATCTTTGTGATTGCTGTTTTATTTTATTTTATTTTACCTATGTTTAATAAACATACAAACATGGAGAAGATAGGAATTTATATAAACGTATCTATAAACTCACTTACGGTTTGAACTTACCATCATATAGAATTGTCAAATCGAATTTCATATTTTTATTTAAAAAAAACTACAATGTTCTTTTACTTTTAACAGTTTTAAACTTGTTATTATGAGTTTGTTAATAAAAAATATTTCCGTGAAATTGCATTTGCAATCAGAATCTTTTGAAATTAGTAATCATTATTTCATTAATTGACAGCATTTGTGGCCTTACTCGCGTGCCGGGATAATTTTCAAATTTGAAAGCCTTACAACGGTTATTTTACGAAGGTCAACGGTAATTAAGGAAAATAAGAAAAAAAATTTCATGGTCGATTGGAATGCGGTCACTTTTCAAACGTGTATATCCTACTTTTACCTACCTAAAACTAATGATTACAGAGTACAGAATATATATATATATATATATTTACGAATAAGTACATATTATTTACTTGTTATACTCTCGTAAACAATTTATTAGTCTTACTAACATGTTAATAATGTTTTATTATGTTTTCAAACCTATTTTTAATTTGTAAATTATACTGATTAAAATTAAATTCTCAATGCAAAGATATAAAAATAGATAATGGATCCGAAGGAAATGTTTGATCTCCCTGTACCTTGTAGCTTGAAGCTATAGAATATTTATTCATGTATCTTTTATTTATTGTGGTAAAATATGTACTACCTCATTTACATTTTATTTGTTATCCCGAAATATGTAGCTTCGCTCCACAGAACACATAAAAACACTTTAAAGCCCAATTTTATAAAAAAAGCGGGATGCTGAAAAGAAGAAAATATTCAGCCAGAAATTAATTGTCGAAAAGTTCGGTGCCAGCGGTAATGATTCCTCCAGAGCGGTTTATTTCGTGTTTCGATTAAGTTTAATCTGCCGGCTGCTCTGGAGCTCCTCCTCGCGTTGACAATTCAAAAAGGCGGCGGCGGTCGGACGACGGGCGCACAGAGGGAATCCGACAATGGGAGGGACGGACGCGAAATCCAGCTGCATTTCAAGTGCAGTGCCCGTCGCCCGTTGCAGTTTTCAGATAACCTAGAAACATCGCGAGCGCGCGCAAAGTTTTCCCCTTTTCACTGAATTTCAATCAAACGACGGAAGCGCAGCGAATTCCAGTCGATACCCGGCGCGCTTCTCTCCCTTCTGTTTTTTCGCCCCCCCCCCCCCCCACCCCCCGCGCGGCGCGCGCTTCGAAAATGCGTTTTCGTTATTGTCATTGTAACCGGCGTCGTCGTCGGAGTCGCGCGCGCTCATTGTTTCGACATTTCAATCGACAGCCGGCGCTGGGGAGGGGGTTTGTAAATGCGATATTTGGAGTCGGCGGTGCTGCGAATTTATTTCACCGAGCCGGGTTCCAGGAAACGCAAGAGGGGGATCGGCTCGCGGGCGCCGCTGCAGTTGCACCGGCGGCTCGGTGTTTAAGGAATGCGATAGGTGTGTTCGCGGTTCGTGAATTTCTACAGTTCGTTCCTTTAGTTGACTTTTGAGCCTCGAAAATAACAAGGAATAGTGATAAGCAAGTATACAGTTTACCTCCTGTGTTGTATTAAAATTTTATATTTTTTTCGCGGAAATTTATTCTAGCAATGATTTATTATAAAAACACGAATATTTCTTCAATTATTTTCATTTACAGAATCGTTGTCTTTAAAAAATACAGAAATATAATTACTGTCTATCTCATGCTGATCAGAACTGATTGATCAATAATTTATTTGTAGTCAGTGGTGATTATTTTTTTTAATAATGACATGTGGAAAAATCGACTATTGAAATAATACTTATTGATTACGACATTATAGATTAATTTCACATGGACTAAATGTCATTGCAAAGTTACTTATTTAAACGTGCGTGGTTTGTGATTACACGTGAAATTAATAATCCTTCGATATATATAAATAGTTCATACTGCCTATATAACTTCAGTTACGTGGAGGGAAAGAGATTCATATCTTTATCATTCATCGCAAAAAAAAAAATCATAATCCATTTAATTTAGTGAATTTGATCAAAACACTGATTACAGCAAAATTTTATATTTTTTTAATAAACTACTGTGCAGTCTTTTCCTCCAAATACAACCCTAATTAACTTCCAATCATTAAATATAAAAAAACTTGCTTGATTATATCCACGTAGTTACGCTCATAATCCATATAATTACTATTAGGTTATTAAATTAAGGATTGATTAGAATTAGATTATAGTGACCATAAAGATGAACGATGCAATGAACCAAGCAATGCGAAGAATATAAAGATTAAGAGAGAAAAAGTGAGAGTAAATGTAGTACCGAATGAAAGTTTGTTAATTAAGTCTCACAACAAAAGTTTCGCCAAACCACCGATTCATTTCGAACGGAATCAATTCCACGCGGGATCCATACCCAGAATACATCTCAAGGTTTCTCGATTGACATTCACAAAGAAAATCGATGAAAAGTAAAAGTCACAGTACTAACGTCATTTTTTAATAATATGCTTTCTAACTGTCACCGGGTGGCTTCGAGAGAGTGAACGTACACACACATCCGTCCCTTCCGAGCCTCCTCTCGATTTCGTCGAAGTGATCCCAAAAAATGCTAATGACTCACAAGTTCGAATGCTATAATCTCTCCCATTAATCGTGACTGGTAGAAAAACAACGTCGAGGTGAGTCGCTACTATAGCCGCTACCATACGCCGGTCGACAAAATAAAAAAAGAGGTGCACCGAGCGAGTTGCACAATTGAGTCGCGCGGGCTCATCCCGAAAAAGGCGAGCCGTTCCGCGCGCGCAGCCTCTTCCTCCAAGCCGAGAGGGAAAGTCGATCGCGCGCTCATGAATACACAATCCGCGAGCGCAGCGACGCCGCGAGGCTCTTGCGACACACGGACCGGCCGACGAGGCGAGCGCATCTCTGCGCATCGAATTCGCGAGGCGAATTTTGGCTCTAAGTGGTTTAAGTGTACTTAATTTTGGTAATTCACGCGAAACTACTCGCTCGGGGTTTCATTTGCCGGTAGTTTACGGCAAAAACATTATTTTAATTGACTTGGCAAAATTAGTGGGCGATGAGTTTCTTGGATATGGGTGAGAGGAGTACGTGTGCTATCTTAAGTGACATAATGTTGGTTGGGATCAAGAGGTTGTTTAAAATTTTTTAATGATACTCGTTGAAAATTTTCCTAGATTATTAAGAAAACGTGTGAAATCTATTAATATAGTTTATTTCGCCACGACAATTTAATTATTTATTCTATAGCTTCAATAAAAATAGAAATTTCAAAATTATTAGGTTGATATAAATAATCTTTATGATTGATCAAATTTGTCTACTTATAATTAAATTGTATGTTTTAAAACCTTTATTATTTTCAAAATTACCGTGTACAGCTATAGACAACTTGAATAGTGATATAAGGCACGTATTTTCATTAGACAATATCTATTATTTCCTTGCACTATCTAGTGATAAATTATTTAAATTTATCCTTATTGCACCTATCACTCACCTTGGTTCTTGTAGTAATTGGGAAAAATTTCGAAAAGATAATGAACACACTTCCTTAATTATTAATTGTGCGACCTTTCGGTAATATGTTTATTACTCTTTTCCAGCACTGCGAGATTATTAACTTTTTGATTACAATAAAAAGGTATATATAGTTAAATTAAATATTTCAGTATTTTACATTTTAAACACTGAAGTTAAAATGTACGGATACGTCAGTAACTGTATTTCTTAAAAAAAAATAAAAATAAAAATGAGTATGTATCTTCTCTCCCGTGAGTTTGTAAAGCGATTCATCCAGGCAATTTTTTTAATGGCCCGTGCGAAACAGTGAAAGCATCACGGTGCGCGCGCGCAAAAAGCGAGGAAGGCAGAAGCCTTGGACCGCCTCGAAATGCAGAGTTGCAAAAAAAAAAAACGTCGCGGTCCAGGCCTTACGTAAAGTTATCTCTTTGCGGTCGTGATTTCGCGGCGCCGTAGAAAAAGGAGGCGGGGGGGGAGGACGATACGGACGCGAAACTTCATCGCGATTCTCCCGCTCGTCCCGCGAAATTACAGCTCTCCGGGATCTTGATATTTGCGTACAATATGCTAAGGTAAACTCGAGTCACCGGAGGTTATGCTCGCGATGCAGGAAGCACGGATGAAATTATCTCGCGCTCAATAAATTTTGCCTCGACGACAAAGGAGACGCGCGGGGATCGTAAATAGGCGACGGTTTAAGTGCGCGGGACGCCTCGTTGCTTTTTTCATCGTGCGTTAAAACATCGCGTGTAGTAACGCGAGCCCACCGGCCGCTCGGTTTTAAGTAAGACTGGCAATTATGAAATTTTTGTACCCCGGACCGGGATGAATTGTGGGTAATGCTCCACGATTTATTCTAAGAAACGGTGATAATTTAGAGCTTTTGATTTATTGGCTACGATTCATCGTTGCTTCAATCAAATTTTACCTTTGAGTTATTAATA
>JAXIUT010000048.1:16546830-16570817 GCA_035586675.1 Eurytoma californica | reverse complement strand
TCATATATTGTCGCCATACAGAACTGATATATGATCATAATATGGGGTATATAGTGGTCACTGATCATAAATTTTGCTATCTTATGATCAGTTTCTCATTAATTTTCTACCAGGGCGTTACAAATCGATTTGGAAAATCTGATTTTCTCGATTTCAAATGAAAAACAAAATTAAATGTTGGATAATTGGCTGTTTATCTGTCAATTACATAGTTACCGTAGTGTATATATACAATGATACCAGCAGCATAAAACTTCTTTCAAAGGTTCAATCTTCACTATTTGTTTTAGATTCAATAGTTATCCCTTACGCATTCAATTCAATTTCCATTCTTGTATTAGAGAAACCAGTGAGAAGAGTGTGCATTGGGGAGATCGAAACAACCCTCAGGCTTTTCGTCGAGTCAATACGGTTAATTGAGATTTTATCCGATGCAAATCACCGACTGGTTGCTTTATCTGGGTAGTTACAGTTGCTTAACTAGGCCTATTCAGATTTCAATGATAGACAAGCTATCGATTTGCGATGAAGGTCTTCTTTTGCACTTTGATGGCTCTTATCTTGGTGAATAATTGAAAAAAGTCTTCTTTTGTATAGCACATCAATAGTAAAACTGGAAGAATTACTTAAAATAAAAAGAAATGTTTGCGATACGTGCAATTCGAAGAAAATTACTTCAAAGATACTCAAATGTATTTATTCCGCATCTTAAATAAAATCGCCATCTGCACTTCTTTAATTAAAACCAATAAGCTAATAATGTAATGAATCTTTGCTGTTGCGGATTACCTCTGCAAACGGAGTAGGTAATTAATTACTCCATTGGATTTAACATTCACTCTTTGATTAAAGGCCCCATTGTGCTCGGCAAAGGCTGAATAATCCCTTTCGAATTTCCCCCACAAGTACAAATAAATAAAGCAGCTATTTTTATCATCTACCGCAGAAAGGACGTTTCGCCGCGGAACGTCTGCGGTCGGCCCTTGAAAACTCCTTAGAGCGAAGCCTCGTCGGGGCACCAATTCTTCGGGTCGCAGCTGCAGCTGCGCCAAAGTCCGGAAGAGAGATGTAAGACAGAGTCGCCGGGCGAAATCAATCGACTTTGTCCCGAGCGCCGGGCTAAAACACGAAAGGCTCCACTTCCCTTTCAACTTTCTTCCTCCCGGTATTTTCTTTTTTTTTTATCTTCCGCTCCGCACAAAAACCGCTCGTCCCACGCGAGAACGAACTTTTTCCTTCCGCGTCCGCTGGTCGCGGATGCTATTAACTGTCGGTTTTCACCGAAACCTCCGGCTATCAGGCTCCCCATCTCCAATTCCAGAAGTGTCCTCTCGAACTCGGACGCGGCGCGTTCCTCATAAAACAATTTGTTAAGCAAAGTTAGGGTGCGGCGATCTTTTTTTTGTCGTTGCTCGATTCGTATGAAAATAAAGCCCGAAAATTGTTTAACTGCCTGCGTGATCCGCTACGGTAACGCGCGGATTAAACGATATTACGGGACGCATAATCTGCTCACGTATCGAATTCTCCGCTTTTACGACAGTTGTAACAATGCTCTTTGCTCAGTGGCTGCCAGGGGAGATTTCCGAATCTCGAACCCCGGCAAGTCCCGCCACCGGTCACAAAAATCTCTGATAATTCTTTTCCCGCTCACGGTTTTCGCGCGCTCTCACTTCCTCGTCGTTACTACGCGCAACTCACTCGCCACGGCTCCTAGACTCTACGATCTCGCGGTCGCGCGTACCCGGGACCGAAGTCCGGCACGCAAGTCGCCGCCGGGATAACGGCGATAACGCGACTCTTGGCGGCACGCTGACTATCACGCTAAAATCCCCGGGGGTCAACATCCGAATAGAAGACACCAAAATTCAAAACTTTTTGATAAGAGTGTCGTATTTTCATTTTAGTATATTATGCACCTAGGGGATAAAGTAGGCTATGTACGCCCGGCGCGAGGTTTGTCGCTTCGCTTGGGCGACTATCGCGCAGGGTTTGCACAGCCTAATATATCCATGAGTGCAATATGCGATTTTTTTACATACCTCAGGGTAAATTTCGTAATTTACTTGTGTCGGAAAGGGAAAAAAGTGCTGCGTTCTTTGTCTAACCTCGTGGAACTAGAGTGGAGTCTAGGGAAAGAACGCATCACTTGTTTCCCGGTTCGGCGGGGATAAAGTACGATCTTTACGATAGGGTATGTAAGAAAATTTTTTATTTAATTAAATAAAGTAATGTAGTAAGTGTTAACACTTTCACTGCTATATAAATCATACATGACTCATGATTTTTGCCTGTTACTGCGATATGATATTATGTACCCATGATTCATATAAAATGAAAAAAATACAACTCAGATTAAAACCATATTTTGGCTTTCGTAGCAGTAAAAGTTTTAAGATTTAAAAATTTCTAACTACTCTAAATTTGTATTATTATTCAATAATTCTAACTTTAAAAATTAAAATGCAACATAATAACCTGGCGTTAGTCGTTTTAAAAGAAAATATCGATTTCATCGGGAACCTGGGATTTGGCAAGTGTACTTGAAAAAAAAGTAACCCACATAAATAACTTCGATAAAGTAAATGTGTTATGAAGTCCGTTGAATTATGCGAGAAGTTTCTAAATCGACCGCTGCGAGGGACACCGAAAATAAAGTCCGCGTCGCCGCGCCCCGACATCTCGGCGGTACAAGCCGTGCAAGACAAGGCGCCAGCTGCCTTTAAAAACTAGCCGCGAGAATAACCCGTTGTTAGGAGCAGCTGTCGCGTCTTGTCCCAATATCGGCCGGGCGCCTAGCCGCGAACGAGGTCGTACGTGATGCTCCGTCCACGGCTGGCGATTTTTATTTTTCTGGCGAATCAGCTGCTGCCTTGGCTCGAGCTCCAGATTCCTCCGTCCGTCCCGAAAAATTCTATCGCTTCGCCCTTGCGTTTCTTTTTTCTTTTCTAATCTAACGCTTACAAATTAGCGTTTACGTAGAAAAATCGCATTTCTACCGCTCGCTTGATTCTTTCGTTTTTCTTGCGTTCAGTTTTTGCCGCGCTTCTTCTGTTTTCCCGTTGTTAAAGGAGAAAAAGGATGGGGGAAAAAGGATGAGCGTCGCTGTAACAATTATCGATTTCACCGGGGGCGCCTCTTGGCACTTGGCCAGCGCGCTAACGACCGTCCCTGTAACACTGCACTTCAGCGAGCGAAAGGCTGCGAGGCGTTTAAACTTCGTCTTTTTTTTCACTTCGAGGCCTCCCTTCTTCTTCCCTTCGAAAGTTGCTGATAAACCCAGTTTATATTCGCCGCATTAAAAAGTTTCTCGAACGAAGTTGTCATACTTAAAAGTTAAGCGTTACACCGGGAATGACCTTAAAATTTTCGTGCGCAAAAAAAATAAGTTTTCCCTATTTTTCCTTTTTTTTTAAGAAGATCATCGCCGACCGGGCGGAACGCAATCGTTGCGGACGACAAAGGGAAATGCAAATGAACGGCTATTATAGTTCACTCGCTTTAATCGAGATTAGCGATTTGTTGTCTGTACAACTGCTTTGTTGAAACTAATTTTTTTAATTACTGTATTATTCAAAAATTGAAAGTTTGATATCTTTTGTGATAAATATAGACTTGGTGGAATCATAATAAAATACATTATCAATTAAAATGTTAAGTAAATAGTTTTAAGTGTTTTACAATATTTGAATATTCAGATATTTAAAAGATTGAATGTTACAAAAATTATAAATTAGCTAATTAAAAAGAAATTTAGTAGATGAAAATACGTAATATGCGATTAATATCAAACAATTTATAAAATAATCTTTTCCTACTTTATTTACATATCTTGATACACCATCAAAAAGACCATTTTAACTGAAATCTTCAGTAAATCTGCAAAAAAAATTACCACACGCGAAAAGATATCTGATGAATAACAAACAAAATCAATACTTCTCCACTTTTAAGTTATACCCTAACTCGTGATCCCCGCAAGCTCGAGAAATCACAAACATCGCCACGCGAGAAAAACATCGGCTTCATCCCTCGTTATTGAATTCTCATAGCGCGCTCGTGACCCTCCATGTAAAAAAAGTAGTAAAAAAAGCGCTCCAACCCTCTGAAAGTCGTGCGAAGGCATCGGATGCAAATAAAACTTTTTGCCTTGCAATTTCCTTAATTGCTTCGGCGATCCAGCGCCTTCCCTTCCGTCCCCGGCGGAAATTTGGGTCACCCCGGGGTTTCCACTTCCTGCCCCTCCGCCGATATCACGCCAAAGAAAAAGTGCGGGGTGGGGCGATAAAAAACAGTTTCTCGCTTATATTCGAGATATGGAGACCGCGGGAAAACTCCGCACGCGGCGTAATCCGCGTATGTGGAAGGTCAGGAGATAAGCTTCAAGGAGAGGAGTTAATGAAATTCTAGCGAAAGAAGTGGACTTTTTTTGCAAAAACGTCTTTCTCGAGCGGTGAATAAATTTTGCATCGTTATTTCGAGAAAATACAGTGAATTTACTTTGCCAAGCTTGTTTTTTTGATTAAATAGTGAAAACAAAATGCTTACCTGGTTACAATTTCACAATCTCTTCCTTCTAAAAACTTTACGTGCATGTTACTTTATAGCCGCGGGACTGGTGGTTATCTCTTTTCAGAACATTAAAATTTTATTTTTATAGTAAGCAGTTTTATATAAACACTTTTTTCCAAGATCTTAGAAAATTGAAAAAAGATTTTAAAAGTTGGATAAACAAGTTGCGTTCGAATGAATTTTTCCGTATAATATTCAAATTCTTAAAAACTTTCTTTTAACAAAGACATTCGAGCTCCATTCGGATGCGATCGATCGGCTTAACGTTCATTATTTTGGATAGAGCCGAGTGCCTTCGGCGGGCATTGAAAAGTTTTGAAAATAAAATTTTAAAGCTACTTTATCAGCTCGCTTTCATCCTTTCGCGTTTCTACTCCCAAAGGTAGCGTACGCCAATTTTACGTACCGTGACTTTGCTCAGCGGTGAAATCCCGGAAAAGTGAAAATCCTTTGCCCCGTCCTCCTCTATTTTTAGTTCTTCCTCGCGTTTCTTAGCTTCCGCAAATGATCGACGCAAATTGATCGCGATGGAGCATTGACGCGAGAAGGGGAGTGTATAAAAGAGAAAAAAATATCGTCAAAGTGTAAGGATGTTTTAAAGGGCATAGAAACGATACGATTGCCGTAAATCATTCTTAAAGAGAGAAAGTTGTTTCTGAATAATCCGATATTGGAGGCAATAAATAGTAGAGTATTTGTAGCTACTGAGTTGTGGGAAAAAATAATCTGAGTAAAGCTTACAATGAAGATTAAAATGATATTTAGTTTTAAAAAAAACATAATGATAATCGTGATATTCTACTAATAATCCTTTTTGCAGCGTTATAGAGGTTGGTTAATTTCATCTTTTGGTTAATTATTAAATAAAAATAAAGATTATATCCAAAAAAGGTGATTTGATATTGTTATATAAAATAAATAAAATTTTTGGAAAAATGATTTTTTTAAACCTATACGAAATGTAGGTTTTAAGTCACGTCCTAAAAAAACATTTCCCTTTCTTTTTCTTATTAAAAAAGGGAGAATGGCCATGCAAAAGCAGAAAGTATAATCACGTACAAAGTTCTTACTATTGTTTACAGCTTAAAAATATAAAATTTGAAAACAAAAATAATCCGGAGAAACAAAAGGAAAGTTCGAAAATATTAGGGAGCATTTTCTAAAATAAGTAGAAAAATCAAGATTTCAAGCGACATTTAGTAGTAATAATGGCGCAAAAGAACTTTTCCAATATTTTCTTTTCATTTCAGAGATAAGTTCGTATGTAAATGAGAGTGAGCTATAAAGAGATTTTGCTTGAATTTTTTACATGCTTATCTTTTATAGATTTTCTATTGATATTTAACAAGAATTTTAGTGGTTATACTGCTTTATTAAAATCATCATCTTTTATCTTACTCTGAGATGATAAAATCTGCTAATAATATTTACTGCTAATGACTTATTCTATAAAAGTAAATAAACATTTTATTGTACACGTAATTACACGCTCATTTTGTATTTGAAATCTCAAAACATTCACTTATCCTGATATCCCATATAAAAAAGAAATTTTCCTCGACAAAGTCACAACCTCACGACGACATAATTTCTGGCTCGACCCTTCCGACCCGCAAAATATCCGTCTTAAGACGAAAAAAAAACCGAGGTATAAACCAAGGAGACAAGTTTCTACAAGCGAAAGCTTCGTCGCGCTGTCTGGCGTAAGCCCGTACCCATTCATCCCCGGGCGTTTGCACGCACGCGCGCGGCACTGCCCGAATCGCCGCGAGCGAGTCCGAGCGGGGGGCTCTCGCATCGCTTAACCCCGATTCGCCGGGGCTTTTATTAAAGCGCCGGGCGCCAAGACGTCTTGGCGCCCGGCGCATCACCGCGGCTCCAGGCGCCAGGCCGCGCGACGCGCTATTGATCCCCCCTTCTACCCCCGCGACACCCTATCCCGCCGACCCTGGAGGCTTGTTTGCCCCGCTCGAGCGCACGCGCCGGCCTTTTTCCCGGTCGAAGAGAGGGATTCGTCTTAAACACTGGACAAACAGCGGCCGCGACGACCTTCCGCGGCGGGGCACTCTGATCTCCATCGAGAGTAGTCGATTTGATTTTCCGCTTCTCACTGTGAGGGGGCATTAGGCTCCTTTCGGATGCCTCGGTAAGACGTGCTTTCATGGTGTTCGTGATCTCTCCAGGCGGCGGGATGGGGGAGAACTGTTTGCCTTTATAGGAATTCTCTTCTCAAGCTTTTTTGCGGGTGATTATACGCCTCCTTGACGTCAGCAGTCCTGACATACTTGAATTGATATGAGCTGCAATGCGCGCGTGCCTAGTTATTTTTGTTACGATTTCTAGAATATAAAATATCTCGTTGATTTTTTCACTTTTAATTAAAAAATTTTTTTCATTTTTGTTCTATTATTCAGTTATAATCATAGACTCAAACAAATGAGGAGTAAATAAATTAAATAGTATATTACGATATTTTATAGTACAACGTGCGAAAACGCCGATTTATTTACGCTTGCGTGCGATAAAGAGGCGTTTTGCGCACGGCGTATCGAAAAATATTTTATCTCTTCGCTCGGGCGCTAAGCTCACACGAGTCCAAAAATCAATTTTATCGCAATTGTATCGTAATATACTATTTACTAACTAGGAGATGGCATGACCTTTGAGTCATTGATTCTTACAGAACTTTGAGTAATATTTTCTTATCTCAAAATACGAAGACGAAGTTTGAAAACAAGAATCTAGATATTATTGAAATCGAATTAGTGTTTTCGTTTGATTTTTTTAAGTTGTTATTGATGCTATGTTTAAATACTACTAAAATGTGATATTCTATGTAAAAAAAAATGATGATGGAATCTTAAATTAAAGGTCTTTCTCCCTACTTTACTTTTCTTTTTTATGGAAATTGTTTGCTCCTTCGAAGATGAGTTATTGTTGAAAAAGGAAAGCATAATTTTGATCTACGTAATTAAAATAAATCTTTGTTGAACTATAACTTAAAATAAATTTGAAAATTATACCTTATTAAACTGGTATAAAAATAGTTCACTGGTATAAAAATAGTTCACTGGTATAAAAATAATCAGAACACCGCACGCTTGTTTGTAAAATGCTTTTAATTTGAGGAATTTAATTTGACAAAAGCTAGAGTAATATTCATTGATGTTCTTTAATTTTTGTTTTCTTACCTAAAATATACGCTTTTAAGTCGTAGTCCGCAATTAAAAAGAAACACTATAAGCATTAGGTATCTCATAAAACCTGCTATATTTTATCGCTCGTTTATGCACCTCTAGCCGTAGCCAGGGGCATTTCTCCAGCCCGGCCAAATTAAACGGGGCGACAGATCAAATTCCGGGAGCGCGATATTTCGCAACCACGCGCGCAAATAAACTCGAGATTAAAACTCCTCGCGCGGAATACTAAAAAAGAGAAACGCGGTGTGGATGCGCGACACCGCCGATCCTGGGGGACGCATATTTCACTTCGTAAAAGGGTTGGAAAAAAAGCGGACCCGACCGCCGTCTAACTAGTCTATCTCGCATTTTTCTCCTCCCCCCTTGCTCTTCATCCTCATTTTCTATTCGTTCTTTTCTCCCGTTGAGGAACGTCGAGATCCCTGCCTACCACCGAGCTACTCTTCTCGAGATACTAAGACACTCGAGTGCATTAGAACATAAAGAAATAATTACTTGGGGATACTGGGGACTTCCTTTCAAGACCCTCGCCCTTTTTACTCTCTTTTTTCAATGTTATGCTGTAGACTTGAGTCTAGAGGCTTCAAAAGTTTAATGATGTCATCTTTTGTATCTACAAGAAACTCCTTGAGATTACCTGTGTCGAATAATTTAAAAAAAAAAATAATAATATTACTTATATACAAATGTATAAGAGAATATTTAAGTAGAAACATCCGGGTGTGGTCAGACATTAGTTTCACTGACATATCAAAATTAATTTTCTTTCCTCGACTTTTAAGTTCTTTGATATTTGAAAAATTAAGATGAAATTTAAGAAAAAATAAATGACTTTTAACGCAACGTCTTCAATCTCATTAACATCTTTTCAAACGACTTAATTAAAAAAATCTGTCAGGTAGAATCAAAAGAGCTACTATTACTTTTCCTCTAAGAACAGGAGTATAAAATAAGAGGATGTATTAATGAGTGGAAGAGAGTGAGAAGATTAAATTTGCAGGCGAATTTCATTAGCAAAAAAAGCCGCTGACGAAACCGCACCTCTCACCCCCCGACGCAAAAAGGGCGAAATAATTATTCGCAATATCACCGGGGATTTGTCGAATGTAAAAAAAAGGAGATGTGCTCGAAGGAGAAAAGTTTCATCGCGAGGTAAGACGTGGCTTACAAAGCTTCGGCGCATTAAAAAAAAAAGGAGCAAAAAAGATAGGAGGGGGAGGGGTGCGGTAC
This sequence comes from Eurytoma californica, assembly GCA_035586675.1. Lineage (NCBI taxonomy): Eukaryota > Metazoa > Arthropoda > Insecta > Hymenoptera > Eurytomidae > Eurytoma > Eurytoma californica. The sequence goes on along the minus strand of JAXIUT010000048.1, from coordinate 16,561,815 downwards.
GAGAGAAAGGAATTACGAAGTGGAAACGCACAGAGATTAAGTAGAGACCGCGAGCGAGCTCTCGGCATGGAAATTGGAAGTCTTAACATTTTCCGATTATCCCTCGGCTTTCGAATTTTTTTTCCCTCCCGCCTCGCTTTGCCCCGTATCCGCCTGTCCCTCTCCGTCCGATTAGACTAAGAACCGCCGATCCCGGCAATTTACGGGCGACGAACGATTTAATGATCCCCCCGTGCCGTGTATTTACAGCGCCGGGGGAAAAGGCAGGAGAAGAGTAGACCGATGACTAACGGCTGTGTTTTCGCTTTGCTTCCTTTTTTCCAGATTCGTGAGTAAGGTTCCCGCAGAGGCGAAAAGGACAGCGGCAGCGAGATGGCGGCTTTCGTGGCGAAGCAGATGGTCGGCAACAAGCTGAACGCCGTCAAAGGTACGGATTAACCTTCTAAATCTCTCGATGTTCTTGTTAAGTTTCCTTTTTATACCCCCCGCGTCGCTCTACATTGATGGAAGAGCTTCCCCGGCGCTTGCTGGGAAGTGATCTCTGCTTTACTTTGAATTGCTTAAAAAAGCAGAGTGTGGTTTTTAAAAGTGATTAATTATTTTTAGATTACTGGATCTTTTAACTAAACTCATTTCATGTGACTAGTATAACTTTAAAAATATTACTTACGTATAAAAATATGATAACTTGAAGAAGGAAAAGATTTAAAAACTAAACGCGATCATTTGTCAGATGGAAAAGTGTAAAGTTTTAAAATAATATATAGTTTACGATTGAATTATAAAAAAAACATTAAAGCCTTATTACCGCTAATTTGTGTTGTAGCAATTAAACTTCTCAAAATGTGCAAAAGTGTAAAATCACTGGAATCGAATGACAACTAAGCCATCCAAACTTAGACAGGGTAATTTTTTCTGAGAGTGAATTTTTCTCGAATAGAATGATATTTTTAATGGTCCACTGTTGTACTATGGGAGATTCATGTACATACATTCTATTCTATACAATAAATTTAAAAAAAACGTAGCCTCTTCAAATTTATCTAGTTTTTAAATAATAAAATTCGACCCTTATATTTAAAAAATCTACCTTAAAAGTAGCAAACTAAACGAACAAATAACAGTTGAGGATGAAAAGTTGTATTCGAGGTCACTTTCGCCTAAAAATCCACAATGCAATTAATGTTCAATTTCATTCGAGCACTCTAGGTCCATAAAGTCCAAACATAAATTAGTTATCATCCCAGTAAAACTGGCCTAGAATTCAGCAACACTACAATTTAAAATTGGCAGCAGAAAAAAGTCCCTTGAACAACGAGATGCAAAATAGCCGCGAAGGAGGGCCGAAAAAGTAGAGCACATACGGCGCCCCTCGTTCGCATAGTGGGCGTGCGAGGAGAAATTATAGTCCTGGGAATCGAGCTAACAGAGCGCAATTCGGTAGGAACAATTAAGGGCGGATTACGCGAGAGAGCGGGCGCGACGCGCAGAAATTCGTGCATATTCCCATAACGCCGCCACCCGGCGCATTGCCCATGCATTGCCCGAGCTTTATGTCGTCTCGACTCGTTTTTGTAACCCCCGCGCCGCAGCCTCCCTCTCCCGTTCGCTCCCCGAGGTGGCGAGCATAAACACGCGGTGGATACTCGGCCGACCATAGCCGGATATTACTACTTGCCGAATTTCGAGGATTTTTGAATTTATGCGCGATTATTGATCGCAAAAAATGGAATAAAATTCAAATTATAAAATAAATCAAAGATACGAATTACAAATGCGGACGCAAATTACAATAAATTTGAAGATACTCAACCTGTGTCGACAGAGTCCAAGAGCAAAAAGCCTCGTGCAAAAGTTTTCGGCGCATTAAATACTGTCGCGAATCGCGCCCCCATCGAAGGGGCTTCGACTACGCCGAAAAAGATAAGCTGGACGGCAGGGCGCGTAGCGTCGGCTTCCCCGCGGCTCCATCTAAGAACCATCGACAACACATACGCCGAGGTTTATTTGCCTTACCGACCATAACAATTGATCGGCTTCGAATTATTTTCGAAAACTGGCTCCCCGGCCTTGGGTAAACCCATACACATCTTAAACTCGGCCGCCAGGAGTCACCTGTCACCGTAGGCCCTTAATATTTACTTTAACATTACAATTTTAATAGAAAACAATATTTGTCGATTTTAGGTTAAACTTAGCATTAGACTGAATAACATTAGGTTTTATTGAATACTTGCGTGAGCCTTTTTTTTACAATGTTATTTATTTAATCGCATGATCTTTACTCTCGCATTTGCCCAGGTTTACACGTTTGCCTAGGGAGGAGGGAAAACTCCAAGAGAAACCCCATTTTGGGAAAAAACTCGTGGAGAAAACCTGCTCCGAGAGTAAGAATTTACAAAAATAGTACATATTGATCTGGCAATGATATTCGGTGCGCGTATAGTTTTATAGTATTTAAAAATTACTATAGTGTTGGGAATCCATTTTCTTTATAATGCACTTAAAAATAAACAGAAACAAAACAGTCTGATCATAAGTAGTCACTAAGATATAAAATCTGCAACTTCTTTTTTCTCCTCTGAAAAATTTATTATTAAAATAATACGTAGTCGACCTACGTTCCTCTCTGAAGGATAAAAACTTTAATAACGTATTTATTGTTCATGTTTTATTTAATTTCACCATATTTATGAACTTTGCGAAATTATTTTAATACTATTGTAACTATTGTAATTTAAGTCTATTGTATGTAATATAATAGACGTATTAAAATTAAAGGATATATATCACAGTACTAAATATAATATTTCAATCCGAGAAAACATTTCCAATAAATAATGTTAAATTTAATGATTTATTATTCTGATGCATATAATTAAATTTTCATTTTGCAAATATCATTAGCTCCTAAAAGTTTATTAGCAAATAAAATTATCAAGGTGTAATATATCAGAATTTACATTCAAAATAACTGATTCATTGTTTCTCCTAACAACAAAAAGCGAATAAGGTCACTGTGTTTATTCGGTTTTAAAACTTAAAAAAAATACATGTTTTCGTGCGCGGGAATTTTCAAAATCTCGAGGATAAAAAAAGAAGAGGAATCCTTAATAAAGTCGAGAGTCGGAGGCATTAATCAGACTTGTTTACGAGACGCGTGGCAAAATAAAGAGAGCTGCGAGCGCGCGGAAGAAAAATTCGACAGTTAAAATAAGCGCCGCGCAAAACGCGGCTTTATGCCCTCGGACGGCTTTACGCCGCGCGCTGCGGCGGGTAATATCTCGCAGACGAGTTTTTATGATAATAACTGGAGCGCGCCTTTTTCACTCCCTTGCACCTCGATTCCTCGCTTCGGCGGTTAGCCTCTTTTGGCGCTTTGTGCGTACTAAATTTCATTTTATTTTGCATTCTTCTTTTTTTTTAAGTTTCTGAAACATTTTAGTCCAAAAATTATCCCTCGCGCTAGGGTTTATTGGCTGCGGTGGAGTTTTAAGAGTTTTTTTAATATAATTCTTCAAGTTTTCCTTTTTAAGTGAGGAATAAACGTCGTATTAAAGGAACTTACTCTCAATTTTAATGAATAATGATTAATAGCGTAGGGTGGATAATTTATAATTCTATCTATTGGATACTTGAAAAAATACGTACGGTGCAAATAAGTTCATGCTTGTTTTAAGACTAGTGAAATGAAAAAAATGATATTTTAAAAGGAATGTGGACAGAAAGGTACAATTTTAAAAAACATGTAAAAAAAAACAAATTTTCAAGAGTACTTCTAAGTATTTTTATGCAGTAAAATATCGCAGTACTTTTCGCAATAATACAAAGGTTAGAAAATGTATATACTCATTTTTCATATTCTTTTTAAATTCATGTTTTTTATTCTTAACTAAACAGTCCAGTCACAAGATTCTAAGATTCTTTTCTTGAAAAAGAATTTGGTGCTTGAATACTCAAACAACTTTGATTTTCAATTAATGAATTCAAATAATATAATCTCAAGTTAAATAATCACGGAAAAGTGTGCCGGGGGACAATTTATACGGCGCGAAATTCGGTTACAAGGAAATCTCCGATCGGCCTTTGTGCGAATGGCAGTGTGATTAATTGAAATTTCGCGATGGTTGAAACGAAGCCCCGAAATCCGGTGGAGTCGCAGGAAGCTACATCAATGAAAGCGACCTGCTGTTAGCTGTAATTGCTTTGCGCACTCAAATTATTTAAAGAGAATAAAAATTCAGAGCTTTTTAGCAAATTTTTATACGAAAAATTTACTTTCAATTAAAATATAAAAATTATTTTCAAAATAAATATAATGATAATGTTTTATAAAATTAAGTAACAAATATTTAATTTTATCTTACAATTTAAAAATCGAATAAAATATTAAGACGTTCTTTCCACAAGTTATAGTCGGATTTAAAAAAAAATATTTTTGTGACAGTTATTCCAAATTTACCTTAATATTTCAAAACACTGCCGAAAAAGTAACAATCCAAACGAACAAATAGCAATTAGAAAAAAATTCGAGTCTCACAGAGGAACAGTAACTTTCTTGTTGAGGATGACAAATTCTCCCGATAAATCGCCCGGTAATTTACGCGCCTCTCCTGTTCGTAAGAGACGAGCGGTGCAGAGGCTATCGCATCCACAAAAAAATAGCTATGCGCCCCTTTGACGCGGAGTCGATTGATGAAGTTCGGCCGTTCGTCAAAACGTTAAGCTACGAGCCTAGGATGGACGGCTACGCACGCCACGCTGTTATTCGTACAGATAGGGAGGGACGCAACATTTTTTTGCCCAGGACCGCGCTCCACTTTTTTTTCGACCCGCAGCGACAGTTTCTAAATTGCTACACCCGAAAAATTTCCCAGTTCGTTTGGCCGAAGTAATTATTTCTGGTTCTCCGTTTTTCTTTTTTTCGCAAATTCCAAAAGCGAGGTTACGATCGGAAATTAAAAATAAAAAAAAAGGCGGTACCCCGACTATTTTTTCCGTCGACTCCGCCGTTCGCTAACGACGTGGGACGCGTCAGATTTCGCAGCATCGGTTCGGGAGAGTAAAAAATCATCCCCAGGCGCCCAGTGTCGGCTGGCAATTAGTGGAGGAGCTCGGCGTCGCGTCAGCCCGGCCTCGCATCGACGCGTCGATCGATCAATCCTCGGAGACGCGCGGCCGTTAAGAAGCGCGCGAGGAGATGACGCGGCGCGTAAAGGGAATTTATATGAATCGTAAAAGCCGGGAAACGAGATGTGTATCAGTCGGCATATGTCGGCCGATCGAGTTAATAAGACGGCGGCGATAAAGTCGACGCGCACCCGGGGATAAGTGATAGGAGCGGAGCGGACACTCTTATGAGAATTACCTTTTATGAGCCTCGTAAATTTTTCACATGCTTTTGTGTTTATTAGTACGGCGATATTTATGCGCATAAATATTATTTTATTTTATAGTTAATAAAGTCCTTTTTTTCATACTTAGTTTTTATGCCGTGATAAATTAGAAATAATAAAAAACGAGTGGAGGAGCTTATTTAAACTCAAAGTGATCAACTATGTACACGAAGTTAGTGCACTAAAGAAAAGCTTTTTTTATAGATATATTTTACTTACTTTTTTTATGCGTAACTCTCTGCGGTATTGATCTTTGTCATGAATTTTTCGGTGATATTATGTAGGTAAATTCTCATCTTATTCGAATTAAAAGAGAATGTCTGCTTTGAACTTTTTTCATCTAATAAAGCGTACTTGAACGAAGTTTTTCAAAGTACTAGTGAAATATTCATATTAAACGGGTAAAACTTTGACATAGTACACGACATTCTTTGTATCTCAATTTTACTACTAACTAACGCAGAAAAAATTTCCTCGGTAACTGCAAAATAGATGCGATGATATCGAGCCTTTTTCAATAACTTTATTCTCGGCGTTTTAATTAAAGGATAAAAGTCAGATGAGTTACGGCATTCCATCATAAAGTGACATTCTCCGTGGATATACATATTAACTTTATAAACTTCATAAAATTATAATTGAATTTACAAGTTGCAACTCACTTTCCGCATATTTCAAAGCCTTATTTTATGGATAAAATTCTAGGCATTTAAATACTGCAGCTGCTTTTAATTTCAGAAATAAATAACTAAATGTATCATTTGTAATTTTTCATTCGACTTTTATAGTTTTATTTTATTTTATTTTATTTAATAAACGGGATTAACTCCGTTTTTATACAAAACTATAAACTAAATACAAAGTAACGCACTATATCAGTGAACTTAATAATTTCTCCTGTATAACTAACTTAAAAGAGTATAAACTATTAACTCTACTAGTATCAACATTAAGACAGTTCAAATTTTTTTTAACCTAAAAACGGCTGAAAAAAAATATATACCACCTACACTGAGAAACCTTTGGAGTATATGCTGTACTTTCTTAGTACAGATGGCGCCCCCGTCGTTTCGTACAGCAGAAACGCCAGAGTGGAGTAACTGGTCTCTTGTTTTAGGACACCGGTTCTCCCAAATCGGGAGACAAACGTCTCGTGCATTTCGGATATAATCTGCACTAGTCAGTACAGCGGATGCCTCAAAGGTTTCTCAGTGTATGAATTCTTAAAAATTAAAACGCATTAGTCCTCAAAAAGATTTAATGAAACAGTTTATTTGTGATTTACAAAAGCCTTTTCTCAAACATTAAATAGATTGCACAGCATTTGTCCGAAAATATTTTATTATTAAAAACGAATTTCGCTTTGAAAGTATAAAATGTGAACGATTGCATTTAATTCAGAGCATTGAGTTTGCATCGAGAAAGTAAAGAGTATAAAATGAAAAAAATTGAGAGGGGGAGAACAAGCAGAGCTCAATTGAAACCGACAGCCGTCAATGAAAGTCTCTCGGAGTTTTGTAAACTGAGTCTCCATTTAGAAGTTGGAGTGGCCGTGCCCAACTTGTCTGCAGTACCGCAAACATTATTATGCGCAGTCGTTCCGTATCTTTCTTCCCTTAGTTTCGCCACGGCATTGTTAATGTTATTGTTCTTCGGCTCGTAAGGTACTTTGGTTTTCCAGGTCTATTTTTAAAACATTTAGAGGATCCTTTATTCTCTCGTCCTCGAGAATTATGAAGAGAAGATTTTTGCGAATATCGACTATTATTTCGCTGGTTCGCTGTTTGAATAGCGAAACTTTTTTAAATATTTTATTTTTCCATGACGGTAAAGAATATTTATTCAACATGAAAGGATTACTGGCATGCAATGGACAGCTTCAAAAAATCGCTTGCAGCGTTTCAAAAAATTCAGCTATTCTCGTTCACAAAGTTATCAAAAATTTTATTTAGTAAGAGCCATTCACTGGATTAGCAACTACAAAGTTAAATTCCGTTTCTACCGATATCCCGTATAAAATTTAAATTAAACCGCTTAAAATAAATAAATGCAGCTGAAATAAATGCAGAATAAATAAATTATTTATAACTCTAAAATAAATTATTTATGCTATGAAAATTAATGATCCAAAGAGTAAAAGTAGGAAATGAAATAAGAGAAAAGAACAAAATTAAACTGAACATTTGTTCAACGAAGTTTATTCGTGGGTTCATTAAATTTTTTAATTTAAGAAATGAAAAAAACACTCCTACTCGCACCGGATATCATCCGGAAAACTCGTTACACTGTGAGCTCTAATTAAAATGCACGTGTGATTTAATAAAAATAACTCGGCAGTGCAATCTAATTTTTTCCCCGCTGCATCCCTCTTACGGATATTGTAGCGCTCGCATCGTCCGCAATTAAATAAAAAAGAATCCCTCGCCGGGGCTAAAGCGCATTTAAACGTAGAAATAAGAATCAAAGCTCGGTCGCTTGCGAGCGAACGAGAAGAGTAAACCCCAGCGAAAGAGAGAGAAAAAGCGAGCGCGAGACTTTATAGCACTGATAAAAGCGATGAGATTAAATTGCCCGGCGGCTAGTCGCAATCCCGATAAAATTTCCGAGCCGACCCGCTTAGGCTCATTATCATAATTAGAGCGAGCGCGATGTTAATTATCGATACGGGCGAGCGCACTCCGGGGCGCAAACACAACGAATTATAATATCGTATTTGCGCTTCGCGCGCTCGCAAAGCGCGCGTAGACGCAGTTTAATCATTTCCCGTGCCCGATCGGGAGCCGGCAAACACGAGCTCGTGACCGCGCAAAGGGTGAGCGACCGAATCGCCGAGATTGGTTATAGGACTCGGGCATGCAGCGGATGTAATATAATTATATTGCTGGCTACGGTCAATATTTATGCGGCCAAGTAAAGATTTCGCGGTGCATTTTGCACTGTTAACGGCGTCACTCTGCTTATAAATGAAAATAAAATCACTGGACGCGATTTGCAATCTATTTGCTTTGGAGCGGAAGTGGGAACTCAAAGTCTTTTTGAGTCTGTTAAAACACCCTCTAATTAACCTATACATTCTAATTAGATTTATGAAGAAAATTGGAAATAATTCATCGAAACATTAGTAAAATAACATTTGTAATAATAAAATGTTTCCTGTATTATCCGAATCATCTTTTATTTGAAATTAATCTACTATAAACTGCTATATATTACAGTTTATTTTAAAACAATAGAATAGAATATAGAATAGAATAGGATTTATTGTAAATGAGGATTTACAAAGTTTAGAATATATACAATTTTATAATACACTCACTCAATCACTTATCCACGCTAATAATTTATATTCATTCATAATAAATAGGTGTATATGGAACGATACAATAATAAATTAACATTTACCATCAATGGCCCATTTCGCGAGTGAGTTGAGTTAATCAAGATCGAGTAGATGCCTGCTCAAGAGGAACAAATTATATTGATAAATAACTTCAAAATTCAAGAAAGTATTTCCTATAATTTACCTCAGCTTCTAACTTGCAAGAAAAGTCCACTAAATTAACTAAATTTAGCATCTAAATGTTTTAAATATAAAAACAAAAGAGATTAAATGAACACACTTAACAGACTAACCATAATTTAGTAAATATTTTCCATTTGGCAAAATGAGCATGCTGCTAGTTTGAGCTTGAAAGCTCTCAATCAACAGCTTGAAAATTGTTCACTCATTGTCTTCCGTAAGTTTTGAGAGTTCGTTATATAGGCGAAAAACATTTGGCTGCAATCGAGGGATCGTCAATTTTCGCCGTTGACCGATTTTCGACGGCTGTAATTTTGCAACGAGTTGCTGTCATAATGAGTTCGAGAACAATCGAACGAATTTGCGCAATCGAACGAACTGCATTGTGATCCAATCGGCATTCTGGGTCCTTTTAAAAGGATGTCTCTTTCAATGTGAACATTTACCCGTAATTGTCACGATTCAATATCTATTTTTATCTGAAAATGTTACTCGAAAGGTAAAATCTAAAATCAAACATTTCATGATCAAAGTACATTAATCAAAGACAAATAAAATATTAGAATAGAATGTTAATTTTGTTCATGTCAATTGTTAATTAAATACGTATACTTTTTGCTACTTCAGTGAATAGATTTTATAATTTTTTTTATTAAAGCCCTTATTTTAATTTTTTTAAGTCTGAATTTATAATATGGTTGTGTTAGAATTTTTAATCAGAAGTTAAAATTTGATTTGGCTATGTAATCGATACTCTAAACTCCAGATATTTAATCCCTTCAATAATGTTTGAATTTGATAAAATCAAATTTTCAATATCTTTCTGGTATATTCTTATTCACTTCGATATATTTCAATTCGCATAGACACTAGATTTCTGAGGGTAAAAATTCAATTTAAAAAATGTCAAAGAACTACATTTAAATAAAATAAATCATATTTCTTCCGCTACGTTTTTCGATTTCCACACCTTAATTGTCAATTGCAGACATCACGCGTGCCAAGGCTCGCCGCCGCGTAAACGAAGAAACCCACGCGTGATTTATTTATCCAACCACCCCGACGTCGTTTGCATATTAAAAACTCGAACGGTTTTGCCCACGAGCCTCTCGATAACGAGGAATTACAAGCGGATCTTCCAAAAAGCGAACGGGACGCGCGCGCTCGCCCCAATCAAAAAGCCAGAAATCCGGAAAAAGCTTTATTTCGCCGGTATGCCCTCTCTCACTCCCGTCTTTTTCAATCGGAGATTTTTCCGCGCCCGAAGTCCAGCTGATACACGAGGGCCTTTGTGCGATCCTCTCCCTGCGACCCATTCGATATATCCTTTCTGCTCGTCCCCCCTGTGTGCCCGGCGTCCGCGCGTCGTAGCTCGACCCACATAAATCCGTCGGTCGGCGCACAAAGGCTCAGCCGTGACGCCGAGGCGAGAAAACGTCGCGCCCGGCATGAAAACTGCGGCGGGCAATAAAACCCTCCGCTCCCTTCGTTTCCGGGATCGAGCGCCGGCGATTTGAATGGTAGGAGGCGCGCGCACGGGACTTCCCGGAGGCCGCCCTAAAATTTTCACGACTGTCGTTTGAGAGTCGACTGAAATATAATAAAACTGTCGGGGAACTGTCGAGCGATGGGTCAGGCGGAAATTTAGTGTTTGGTTTTTTTCTTTAGAAAAAATATCTTGTTGGGACTCTTTATTGGCTGATTGTTTGTAAAGCTAGTTATTAGATCCTTTTCACTCTCTAAATTTGAATAAGTGAAATTCGTCCAAATGCACTTATTTAACGTGCATAGTAGTTCACTTATTCGAATAAGTGAGCGACTATTCACGTTAAATGAGTGCATATGAATGAATTTCACTTAATCAAATTTAATATGCAAACAAGGCTTAATTTAACTTATTTATTGAATTTAATAAATGCATGTAAATTTCCATGAAATACAACGGAATCCTTATTTATAAAATGATGCCTTTCGTAGTTACTACTTTTGCAAAGAAGACAATTTCTAAGAATTATTTATACAATCATTGTAATTAGAATTAGAATTATATTATTTTTAGTTATAGTTTAATTTAATTTTTAATTTAATATTTAATTTAATAAACTAAAAATACTCAGAATTTCATTATTAAACAAAATGAAATATAGTATAAATTAATCGACGCTGTGTCGGGCACTTTCAATTTAAACATTTCATTATTTTCATTACTATCATTATTATCATTATGATGATTATTATTCTTTATATTCATATTATTCAATTAAAATTGTTATTGGGAGAATTGAGATTACTCTCCTTTGAAAAGAGGAAGTTATTTTTGAAGTACTTTGATTGTACGGTTGGTTCATTCGCTGCATTGTTCTCATTATAATGAGGCATAAACGGTATATGCGTGGATCTCACATAAGTAATCGCAAGTGATTAATCGGCCTCTTTGCTGTGGATAATAATGCCTTGCATTTATGTGGGACGGAGACAAAACCACGGATAATTATTACGTGCCCTAATTAGAAGGAGCTTTTGAGATCGCTCTATATTCTTGCAGATTGCTAAAATTCTAACTTCAGTAGCGAAATTCGTAGTCGTAATATCATACGCTATAAATTATTATATTAATAAAATAAAAAATTGGAAAATAAAAATATGTGATATCACCCAAGTATTTCTTACTATTTCCTGATTAATTGAATATATCTTAAAAAACGGTAGAGATTTCTAAAGTTAACTTTTAATTAAATTTTCTTATTTCACTGGCAAAATCACAACGTCAATATCCATTAAACCATTTTGCTAATAAATTAGTCATACGTGGGACACTCCTCGCACATCAAACAAAAAAAATATAATTTAACAAATGATTACTCCGTCTTTATTATCAGCTCGTAGATCATCGTCAGTCAAGTTTACACGCTTCCGGGCTAGGTATTGGCCAAGAAAACATCTCCACTAGGCGGAATTCTAATTACGCAACGCTGCCGGATCGCGAATGACCCGTTTATGACTCTCCAGCCATTAAAAGTCCATTCTCGAAAGCCGCAGCATCCACAATCGCAGATAAATTATCCCAGAAAGCGCTGACCCGCGCGCGATATCAAATGAACGTCATTTCCCCGGGTGGGGCGCACACAATGGCGCGGCCCGACAAAAGCCCATCCGACCGACAATGCAGCCCGCGGAAAAAGGAAGCGCGTCGCGCAATCATAAGATTCCGCAGCAAGTCGTCGACACGTCCACAATTCAGGCATCATCTGGAGGTCGACGAGGCATTCCGCGCGCCGGTATATTGAAATCGCTCGCGGGACGTGTCACGGCTCGGTGGTGGGGATCCGCAGGGAGAGGGGGGTCGGGGTGGTCTGCGTAGTTTCCGAACATTCCCCCGATGTCGCGCCGGTGCAGGGGTGCTATGCGGCGCGTGTGCCTCGCCGCGAGGCATCCATATCGCCGGCATTCCGACCTGACTCCCCCTGGCCCGACTCCATCGACATTTCCTCTCGATGCGTTAATTTTGCTTAGGTGCGTGGTTCCGGCTATCCAGGTGTTCCTGTAGTGGAATTTACGTTACAAAAAAGAAAATTTTTCTTTTTTCTTTTTAATAGATAGATTTTATCTTTCGCGTAACATTTTTAGATAAAAATAGATATTGAATCGTGACAATTACGGGTAAATGTTCACATTGAAAGAGACATCCTTTTAAAAGGACCCAGAAGGCCGATTGGATCACAATGCAGTTCGTTCGGTTGCGAAAATTTTGTTTTTTCTTTTTAATAGATGATTGTCTCGAATTTAACGTTTTATATTATTTGCAAGTACATTTTATATTTTTATAAGTGCTCAACGCTCTTAAGGTAGTTATTAGATAAATTCCTTTGTTTAAAACTTGCATGAGCCTTGAATATTAAATCTGTCTGTGCGAGATAAAAATTACTGATCTCCTAGTTCTTAAAGTGTAGTAATTTGAAATATGCGTTTTTAAAACGGTATCATATGGCAAATGAAAAAAGGTCTCTTTGTATGAGTATTTATAAAGAACCACATTCAAAGACGTAATCAAACTTGACACTCATTAGATTACAATGGTTTGAATTCACTGTATCAATCCGTGCGAAATACACCACGTTGTTTTTATCTTATTGTTCATAACAGAAGTAATACGGCCGCGAGACGGAATAGGCCTGCCTATGTAGTTATATGTCGTTACGCTGGTAGTCTAATCAGCTGATTGTTCTGAAAACTATTTAAACTCACGAAAGGCGATTCAATCGAAGTTAGAAATTATTGAAATAATTTAGATTTTATTGTTATCAATAGTTTATCAGTTCATTATCATCCATATAAAATGAGTCTATTAATTTTATACATAAAAATTCAGTTTATGCCATCCTGCTGTGAGTATTTGCACTTTTAAGGAAAGTTATCTGTCAGATTAGATATTAATTAAATTAAATATTAGAGCTTTCAATTGAAATACCCGAATAGCTATCAGAGCTTATCGGTTTATCGTAGAGTCAATATTTTTAATTCTGCATTGGAACTTGATCTATTCTGATTAACAAGATATCAAATAGTTAATTCAGAGAACTTTAACTTTGATAAAAACAGAATCAACTTATCTTTTGAAGCACAAAGATCCACAGCCACCGCAAATAATATTTCATTTTAATTTTACAAACAAGTACATTTTAAAAAATTACATTCACCAAATTTTCCAACCTTCAATGTATGAAGCCTTTCTTCGAATTATAACTACCTACAGCGACAAGCTCCTTCGCTACTCTGCTAATATTAATACGATCGCTTTGAATTTTTCGATAACCTTCAGAAGGTTCAAAAGCTGCAATTCGCATTTCGCCGGTGGATTATTTGCGTGTATGCGCAGGCGCGGCTGCATACTGGATTATTCATCGATATTGCGGGAGCACGGGGGTGAGTGGGTCTGGGGGAAAGAGAAGGATGGACTATTGCACCGCTTAATTATGCAGCCAGAACGCGGAGTTATTTCGCCGGGGCGCTCAGTCAGAAATATTATTTCATTGCGGTGGCGTCGGCGACGCTTATAAGCGGCCGGCGATGAATTTATTGCGCGGTGACGCCGCGGAATTCGCCGCGGTAATGCGCCCGGCAGTTAAGCATCTCGCAGGCGCGAGCCGAGCCCCGGGAAGCCAACATTTTTCCCGGCTCATTTGCATGCTAATTCTTTGGGGAGCGTGTGAATTGCGGCTTATTAATTATAATGTGTAAATTTTCCCCGGGCGAGCTTTATTTCCTGCCGGAACGAGCGACGGCGGCGATTTTTCAATGATTAATGAGGCACAAAATGTTTATTTGCCAGTTTCAACGGAATTTTCTACGTCATTCTCGTGTGCCGATTTTTTTATTTCCCGTTGTAGTACTGAAAGTTCATCGAATAAATAACGTGTATACTCTCTTAAAAAACAATGGCAGGATACTGTGGAGCCTCGAAAAAAGAGATTTGATTAGATAATGATTAAACATCCAATTGATTGGCGCCAAAATTCGAAACGTTTTGACATGAATTTTATATTTTAGTTTAGTTTTGGTTTATTTAAATAGAGTAAATAAATGCTCATTTAGTTTCTAATCTCAAAAATTAAAGTGCAATATATTCTTTCTTGATATAAATTAAAAAGAAGTACTGTCCTTCTGAATTAAAAATAATTTTTTAATAATTAATTATTTTTCTAAAATTTATTAAAAGTGGAGCTGAACTATTTTGTAGTAATTTTTTTTGACTAAATAATCATGATTTTGATCGTTACAATTTGCGATATACAATGATTGCGAAGTTCCGCATATTTAAATGTGATTTGTGTTAACGTGGAATGAATAAACTCTGGAATTATGGACATGTGAAACGCAGGCATAGGTATCTTCCGTACCGGCATCGGTATTTTCTTCGTTTTCTCAACATCAAAACAAATTTTCGAAAAAAGCGCTCTTTATTGCCCTCCGCGTTGGTACAAGGAAGGTCTGATTTCAATTTCAAGTCATTCCGTTCAAAACTCTAGGAGAAAAATGGGATGAAAAATGTTACATTTATGTGACATATTT
>JAXIUT010000048.1:16535719-16546730 GCA_035586675.1 Eurytoma californica | reverse complement strand
TGCCAAGAAATTATGGGTACTAATTAGTCGACCGGGCGTGCCCGGCCATAAAATATGGCTTATTTTCTACAAGGGTATTAATTATTGTTAATCGTTGCGACGTAAATGACGTTATTACTGATACTGTGATGTGAATATTAAGATTAAAATTTGAAGTGATTTTAACTTGAATTGGAAAGAATCATGAAAATAATTTTATTCCCGACTCCCCCGTAAATTCTTATGGAATATGTATTCAGCTTAGAATTACTAATAATTCAATTTGACAGTGACATTTGATTACAATACTTACAAGAGTTTAATCGATTTTTTCAACAATTACATGATTTCTTTTTATAATAATAATTAGAATCATGGTAGAGCTTATTTGTTTTCAACGTCTAACCATTCAAATCTTACGGGGACTTACATAAAACCGAAGAAGCAGACCCTTTAGAGGAGAACATCACTAAGTGTCCACCCAGCGGTACATGTACTAGCCAATGTTATGCGATGTATCAAGGTCTGATCGCGTTTTAATTTGTACGAGATCACATTGAGTGAAATACACGATGTAAATAAGTCGAAGATGAAGTAAATTTTCAATATTCATTCCGAGACTCGAACCGCTTGAGTTCCGCGAGTCGAACAGCTGCGAAGGTCTGATGCCTGAAAACTTCAAAATGACAAAAAAAGTTCATTGAAAATCTAATTAATGACCATTAGTTATTATTAAATAATCTATTTTAATTGCTTGTAGTTAGTAGTTATTTTTTATTTAATAATCATATTTCATAATGATTTGTTAATTTTTCGAGATTAGATTTGTGGATTATGATTGATTAAGAAATTATAAATTAACTTTACATTGATTAAAACTTGATTGTAAATTCACTTATTTAAAAGTGGTTTGTGAATAACCCCTCGATTTTTTAACATTCGAACTATAATGAATCTTCCACAATTTTGAAAGTAAACAATTAACTGAAATTACATAAATTTTTAAATCCAAAAATATTATTTTATGTTATTTTTTTATTTTTATTGCGCAGAATCTACCAAGTGAATCGTTAAATAACTTTCAAATTCAAAATTAATCATTTTCATTTGCAGTCCGGAAAATAGACATACTTTATATTATGTGTATTAAAAGGTAAAAAAGGCATTGTTTCGTACAAAATTATAAATATATCTATGCTAAAAATGTTCAAACCCTTTTTTATAAAACAGAACAATCCAATACACTTTGTCATTACAAAAAAGTAGTAGAAAAATTCGAAAATGTATTCAAGAAACACTTTTTTGTATTCTGCGCCATCGGACCAATATCTTTTTCAAATTCTAATTATCTGGATCGCTGTTTTGTTCTATTATCGGAATGATCTGAAGAAATATCTGTCACTTGATTTGTAAATTGCATGTCGATTACTTTTACCACCCTACTCCTAAATAAAAAGCATTGAAGAAAGCTCCGAAGGAAGCGTAAACTTTTCGAGCTCCGATAAAAGCTCCAGATATCAAAATCCCAATACACAACAGCCCAGCTGAAAGTCGCTAACGCAACCTACTTACTTTTACTATCTTCCACTAGTCCGCCTTCCACCATGACCCCATTAAACTCGAAAACAAACTCACCCCGAATCGAATCAATCGCGTAGGCCCTCGTTCGCTCGCCACCGGAGAGAAAAAAAGAGATAAAGCGCGATTCGGCGTCGAACATCGTCGGCCGGCGGAAAAACAAAGCACGGCCGTCCGGGGACTGCGCGCGAGGCGAAACAGGCCACCCGGTAGAGGAGGTAGATAGCGCTGGCGGCACGTGTGTGTACTTTGGGCGTAGGGACGTTAAATCGCCGTGTCGGCTGCCAGTTGGCGGCGCGCCAAGCGAGTCCGAGGGGAGAGGGAGGGCGGCAGGAGGCCCGGGGGCGGATTTTCGAGGCCGCGCGCTCCAGATCTGCCATACCGCGTCGACGTTTCATCCCTCGCGTTATATTCCGCCCGGTTATATATGGGCCCCCTCTCGCTCCGGTGCCGGGGTGCGCGTATGCCCGACCTTGCTCCTTCTCTCTCTTATTGCGGATTGATGGCCTTTTTGTTTCGCAGGATCCGAGCTCGCGAGCGGCGACGGCTTCCGAGGGATGGGGGTACGATTGTCGAGGGGCCACGATGACTTATCTCGATGCTTCGAGCGCGAAAGCGCTGATTTCTCGATCAAATTGCGCTGATCTAACTTGGCTTTATAAATTTTCGACCTAGTAAATGCCGATACTGTTATAGGTATAGCAATTGGAAGGAGACTTTTACGAATCCATCATCTCTGTTTTATTATGTATGCCTGGAAATTTGTATGACTGCTATTATTAGGGTAGTTCTTAGATATTCAGCTTTATTTTAGATTATCATTTTGTTTAAGAAAAGACTTTTGTACATTAAATAAAGGATTAAATTCCACTATTAGCAGGAAATATATCAAAGCCTTACATTTACTAGTGATATTGATATACAAATAAGAATAACTGACAGCTGCACTTTTTTTGGAAATAACATCTAGCATCAGATATGTTGAGTAAATATAATGATTATACATCATAACTATCTGCACATTATCGTACACTTAAAATAGCATAAATAGTGACACAGTGTAAACTAATTTATAAAAATTTATATAGAAAAATTATGATATAAAAACAACATTCGTCTAGAATCTGTTTACTTCACCAAAATTGTTACTTCAATACAGTTTGGGCAATGTTCCAAATAAAGTTAATCCTTATTTTGTTCGTTTCAGGTGAGTTTTTCTGAAAACAATCTACCCCTATTGTACGTAAGTCAATCATTAATATCTTCATCTCTTTCAACCTGATCTATCTCATGATCGGTTATACTCGACATCGACATAGAATTAGGGTCATAGATTCTTCCTAAACTTTGGAAACTATTTTGATGTATCAGAATATAAAGAGAATCAAAGTAGTAAGTAATAATGTATAATACTGAAAATTATTATAAGGCATAGGTTTCTAAAGATTGATTTGAAGTATGTAGACCAAAATTTCGTATTTCCTTTATCGACAATAACTTATCTTCTATGAGGCGACGAAATTTTTTTCATGTAAGTTTAGGAACATTTGAACACTAGCATTCATAAATTAAAAACAAAAGAAAAGATTCGTGCGAGCTTAATCATTTTCCTACCTTCCCGATAACGGCTTTACTGTCCCACTTTTATATTACAAGCCTATTTAAGACGTACTTAGACATATGGTGTAGATTGCTAGTTCTTTCCAGTTTAATTGGTTACCGATTGAATGTTTGTAATCATTACAAACAAATGGCACTAAAATTACAAGGAATAACTTTCCGCACAAATTTCTAGTGATTTGTACTTTTTATATATATTTATTAATAAAATAATCACGAGTAACTCCAATGCTAAGGGATATGAGAATTGAGCATCCGGCATGATGCCAGGTGAAAGAGGTACTACTAATATAAAACGATACGCAAAAGAAAGCACTCATATGCGTAACAAATAAAGTTTGCCTAAACTAACAAAGGCATTACAACAAATTCGCAATATCACTGATAAAAGAGGGAGAAATACGCGTAATGTTTAATGCATGATATCTTATCAATAATTCAATCGCAGCCCTTTGCTTAGCAAAAACAACACGTAGATTCATCGCCGATATCTCGGGCAGCGCCTCGCTCTACACTATACCCAACCACTTTTCAGCCTGGCACCTTTCTGCACCGACTGTACCGCTAATATACATCCTCGCGATGCTGCAGACAGGAGCGCCGGAGAGAGAGAGAGAGAGAGAGAGAGAGAGAGAGAGAGAGAGAGAGAGAGAGAGAGAGAGAGAGAGAGAGAGAGAGAGGAGGAAAACTATTAAGTAGCTGTTTCCTTCGAGGATAGAACGGCCGCGTGTTGTAGCTCGGTGAGGAGGGAGGGGAGCGGAGGCATTGAGCAGACATGCACGCGCGCACAGAGGGGAACATCGAAATGGAACGAGATGGAGGAAGGGGGGCGATAAATCCAGGCCGCCGGGCGTCCATGTTTTGCGCATTCGGTTAGCTAACGTCCATAAATTCAAGCTCTCGGCTATCCGGGTTTCCCTCTCTCTCTCTCTCGCTTACTCTTTCCTTCTTCGCTCCCTCTCTATTTCTCTGCCTTTCTTGAGGTGAAAAGCTCGCGGAGCTTAAAGCGGCTCTTTCCTTTCTCCCCCTTCCCCCTCTTAATTCCCTTTTTTCTTCGCCTTTTTTCGGGCGATCTTCTTCCTTTTTGATGCAGAATGCGGTCTTTTTTTCCTCTCTCGCTCTTCTTCCTTTTCGTCTTTTTCCTTGCCAAGATTCGTTTATTTTTCAGTTTAGTCTAGTCTTATTTTAACAGATTTCGTTTGTAAGTGACAATATGAGTAGCATTATTGTTCTTTTTTTTTTAATTGAATGCTACGTACTTACTTTTTGTAATAGAAACATTTAAAATAATTCTTCTATCACTGCACTTCATAATAGAATTTACTTTGATTTTTTTAAGGACTACTAGCTGATATTTTTTAAAGCAACTATTGTATATAAATCTTACAATCTATTGATGAGTTTGAAATGCGTATTTTAGATTAACAAAACGTGCCCTTTGGTTTACCTTCATTACTAACCCAAAGATTTACTTAGTTACATATAAAATTGAAAAAATTAATAAAATATGCAAACAACTATATGCAAAAGATCCAAATTAATATAATTATCAGTAATAATACGTCAAATGAATGTTATCTTATAAATTATTTTCAATGAGAAAACAATTTACAACTCAAAATTTCAAAAACAAATTAAAATTTTTGAACGAAAATTTTTGCGCAGATCAAGTACCTTGTAACTAAAAGTAATGAACTGCATTTTCTCTAAAGCCACTTAATTAACCTTTTAAGTGCACATTTCCATGAAATTACATCAAGTGCACGCTGGATGTCTGACATCATGGGTATTCACACATGTATGCTATGTAGGCGGTATTGGATATCTTTTCAGAAAAAAATTGCTGAATGAAGTTTAAAAGGTTTACTTAAATAAAAAGGTTTTATTTAAAAAAATTCTGAATTTAATATGGTATATTGAAGCTAAAATGGACCTTGGGTACGAAATACCCAGTATGCACTAATAAATTGTCATTCAAAATAATTATAAAGTTACACTTTTAAGACCCACTGCTTACAAAGAGAAAATATTGCAGTAAGCAACGGCCGTCGTTATTTATCCCTCTTCGGCGGCTTCATTCACCGACCGGCGAACAACTGTTTAAGTTAATAACAAAAGTGTCGCGTCGAGCGGGGAGTCACGCATACGCCATAGAAAGCTTAGCGCTTCAAGTTTATTATAGTCCATCGGGGTCAAACTTCACAACAGAAGAGGAAGAGGACTCGGGGCGGCAGAAGTTACGCCGAGGGCTCCATGACTTGAATGCACTCGCGCGCCCAGCGAAGCTGTCAAATAGTTACCTTCCATTATACATTCGCACTTTGTTCATTAATGTATTAACCCTTTGATGGCCCCCGCGAGCTTCTCCCCGACTTTCCGCTCGAGGCGAATCGCCGGGGAAATGAAGTCTCGATTTTCCCCTGTTTTCCTTGCAGCGGCATGGCGTGGACTTTTTGTTGTCGAAAAATCGATAGCTCGACAATGCGAAAATTTGAACCGAGAGTTCTCATTAAAAATGAAGTGCCGCTACCGCCGAGAGAAGAGTGGCGAGTTTGAGAGAGTAAAAATTCTATTCGTTTTAAAAAGAATTTTTTATTTTACATTCTACGTTTTTCTAGTTTTTTTTCTGTAAAATGTGGCGTCCGCATTCGTTAAATACGTCGAGGAAATAGATTTTTCTGATTGTGAATAAAGGCTGGGCGAAGCTGGAATAGCTCCTAGATTCTTATTTCACGTAAACTCGCGTGGAAGAGTGTCAAGGTCTCCTTATTAAAAGCTCCCGACTCTTTTTTACTCGCTCCACATGTATACGCCTCCGCTCGGCTCTTACGCTTTTTTGTCCCCCTTTTCAACGTATTTTCATTCCCTCTTTAAAGCACTTGCGCTTCTTTTGTGCGCGCATTTCTGCATATATATTTTTTTTAAATCACATTTTCCTACCGCACGAAAAAAAAGTTACCGCGGTTCTAAATTTTCTCTGCATCGTACGTAACTTTCTTTTTCGACGGTAATGAAACTTTTTTCTACTTGATGAACAGGGAGAGAGCTGTAATTTAAAGTATTAGAAAAAGTAATTCCAATAAAACTGTCGCAGAAATGGATCTGCAGTCATCTTCTGGCAATGAGGGAAAGAGGCACTTCTTTTTCAGAAAATTGATAACCCGATAAAACATTCCGGCAATTACTTGAATCGATTGCAATATTATCATCCCATTTCTCTCGAGTCGCGGACAAAGAAAAATTGCACCGTGATCAATTCTCCCTATCGTCCGGCAAAGTGCATTTGCGAAATGTCGAATATCGAGTAAGTGACAAAATTAAGAGGGGCGCGAAGGAAAAATAGTTTATTATACGTTCTTTAATAATGCATCATGCTACTTTAGTGGAAATTGAAATTCTAAATAGGAATTAATTAAGCCTGAAATACAAGTAGAATGAAATTGCAGTTATTTAAAAAGAAATGCAGAGGATGATTTAACTAAATATACGGTCATAAATAGCTTTTAAATAAATAATGATATTAATGTTTATCCTTTTATAAATCGAGAGGAAGCAGAATCTTTACAAACTCAGATAAAAATAATGGGCTAAATAATATACTAAAGTATTGATTTAAAACATTAGCTTAATCCTTTAAAGTATAATAAACGTTAAATAACAAAAGTATAATTTCATCATACCTCTAGGCATTATTTCTGAGTTATAATCTAAAATACTTGACGGAAATTCTCGTCCGACTATACCCGTCTATTTCTACTTAACACGAGAGTTCGGCCTATCTAAGTCATTGCCTTCTGAAAAATAATTTATAATATTGAATCAACTAAAAATCAAATTCTCATTTAAAATAATATCTACATATTTATTTAAATTCAATCATCACTATCAGAATCTTGTGCAATAAGAATAAACGTACAGGATACCCTAAACCAGCTGATTTAAAAATAAAACAACAGAGCTTGCAGAGCAAGAGCAGAAGCTCGAGCATACACATCCGTAAGCATCGAAGCTCGTCTCTCAGGTAGTTTCATTAACTTAAGGGATCCCCGGCATCGGCGTCCGACTTATCAAAGTCGAGCTCACCCTGGCGTTTCCGGGCCGTTTAATCCGGCTGATGGCCCGCGCCGCTCGGCTTCGATTTTATGGTGTCGCGCGCGCGCGCCTGCCTCGCGGGATTGCATTTGAAATTGTAATTCTTTTTTTTATGTGTCGCGTATACGACGGGCGAGGGAGGCAGCCGGACTCGGGGTTCTCCGGACGTTCGTGATCCCTTATATGAGGTGTCGCCAAGTAAAATGGTCGCAACCGGCAGGCCTTTATGTTTCGACGCTCGACGCGTGGGGAGAGCCACGGAGTCCGAGAGATTTTCCGAGATCTTGGGTGACTTTTTTTATTCGAGAAAGGAAACACGTAATAGAATTAACACTGGCTTTTTGCGGATTTTTTTCGCTGAGACAAATGTTTAGTTTTTCGGCGATCTGATTTAGCGATAACCACTGATTTGATTTGGTATCCGAGTTTAATTTTATGTTGTGCATTACTCTTTGTTGACTATTTTGCGATGAAAGGGGAAATGGAGCGAAGTGGATCATCGAGGTAAAATACGACACGTGGACTTTATTGTCTATTTTCGTGTAAACAGAAATTCTGTTCTAATTTTAAATTTAATAAACCAGTCTTTTTATTATTTGACTATTTTTTATTTTTAAATATTTAATAAAATTATTTATTTTAATTTGTTCTCAAAAAATCAATAGTTTTTTAAGTATAATATTTTGAAAAACAATCTAACTACTGGTCTGAGTCTATCTATTGGTGAGTTTATCCTATTTAAAATACTATATTTAAATACCGATTGATACCACTGGCATTGACTGATGGACAAGCAATAATGGACAACATACATAATGAGAAGAAATTACTTCATCTCGATATTACACTTTGTCCCAATTTCTGCTAAGTATGCGTATATTTTTTAAGTTCGATGTCTGACATTGCACGTCTGTTTCTACTTAAATTGTATTTTTGTTATTTTCTCCTTCCGCATTGTATCCTTTATGTAACATACATCTACAAAATTAAAATACTATCTTTTGATATTCAATTTTAACCATTTTAATTCATACTTCTCTAAACTGAAATTATAATCAGAGTGGATAAAATATACCCCAGTATTTTTAGAACTATTGAAGAACGTGATCAAATATTGTAGAAAGGTCACATTTCAAGCCTTCTTTAAAAATACTTCATAAGTTAGAAATTAAAAATTTAATTTTATACAACGAAAAATAATTAAGCAATACTAAAAAAACTCGTTGGGTTGTATTCTAGATCTCGTTCTAAATCCTAAAAGGCTAGGGTACATTTCACCCACTGTGTATTAAAGTTAATTTCAGGCATTTATTTCTATTTTTTTTTAAATAGAGTAATTTTCATTTGAATCTAAATAACAAATAAAAAAGAAGATAATAATCCGTTTAAAACAAACCACTAAATCACTCACCTGCTCTGACATCTCCCTAGTTTTTCACTCTAATCGCGCGACACAATCATTCCAACTTACTTCCGCGATTCGGCGCCTCGCGCGGTTAGAGCGTGGTCGTTCCAGCCTCGCGACCTTGACTCGGGGAGTGCGCCCGCGCGATGCGAAAAACCGAGGGAAACTACTTCGGCCGCGCAGCCGGAAAAATCGATGAGGCCGGGGGTCTCTCCGCCGCGGCGCTCGATGGTCCGCACCCCGAATAATATTTTCGTAAATCTCCGGCGGCTGGAGATCCTCCGTGCATCGCGCTAACAAATTGCGCCTAGCGGCCGCGACCCGGGGTCCACTCAGCTGTGCAGCGCGTTATGCATTCGCGTACCGCCGCGTTTGCATGCAGAGTTTGCCGGCCTGTCTCTGCGGGCGCGCCTGCGCGCGATCACGCCGCGCGCTCCTCGCTTATCTTTTACGGCGAAGACGCGATGTCGATACTCCAATTTCCTTCGGGCCAGGTGCTTGATCGCGAGATTTACGACCGGGCCCGCCTGGATTAAAGGCGCGGCGGTGGAAACAAATTCATATTTTACTCGCTCTTCCCGCTCCTTTTTTTGCGCGGACGTTCTTTCTGGCGACCGTCGACGAATGTAAATGAAAGGGAGGGCGAGGGATGGGGGGAGGGGGACTCAAGGGAGAGGGTAGCGGCGTGAGAACAACGAGTATTAAGGGAATATTGATGAATGGGTGTACGTTTTATTGTTTAGTAAAAAGTTTCAGAGAATGGATATTGCATCGTGAAATAGTTCTGTTGTATGGGAAGTAAAAAGTTTTTGGGGATTTACTAGCTTCAAATAATTCGGCGGAAAGATTTTTCCTTTTCAGCTTCGTATTTTATAAAAAGGAAATTTATTCAATCGCAAAAGATTAAATCTTCAGCAAATAGTTGTTTTAACTGCGGTAACAGCTGAAACTTTGAAATTATTTATTTATATATCGAATTTATTACAACGATTCTATGGCTTCATAAAAAACATCACAAAAAGAAAAATGAAAATAAAAGAGAAAAAAGGAGAAATCGTACAATTCTTATTATTGTTAAAAACATAAAAATTCATCCGAGGAAGCCAAGGAAAAATTGAGAAATACAAGGGTGCAATTTGTTAAAGCAAGTACAAAAATCAAGATTGCATGCAACAATCAGTAGTAATTGAAAAATATTTTTAATATTTCCTTTTCAATACAGAAATAAATTCATGTATAAATTACTTTTTCATAAATTATTTCTGTTTTTATCAGCTTTATACTTTTCCCATTGACATTTATCAAGGATGTCGAAGAGCATCTTCCCCTAAACATGCATATCACTTCCGTTAGATGAAATCTTTCTGATTTCAATTCCATGTCTAATCATTTTCATCTGAAATTAAAAATATTGGAAAAGAAAAAACTTCCATTTCTTATTAATCGAATAAAACCCTGTACAATTGTAAATAAATTATCGAGATAATTGCTAAATAAAAATAACTAATTTTAAAGAAAAAATAATCGAAGAAAAAAATATCCTTATATTTACAGGATCTTATCGGATTATTTTAATACTAGCTAATGAGTTAATTTTACTGATTAAGCTCTTAAATGACCTCTCTTGTAAAAACGTGACTTTCAAGTACATCTAACTGTTTTTTTTTCCTTGTAAATTAGATAATTAAAGCAGCTCAAAAACACTAATACCCAGAAAATTGCATCATAAATTATACAGCTACAATTTTCAAAAATTTGCCCCAGTTTAAAATTTGCATAACGACGTGACGCTGGGAAAGGCAGCGCCGGCAGCGCGACCAATGCCAACGGCCGTGGCGCTGGTTTGCGAGTAACGGGCCTATAATGAGCGGCTTCGTTTCGGAATTGCTGCCGCGGCGACGGCGACGACGGACAAAGCAGCGGGGCAACGAGGTCTGGCCTCGTGCACCGATTCTCCGAGCATTCCTTGATGATTCGCGCCACGGCACGTGCGCTATTTCGCACGGCGCGTTCCCCAGCAAGCCCTGCGCACGATTTATTGCGGCCTGCTGCTCATTGCATCACAGTTTTCTTATTTCCGGGTTTGCTAAAATTGATTTCTAATGAAATTGAAGAACATTTTATTAAAGTTTTCTAATGATCACATAAATTAAAAATTAAATGGATGTGTTTATGAGCTAGATAATTGCTTAACGCAATTTTTTTTATTATTATAATATGAATTTATTTGTATATTTATCTGAATTTTATCTATTTTTGTTACACGGAGAAAAATGGTCAAGTAAAAATTACTATACTGCTTAGGAGCGCAAGGACAGACTCGACCAACCAAAAATT
>JAXIUT010000048.1:16460608-16535619 GCA_035586675.1 Eurytoma californica | reverse complement strand
CAAGGTGAAAAAATGATTTCGTCAACCGTAAAGTGATTGTTTAATGCATAATTTTATCAGTTCCAAGCAGTAATGTAATTATAAAATATTTTTTAACAAAATAGAAATTTGCACGGAAAACAAATTAGTGTGTAGTTTCAATAAAACATTTCTTTAACGGGTGCTAACTTAATAATTTCTTTGAATCAACTAAATATTATTTTAAAATTACTAAATACACTAGTTGAAAATGTTTAGTTATCTCAAAGAATTATTTAGTTTGAACTACTAATTATTTTTCTTCGAAGAATTACATTCACTGCCCAAGAGCAAATTGATGTTAAATTCTAAATCTTCGCGACAAAAAAACAAATTAAATTCCCCATGAAAAAAAAAATCCCCTCTTCGCAGCGAGACGAGGTAAATCCCGCGCGTAACGAAGTAAAAATGAAATTACCCTCAATCGGGCGACCCTCGGTAATTCGCGGAGCGGGACAGGTGTCGCGCGACTCGGCGATAATCCGCGCGAACTCGATCAGGTGTATAACGCGGCCGGCGAGTTGACAATCCTGGCTCTCCTACGTCCGACCCTTTAATCCGTCTGGCGGCGATTGCTTTTTTCCCCTCCTCGGCCTCATTGTGCCGCCACGCCGTGGGATGAAAAAGACGCGGCGCGATGACTTTCATTCCACTAGCGCGATTGCGCCGCGGCTCGTTCTCGTCCGGCCTCTTGTCCCCG
Organism: Eurytoma californica; assembly: GCA_035586675.1. Classification (NCBI taxonomy): domain Eukaryota; kingdom Metazoa; phylum Arthropoda; class Insecta; order Hymenoptera; family Eurytomidae; genus Eurytoma; species Eurytoma californica. The sequence goes on along the minus strand of JAXIUT010000048.1, from coordinate 16,534,901 downwards.
GCCGCCCCCCCCCCCTTGTCGGCGTGTAATGAATGCAAATATAACAAAAGCGTCGCGGCCCGCCTCTCCCGCGCACACCTCGAGGCCCGGCTCCATGTGCTTTATGGACCTCTGATTTATCACGCTTATCCCGTTTGGCCTTTGTTTCGCGTTTGCTCGCACGCTTCATTTAAGGCGGAACTATTGTGCGCGACTGTTTGTGAAAGCTCGCGCTGATGAGTTATTGCTCCGCGGGAGCCGCGCAGATTTCAGACTGATGCGCGGATTCTTTTTTCGACGGGCGCCGCTGACTTTCGCGTCGAACTTTGGCTCTTGTTGCTTGATAGGTATTTTTTTCTGTTTTGCGACAAAAAGCTTATTTATAAAAATCTAAAATATTGCATTTACGCATCCTTTTATGGGATATCACAAAATAGTTTTTATAGTGGAGTTTAAAATGCTTTATTCTATATAAGTTTTTTTATCGAAAAAAGATTAAATTGTGATAACGATTTTAGTGTAGGAATGTAGCAAATATCCTTTCCTTGGCATTTGAGCTTTTGGTCTTAAAAAGCTTTCCCATAAAGGCAGTAAAAAGAAAGTGTGACTTATTCGTACTTTTCTTGCACACATTGTTAAAACACAAAAAATTTGATAAAATTCTCATAGTATTCTGCAGAAAAATTTGTGATGTGTACATTCAATAGCAGAAATGTAGTTGTTTTAATTTAATTAATAAAAAAAAGCGACAATTGACTCACGTTCCAAATCGAATTCTTGCGGGTCACATACGAATAAAATTGGCGAACTCAATCTTCTACCGAACTAATAAAACTTTGAGTAGTTCGACGCGTGTCATCTCGTGGGAAAACACGTGTATTCGAGCCACGCGATTCTACTGCTTACACGTGCGAATCTTTCTTGTCTTAAAAGACAATCCAAGAATCAATCCGAGATTTTCTACCTACCCTACAGGTGTAACGCAATGTTTATAAGTTTACGCATAAAATAACGCAAGCATAACGTTAGGAAAAATTTAAACCGCTTGAACCCTGCGTCGTAATAGACTCGTCATAAATATACATACCTTTTCTAACGATTTGTGTTGTATTCATGAATAAAGAAGTAAACCTCTTTGCTGATTCTGAAGATAATTTTTCAAATTATTAAAAGAAATGATAATAAAAATCACTGTACAAAAAGCTTATTTGTATCGTTTCCTCTTCTACGGTTTGAAAACTTTCCTGATTAGTGCGAAAACGCCAATCGAACAGCAGGTTTGAAATAATCAACGCTTTAATTAATAACGATCGGCGCGCAAATTGAACCCATTAATTCCATGTATTTTTCACGGGAGAAGTTCGGAATCGATAGCCCTGTCGCCTTACGGTGCCTTGGCGGGTTTCATAATTGATCCGATTAAAGGCGTCGCGCGTACACGTCCCCCGGCTTTGGCTCGACGAGGTACGCGTATGCTCGGAGCCCGGCGGCGTCATAACGGTTAGTTTTAATGCGAGCGTTGAATAGTTTATCAGTGGTGAGTGCCGGTAAAACTCGCTGCGTGGCATTTCTTCGACCTTGATTTACACGCGTTTGATAAAGCTACGATGTTGTCTTTAATAAAATGATTATCGCTTTTACAGCTGACACACTATATTCCACTCGTTTCTTTGCTAATTATTTACGAATTATTTCTATTTTCTATAGTAATATCTGATAGTAATAATTGATTTCTTTTTATTACACGACAAATGCATAAGCGCTTTTGTGCGTAACTATCTTATTTAAATCTACATTAAAATCTTTGTTTCTCCTATATTGTAATTGAAATTTTTCTGAAATCAGAATATAAGGAGAAGTCCGAATAAACAGCACATTTCACACTGCGTTTGGTAAACAACCACCAACCAGTAATAGTATCCACGCCACTGCAAGCCTGGAAAGGTCAGAGTAAGTGCGGAGCTTGCGAGGGACCGAAAGCTCTCAGACGTCGAAGCCCCGCTATTTTCCCGCAGTGAACTCATTTGACGCAAAACTAGCTTTTTAAGGAGTCAAAGTTTGTCGAATCGGTCGCAGCTCTCCCCGATGCTTGGAGCGACCGATTACCCCGCGGTCGATCGCTGCCAGAGATCGGATAAGGTTTACCGCCTAATTTTCGACCCATCGCGATCTTGATTCTCAGAACTTACTCAAATACTCTATAAATCGCTCTTTTTCAGAGAATGCAAAAGAACAGTATACGTAACTGCTTTTAAATTAGTGATTTATTGCAATCATTTTTAAATCAATTAATAATTTCTGTAATTATTTTCGTAATAATTAATCATTTAAATTGTAATGAATAGAAATTGCGAAATCATTTTATCGTTGAAAAAATTGAAATCTTACGATTCTGATCAAATGTCCTTAAAATTACTGTTACTGATAGTTAGAAATTGTTGTTATAAAGGAGGTAATCGCCGGGGCCGCTACTTTTCTATCAACGAACGCATGAGCGTTCGGTAAAAGGTAGAAGCTCGAAACGAGAGTGGCGGCGTCGCTCTCGTGTTCGGTAGGCCAATGCGACACTCATTTTTTCTTATCGCCATGGTGACGGGTTATTAGATTTAAGATCGGCGTTTGATTTTTTATTGCGTTTCGAGCAGCGGACTCATCAAGTCCTGCTTTCTTGTTATTATTACTTTTGAAAATAAAGTGTATAAAAAGCAAGCTGATTTCTTTCGTATTTACTTATTATAATAGCTATAATTAAGTCGTAATAGCTACAATTACAAATCATTAAAATCCTTTGTAAGTTATATGACAGCACTCTTTTCGTGTGCTCATCAAATTATTTATTTATTAAATTTTTTAAATTTATTTAAGAAACATTTGTACTAATTATGTTAATCATAGCAATTAATAATAGCAGTATCTATTGCATTTTTAGACTTTCAAGATCGCTTATTTGAGGTTCGGTTGCCCTATGAGATCCTAATTAACTAAACTCTTATTTTGCTAATTAATTCTATTTTATAAGAAAAGCGATTAATTTGTTTTCTTTTACGTATTTATAAAGAACACCATTTGTTGCTGTATGGAATTCATTTAACTGCAATGGCATATTAGAAACATTAAATAAAACTGTACATTTTACGCAATGAGAATTAGATGGTTAACATTTTTGCTCTAACGTTTTTTTTAATATATAAACCGAAATTTCTTAAAGAGTAATTGTACAGTATGCACTGAAGTCCATCTATTTTTTACAATTAACATTTCTACTGAAAATACGCGTACCAATCTCCCCTCATTGGACGTAATGACCAAACAGGAAAAAATTCACGATCAGCAGGGCGGCTGAGCTAAAGTGACGACAGAGGCAGAGCACGATTTCGCAAGCGAGCATGCAAGCGAAGCGAAAATCGGGGCCGACCTTCGGGCGCCGGCGGGTAAAGTGCACTCGAAGCCGCCGCGGAGGGCGGCGGGAAGGTCGTTACCGAATCCCCGCGGGTGGTGTCTATTAGGCGCTCGCGCCCGGCCCGAGGCCAAGTGCGTGTGCGCGGACGCTCCTCCGGGGATGCATCTTCGGGGTTGGACTTCAAAGGGACACGCGTCCCTCCTTCCGCTTCTCTTTGACTGATACCGGGGTGGCCTTCTTCGATGGCTTGATCATTTAATGGCTGACGCTGAGGAAATGTTTAATTAAGGAGGAAAAATACGATGATTCTGTTATTCTCTGAGGAAATTTTAGTAACAATTCCTATGTTGTCTAGAAAAATGACCACAGACTAAAATTTTCACGAAAAATTTCACTATATGGTATAGTAAAATTTTCTATAAATAGAATAATTTATGTTAGACGATATTGTACATTTTATTTCGTGATCACAGATTGTATTAAACTACTATAAGTTTTACTCTTAACAGATCTTCAGATTAAAAAATTCAAATCCTTATACATAATTAACTGTTACTTACATATATCCTTAAGCTTGTTACCAAAATTCCTCGACTAATTAACATCGAAGCGACAATAAATAAAAAATTGGAGCGCCTCGCGTGCTTAAATCGCACTGGCCCTAACTACACGTAGCCTCGAAAGACTCGGTCCACATTGTCTCGCAGGCAAAGAGAAAGAAAATGAAAAGAAAGAAAGAAAGAAAGGAGGCCCGGGAGCCTCGCATAATTGCACGAAGCGCTAATTGACAATTTTCCTTTTTTTTCTGTCGCTCCCTTAGGGGCGGTAGGAGGCGAGGGCGGCGACGAGGATGACAAGGAGAAGGAGGAGGAGGCCGAGAGGGAGCGGCAAGAGGCCATCCGAGAGGCCGAGGAGCGGCGGAAAGAGAAGCACCGTAAAATGGAGGAGGAGCGAGAAAAGATGCGCCAGGAGATCAGGGACAAGGTCAGTGGGCACTTGACTAATTTTCTTTTTTTTTTCTTTCAACTGACCTCACTCACTTTTTTCCACTCCGTTAACCCTCAGACCCTTTCGGCGACCAAACTACGAAAGTTGCGTTCATTCATCGTACGAATGAAGGGTCGTGCACAGAAATTACGAAAATCAGTAATAATTTGTCCTTCATATTCCTTATTACAATTTGAATACGTTGCCGATATATTAACTTAATTTTCCTCAAGTACTCCTCAATATAATTTATTTTCACTTCTTCAATTTGAACAGATCTATAATATGGTTTTAAAAAGAGATAATAGATTTTTTTTAAATTGCTATTTTCTAAATAACACCCGAACAGGTATAAGAAAATAAAAATAATCCGAGAGACTAGTAAAAGGGCTGAGTATAACACCACACAGCCCGGAGTTGCATTTAGTCCGGATAACTTGCACAGAGCCTTATTCTCAAAGTTTATACGATAAAGTAACGGTTTGAAAGACACATGCTGGTATTATATCAAAATTACAGTTGAATGAGCCTGTAAGCTTTGATCATAAACTTTGAGATAGAACGAACTCGAAACGCAATCAGGCGCGAGCTCACCTTTCCCCTCGCGATTTTGCAGGAATTCAACGGAAACTCTACCCTCTTCGTTCGCCGATAAATAATCAACCCCATTTCCGCGGAGGAGGTAATTAGTAAACCCTTACTTTTTCCGAGTCTTATCTTAACTTTGGGGCGTCCTCGACATTCGGGAGATCACCAATGGCAATCGTAAAGTGCTTATCTGAGCGCGGCTCCGCGGCAGTTACTTACGGAGAAATCGCGGAATCAACCAGCATTTACGATCGTGGCTTAGCATGCGAGGACGCGTCGTCTTCACGTTGATCTTTACTGCTGTGTTCCTGCTTTAATACTGCATAGGGTTCGGGTTGGTATAAACGTTTTAGGGTAAAAAGTATATCGATCCCGTCTGATAAATTGCATCGAAGGTACCGGTTTAGCTGCAAGTCAGTGGAGTCTAATCTATGCAAAGTATAGTGGTATGATATTTATATTGACTTTGACATGCGATTGTATACCTTTTGCACAATTTTTCAATGAGCTACGAATCTTTTTTTGATTGTTATGAAATATAAAAGCATTAATGTAAAAATGTAAAATAAGATTATTTATTTTTTTTTCATATAAAAAGTTATGAAAATAGCTATTGAAATCTTAATTCAGTAATGCAATTGTATAAACCATATTCTTTTAAAAAAAGAATTACACAAATACCTTTGAAAGAAACTTCAAAGAATAGGGCAAAAAGCGACGACAGTAACGGGTGCAGAAACAGCCGATGCAGTGAGCGCGAAGCGCGAACACGCTCCTCGGGGGCAATTTGGAAAAAGTCAGCTGGCAGAAAGACAAACAATAAAAGCGGAACGGGGACCAATTTGCAGCGTCGATTACGGAATTAAGCGTTGCTAAGGGGTCGAGCGCACGTGAACAAGCCGGCCTCACCTGCGAAAAGAGAGCTGAACAGCTGACTGTTTGTTTTTACGAGGCCCTCGGTGTATAAGGCCGATCGTCCGCAGCGATACGCACCCGGGTCGAGCAATTACCGTCGGGGAAAAACGCGCGCGACCGTACGACTTCGTTTTTCCGCGCTACCGCCGTGAAGGGCACTTTGCGCTTGTTTCGTTTCGCGCCGTTTCTGAAGGTGAACGCGGACCTATTGAAATATGATTTTATGATGTGTTTACGGAGTGTAAATGTTTATTTAACGTTGATGGGACGTTTATGGATTTCGTTAAAAAGTAGTGGAAGAAAGTAGAGTTTATGATATTTTTTTATGTTTAAAGGAAAAAGGATGAGAATCGAGTACATTTTCTAGGTTCCATTTTACTTGTTCCTATACATATAATTAAAAATTTATTATATTCAGTTACTTAAAAAACTTTACATAAGAAAAAAAAACACCAAATTGGGAAATTTAACTTTTAAAATGTAATGAAAGTTTACAACATTAAAACAGCAGAAATTTGTTTTACTAATAAGACATAGTTTCTAAAAGACAAGTACAAGATTAATTTAAAAATTATGTAAATGTCTAACTAACTACATTTATTATTAAAATGATTGTAACTTCCTTTAAAAAGTTACATTTAAAAAAGCTCGATTTGTCTACTTGCCTCTGTGGGAAATCTACATATTTCCTAAGTAATTAGTCAGTATTGCAAATAAAGGGAACATTTAAAATTCTAATGAAATGATGTAATTTGAATAGAAGAAAATTGCATTTCTTGAGCTGTTGACAGGGACATTCATTAACCTTAAGTCCTATGAAATAGCACAAACGACGGTAACAAATTAACTTGAAATAAATGCATTTTAATTACATTGCTTATTCTATACAGAATCTGTAGGTACTAACAATCTACAGATATATATTCATATTTTTATACAAGTATGTTTTTCATATTTTAAAAATCTTTAAAAATATTCAATACTTGATTATTTTCATATCTTAATTTTATATTTTCAATTTGAAACGTTTGGTATTTATTGAAAAATAAATTTCTAACGCGAAAGCAGATTAAAAAATAATTTATTAAACATGCGTTGCATCAATATCTCCTTTTATCTTACATACAATGATTATTGTAAAAAAATACCTTTAATTTTGGTAAATTTATTTGGAAAAATATAAAAATCGGTGTCTATCCCTAATTGAATCTGTAAAGTAAAAATATTCCACAATTTTTCGGCAAACTTGAAATTTCTCCACGTATAAATCATCCAAGCTATAAAAAATAAAAACCATCTTTACAAAACCATCAATGCGCAGTCTGCCCCAAGAACCTTGTCCAAATGTTTTCCGATCCATCCCGTCGAATCGCGCCCATTCAAAAACAAGCAAACGCAGTAGCTCGAAAAGCCCGCTCGGTTTCCATTTCCACTGCGCGGGTATCCCCGAGCGGCCAAAAAGGGGGAGGGTGGTGCGATCGCACACCGGCGGCCAGGTAACCCGAGGCGACCGATATGAATCCGCAGGCGAAGCGGTCGAATGGAAATGGTCGGAGGGCGCGGCGCGGGCTTCCAGCTGAGACCGAGGCGCGCTTCCGGTCGGCCGTAATTCGCGCGTCCCGCGAGCGTCGTTGCACCGCCCCACGACCGCAGCCGGCCGCGCTGTGTGTAGCTTCCGCGGGGAATTCCGACAGGATCCCCTTTGCCGGCCGATGCGGCCGGGATCGCCCGCTGTCGCATTGTCCTTCGGCCCCTGTTTTCCCCCGTCCGCCGGGGAAGTTGGCACGCGGCGGGGGCAGTTTTACGCGGTGGATTACGAAGCGACGCTTTCGAATTGTAGCTTGTTGAGATTTCGTTTCGACGGTTGACTTAGGGTAATGCGGCGTGAATTACTTAATTGGAGGTGTTTTAGTTTTTTTTTTTTGCGGGTGAGGTTTGCTTCGAAATTGGAATCTGCGCAGCGTGAATTTTTTTTTATATTTTGGTTACGAGAGAAAAAAACCGAAACAGAGACCACAGAGATCAATAGGGTTATTCAGATTCCAGGGCAGTATCGAAAACTGCACAAAAATTTTAACATGAAATGTTAATACATATTACTAGACATATTTTAAAATCGTGTTTAATTGTACATAACTTTTGAAGTGCATAATAGCGATTTTTTAATTTGTAGCATCTCTCTCTTGTTTACTTTTTTGTTGAACTCTTTAGAATTTATAGGAACATACCGTCAAATAATGAAATACGATGCTTTAGAGGAAAATAACTTCAGGGACCTATCAATATAATCTAATATTTTAACCTTTTATATAATTGGATACGAAAACAATGCTCAAAGATTCTTACATTCTTCTTGTCAGCAATCTTCGAATCAACAACCGTATTGATAAAAATTAGTTAACATTTTGGAAAAATTGCAACATTCATTGTAAAAATTACGACTTTTCTAAGTAATTTTTTACAATTCAGCGTTGTAATTTTTACCAAATAGATGAAATTTGTTCCCAGGATTAATAATCACACATTAATTAATATCAAAAACTTCTCTTTGTTAAAAAAAATAATATAAGAATTTTTAAGTCCTATCAAATCTCTACACCTGTTATCATGATATCTTCTTTATGATTAAATCTAAACATGCCTACTTTATAATGGTTTTTAAAATTATATTTCAAATACAAAATAATGTTTAAAACTTAATATATCAAACTTTCACTATGAAGCTTCGAGTTTTTTGTTTATAAAGTTTATTACTATTATAGAATAATGCAAAAGAACCTCTTAGTTTGTTTAATAATTGAAATAAAATAAGAGTTGTTTTTTGTTTGTTTAATGGTAAAACAAAAATATTATATTTTTAGATATTTTATAACAATCATATTTATTTGAAATTGAAACGAATAATGCAATTATCAAATTTCCTAGATTTATTTTTTCTGAAATTTAAGCTTTTATTATCTAGATTATTTTTTATTTATTTACCAATGAAACGCAATGCAGATTCCATTTGATTTCATTATCGTCACCTTACTAAAATGAAAATTAAAAAGCAAAATAAATCCAATTAAAAGAGACTGTACACAGGTTTGTACACAAGCCTCGTAAAAAGTCGCGAGCCGGGCCGAAACTAGATGAAACAAAGCGCGAGCATCTGTTATGAAGTGGCGAGGGAGTGCAGGCGGCGGGAAATTTGAATATCTTCATTCCGCCGCGGCGCGACGTGCCGGCACCTCTGGCGGGCTCGCACTGCGGCGTACGATCGCGCGGGAACCAACTATCGAGTTACCCGCGCGACTTCGCGACCGCCGGCTTAATGTGTAATCGAATTTGCATTTTAAGCCGCTCCACTTTTAGACCGACGCGTTGACTTTGCCCTCCCGCCTCCGTGACTCCAGCGACCGAGGAAAAGAAAAAGCGATATCTTCAAACTTGCGGTGACACGCGTTATCCCGGGATTTTGTGATGGATTCAAAATATATTTAGCCATCGCGCGAGGAAATGCTGGCTGGAGTAACGAGAAAAATGATGTTGCTGCTGCTGTTGGGATATGTAAATCGAAGCAGCAATTGAATTCGATTGTTGTGGCATCTCATCATTTCTATATTTATGGACACCGACGAAACTTTCGATAAATTTATTTTTGTTTGAGATTGAATTATCTTTGATGTATCAGCAGTACAATTGAAAAAGTTTCTTAAGCCACTTTTTTTGACAAAAATTAGCTTTTTATATCAGTCGAATCGCAAGTGAAATGTTTTTTATTTAGCAATTGAAAACTGAAGAATACACAGATTTTTTATAATTAAGTCTTGTGTGGTCGTATACTGCAGATACTAATTATTCAATATAAAATAAATTATTATAGCAAATAAAATCTTTTCAACAAAAATTGTATGATGTTCTTACAGTGAAAACATGCACAATCATTTTCTCGATTGGCTCTCGATATAATTATTTGGCGAATCCACGGCTCGTGAAAGAAGTGCGCAATTTATAAACAGTGACGCGCGGTGAATTCGAACGAGCGCTTTAATTGTGATGAAAATGCAACGAGTGCCGCTTTAAATTGATAAGTAAATTAGTATATAATTTGATTTTCCTGCTTTCTGATATATTTGCTCGTTCAGCAAATGAATTTTAACTAATTGAGAACTAATTTCGTTAGTGTTTACTTTGCAATTGAACAATGATAAATGAGGTCAACAATTTTTTTTCAATTTTCATTGGAATCTTTTATAATTCCGGTGAACAATGTAGGGTGTTGATTATATTTATTTTCATTAACAATTTATATGAAATATAACTTAACACGAAATAAATAATGTTTTTGTACCTAAATTTTATGTTTCGAAAATAACAGAAAATAAGAGAAAATATTTTTTTGCAAATAAAAATTTTGAAAGGCGTTTTTGTAAATAAATACACATAACGATAAAAGCATCGCTTTAGTAAAAAAATAAATATGATCCGATTTCGATATAAAAAAGAGACAAATTATAACCATCCCACTTTCAAAGAGTAAAATTTGTTAATATAAACATATCAGTGCGATTTTATTTCCATTTCTGCGAATAAATTTAACGCATTTAAACAAAATTCAAAGTAAACTGAATCTAAAATTAAACCGTAAAGTAATAATGCTAATTTTATAATTTCATTCTCCTTATCGGTACAATACATTTTAGCTATTTCCGCGTGCAATGCGTATTCGCGTATTTTAATGAAATAAAAAGTTAGCATTTCTCCCTCCTTTCCTGGATGCGTTTCCATTATTCCACGTCCTGTCTGCGGCATATATGTAAATAAATAAAGGAAATATTAAATCCCGCTTCGAAAATACGCACCGCTTTTATCGCTAATTGTTTTTTTCTGTGTGCGCCAATGCGGGTCCCGAAATTTCGCTTGCAATAATAATCGCTTTTTTATCGTAACGTGCGAGAGGAAATAATTCGTATAAAAGCAAAACAAAAAAAATATTTGCGAAGCCGATAGAAGCGCAGATTGATGGAAAATTGATGCGTTATTTTTGTAATTAGGACCCGTATCTGTATGTTCAACCAGTAAACCCAATTTTATACTGGCGTTCAATATGAGCCAGGAAATAATCATATTTTCGGCGTAAATAATTGACGAGAAATAAGTTTTTTAACAAGAAAAACAAATACTGCTAAGAAAACGGCGAATTTTGTATAAATACTCATTCAAGAACTTAACCGATAGAGCAGACACCAAAATAAATAAATCGACATACCGTCAAAAGACTGTAGACTCAGAAAGGTGGATTTTTATCATTCTTTGTAACAAACAGTTAGCTGATGGAAGTGCTAATAAAAGTCCTACACAATCATTCGATTAAGGAGGATAAGGCAGCGAAACAAAAAATTCAGAGTCTGACAGCGAAGATCCGACCTATATATCGGTGAAATCGAGCGAGGCGTGAAAAAAATTGAAACGCAGGATGGAAAATAGGGACGGGGAGGTTAAAGGGTGGACGTCGATGGAGTAAGGCTCGCACAAAGTGCAGGAAAAAAATGGAGGAGGTGTAACGAGCGCGTATAACAAGTGACTTTGACCCGGAGGCGACAGCTATAGTATTTCGCAAAAGTGCGCTTCATAGCGTCGCTGCAATATCGCTCGTTCCTTCGCAAAGGAATTTAAGCTCTCCTTTTTCCTGGAAAGCTGGTTGGCTATCCCGCCTCCCCTTTTTTGTTTGTTGCCGGAGTACAATTGCGCTGCAAAACGTTTGAGAATTTAATTGTTTTACAAAAAAAATTGCATTAAGATAATTAAATTTCGCCGAATAACAAGAGAAAAAATGTCTGTAGTCTTTACTAAAGCGAGGACAACATCGAAAAATAAAAAAATTACTATATTTCTTAGTTTTATATTTATATAAAATTTTACTACATTTATAATAAAATTTGCTAGTCATTTTAATGATTTTAATCAAACAGTTAGTTTTTAATGAAACATTTTTCTGTGTTCAAATGTGTAAATTTCTGTTTTATTACTTATTCATTTTTAAAAAGGAGATCTCTTTAATGAATGTCATAAAATACTAATAATAATAATTAATAATATATTGTAATAACATGACAATGTTAAAATTCCTTTGATTATTTAGCAGCCTCGCGCTTTCATGATTTAAACGCGTATGTCAACGCGGCGTAGATTCTCCCATCGGCGAGAAAGAAAAACATATAAAATTTTCCGATAAATACGTTCCATTAGCCATAAAAAGTCCGGAACGTTGGTAGTTTACAAATTTTCGCAAATCCCACCGACCCTCGAGCGCGCCACACGTACATTCGAATTTTCCGCGTTCGAGAGTCGGATGGCACGTGTGCCATCAAACGGAACGACATTTCCGATCGATCGGCCACCGAGCGAAGTGACAATATCCCAAATCCCTTTACAGTTCGTATGTGCGACTGACAACCGACGTTTTTTTTCTTGCATCCTTCCATTGCTCCGCTCGTAATTTCTTTTTTTCTCGATCACGAGGTCAAAAATAACTCGTGACAACTATTTTTTTATTACAAGCCGGATTGTGAATTTTTTACAAGATTCGAATAGCACGATTCAAGCCGTGAATGATTTCCTATTGGTGTTTTCAAACCAGTATTTTTTTTATTCAATATAAATTAAAGTCTTCGAAAATTACTTTTTATTGAATTAATTACTTTTAAGATAATATGATTGTGAATGCTATTATTTTCCTTATTAATACTAATTTAATCAATGCGGAATGATCAAGAAAATTTAATTTATTCAAAAGTTTCACTCTACTGCTTAAAAGGCAAGGCATACATTTCATTTGCAAAAATTGAGCAATACAGCTATTCAAATTTCATGTTTTATTCTACTTATTAGATAAGGAAAAATTGGATATTTTATCAAATGAAAACTTGCAGGAATATTTTTTTCAATTATACCTCCACTTTCAAAAGTGCAATCGCACACTTCATCAGACTAATAAAGTTGTTTTAAAGTAACAAGCGCCCAGTAACCAAATTGTTGTAAAATGTTACGCGCGTTAGCAGAAAGGTGAAAAATCTCCAGGGAAGACAATAAGATATGTGACGACCGTCTGCGACCTCCGGACGTGAGGTTGCGAGAATTCCTTGAACTCCGCGCTTCTCTTTCTCGCGCGATCGCGGAGGGCAAAGAAAAGTTCAGACGTCGGGCGGAGGTGGAGGCACATTCGCCTTTACCTTCGGGGCATCCCGATCTCACTTATTCAAAAACGTCAATAAAACTGCTTTTTCCGGACGCGCCGGCGAAAAAAAGGGGGAGTTATCATATGCAGAAAATAAAACGAGTGCGTGTTTATACTTTTATGAGTTTTATCAGCGTGTGTATTTTTTCTCCTTTGTTTTCGCATTATTCTGTATGATATTCGTATACAAATATCGCGAATTGAATTGAATATAAAAATGGAGATGATCGCAAAAAATTGGCAGAAATTCTGGTTTTTATCTTAACCCGTAGTTTTTTTTATTATCATTTTAAATCTGCATTAATTCGTTTATTTATCAAATTTAAATAAAAAATATCTTCAAGGATAAAAAGGAATATTACGACGCCACTGTAAATCTTAATTTGAGCTGCGTTATGGATCGAAACTGATTATGACGAAGGGGTTGATTTTATTCGCTGGATCCTCCTCATGCGTTCTCGTTATTTAAATCCGCCGAGAAATTGGCATCCAGTTGCAGGATCCAGTTTCCGCCTAGCCAAGACGGGATCGCGTTGCCGCTCAAATTGAAGCAGCTTCGCGAAACGTATCGATCCTTTGGGAACGACCACTCCTGGCGAATCGTCTTCAACCCTCGATCACGTTTGGACGCTGAGCCTCGCGGATATATAATACGTTTGGTAATGGAAGCTGTGTTGCGATTAGATTTTGATTTAATTTCATGACTTTTAAGACCATTTTTTATTTTATATCAAACAATTTGTTTTTTAAATCAATATTTATTCATCCATCTTTTACTTGGGAATTAGTTTTAATTCATAATTAAAAGTATTAATGTCGACTAATTTCTAATATTGATTGAATAAAATACTTTTCTTCGGTATCGTAACCGTCAGCCAGTAAAATGGAACATCAAATTGATAAAAAGAAATTGAGCAGAATTATATCGGTTACAGTCATTATTTCAAAAATTAAATAAAATATTAGTAACATACTTAAAACAAAACTTTAAAAATAATAAGAAAAACATGCAGCAAGGGTCTTGTAACGAAGTTTCGCTCGCATCCGTGAATTTGGATACTTTGCGTTACAAGAACGCGAAAGATGGAAACTCCAATGGTCAGGAGCTGCCTCCAGCGGGAAACTATTCCTGGCACGAGAGACGGTGCGGGGTGCGGGGTGGCGGGAAAATTCGACTCCTTTGGTCGCGCGCCGCCAAGTACGCCTGACTCCCCGTCGGCGTAATTCCCAGGATAGCCGAAATTTCGCTGGATTATTTTACCCCGACCCGCATAGCTAGACTTTTTGGGTCCGAGCTGCCTCTCAATTAGTTCGTCAATTTTAGTGCAGCTTATATCGTTGTTTAAGAAATTTTTGAATTATTTTGTATTCCTCTAGTTAGTTAACAGTATTAGTAAACAGATTTATTTTTGTTTAAATAAATGTAGAATTTTTTGAAGAATTCAAGAATCAGTAAAGTACGCATTTACGGTTTTCCTGAATACTATAGTAATAATTATTATATAGATAGATCTGTTATTTCCTTTAAGAAAATACTAAAATTTTGAGATGTGCGTTATTACTTTTACAAAATTTTAATAATGAAGAAGACATTGCTCTAATAACAAAAAAAAGGAATAATATTTAATATCTTTGTTGTCTTACTGTACTCGTCTGAATCTACTTGCATTTGTTTCTTATGCTTATATATCAAACCTCCAGTCGTTAATTTAAAAAATTAAAAAGTTCACTTTTTTTAATTTTCTGTTATAAATAATGAAAAAAAGAATCTTCAGTGTCATTAAAATCTGAATAGAAGACTACACTACACTTTTTTTTAAAAGCACAGGAAGCTCACGTCGGAAATACTTTTTTAATTAACTATACTTCCCGATAATTGATGAATAAATTATTGACCTCAGCGGTGATCGATAATCCGCTAAATATAATTGGTCCCGGTCGCCACCGTTCATTCTCCCGCGCATTCCTCATCGGCAATTAAAAGCACCGCGTCCCAACGTACAGTTATAGGCGCTCCCTTTGACTTCACCTCGCTGGCCTTCGGCTTTTCCCGGCGAAAAAACTAACATCGGCAGCGAGCGAACGGAGGGAAAATGTTTCTCGGGAATTTCGCCGATGAAATTCCTCGCTCGCGATAAAATTCCATCGTGAAATTAAACGGACGCCGATAGCCGGCTGAAGTACTCGCGTAATGAGTGCGACGCGCGTTGGACGAAAAAAGGCTTTGTCCATGGAAGAACTCGAATGACCGCGGTGTCGGATGTATGTCGCAGTTGATTTTGCCTTATTGAAACTCCAGCGGTGGATTAATTTTCACTTCCATCAATTTTGTTATATATTATCAGAATGTAATTGATTATTTTAATCTTTTGTTATAAGATAAATCCACCAATAAATTGGTAGCTTTTCTTAAGACACTATACTTAAAAAATTAGTTATTTTTCAGGAATCCTTTTCTATTTTGATTACATAAGATCTTGTTATAACTGTATTAAATGATACTCATTAAAGCAATAACCATTTAATGTACAAATTAAATATCTTAGAAAATAGTGCCTAGTTGGATTTAATGGGAAAATGGCAGTCGTCTGTCCATTGGTAAAAGTGACTTACGTTCTATATTTGTGTATTTGTAGATAATTTAATGTTTCTTTCACTTAATAATTGTACAATTATTTTAAAGAAACAATATCCATACTAAGTATCAAAAAATCCTTAACCGTCTATCTATTGGATAGTTTACCCTATTTTGTAGTAGACGTTATGAACAAGATCAAGTTACTTTATATTCAAAATAAATTACTATTGTTTATCAAATGACTTTTTCGTGATGACATCGTTTTTTACAGGATTATGCCAGACTAAAAATGTACACTAATATTTAATATCGGTTTATTAAATGAGGCTCTTGTTGCTAATAGCTTAAGCTAATTATTGTAATTCTCTTTTTAAACCAAAAAGCTTTTTAAACAAATATAGGTGTTATGCAATTTTATCGGAAAAAAGTAAAAACAATGGTAGAAACGAAATCATCAAATTGCATTTTTATCAACCACTACAAACGCGAATTTTCTTTAAAATATGTGAGTGTATTTGCACATTCGAAACATAAATAACATAGCCGAAATTTAAAACATTTGAATATGCATAACAAGTACGTGCATACATAAATATACATAATTACATAAACAAATGAAATGTAATTCAAGTGCACACGTCACCGCCGTTCCCATTTAAATTTTAACCCACCGAACAACTACAACGAGTCCTTTTATCATTCCGGGTAGCTCTAAAAAAAATTTTAAAAATTCAAGTTGCAGTCTCGAAGACTCGAGCGGACTCTTAACCGTGACACCGGGGAGGGCCGCAAAGGCTAAAATCGATGCGGGCAGGCATTAGCGACCGGGCAGACCTTGAACGGCCGGTCGCACCGCCCTTCGGCGGAGGCAGCGATCTGTAATGCGAAAAAAGCGAGGGGCTTCGCGCGACGTCGATGATAATTTTTCCCCGGCCCCGAATTCGGGTCAGAATGTCACGCGCTTAATTAGAAGGCCTCCTTCCGCATTCAGCGCCGCTCTTTTAATCCGCACCTCTTGAATTCCGCACGCGCGCGCGAGGATTTCGATGCGTGACTGCGCGAATCCCCCTCCGCGCACGGGCAGAGGAAGAGCTGCAAAGCGACCCGGCGCTCGAGTGGCTTGTATTTTCGCGTCGATTTGTATTTCGCGCGCTTTTTTTGTCAGAGGAGCTTAATTCGAGCGAGGATACTTTAAACTGCGGAATTTAAGAGGCGAACTAAACGGATGCCGGATAAAAATAGATCGAGAGTGTAGCCTTTCCTTTTTTTAATCTCCTTGAATCTGCGCTCCGGTGTGGGGGTGTGCCCTTAATTTTTTTTATTTTTAATCTTTGGGTTAATCACGGTTGTTTAATTGCATCTCATTTGCATAATGTTTCAAAGTGCTTCACGCATGAAAATTAGAGTGGAGAAAAAAATTGTAAATTTTTTAAATTTTTACGATGATTAGCAAGGCCTGTGAAAAGACCTTTTTTCCCATAAATTAATCGCTTACTGGATCTGGACCTCGATCTCGAGCTTGAGCTTGAGGAAGATCTTTGTGAGTTGCTACAACTGCTATTGCATGAGTGTCTGTGATTGTAACTGCGGCTGCGGCTACGTTGTCGACTTTGCCGCTTGCTTTTGCTTCCGCGAGATTTAATTTTTCTTTGCCTTTTTTCCAACTTCTTTTTAATGCGCTCTACAGATAAGTCGTCGCTAGACGTGCTATTGTCCCGTCGTCTTTTTCCGCCCATCGCTTTTACAGTGGTTTTTCTTTCTTAACGTCTCTATTGATATGGCTTAATCTACACAAAGCGAAGGAATGAGACAACGCGAAAGTAGGCTCCAGTGCGAGGTCAACACGTAGAAGTTAGCAGAGACTAGTGGCACTTATATTCTTTTCTCTCTCTCTCTCTCTTTCTCTCTCTCTCCTTTTCTTTTTCAAGAAAAACGTTAAAAATTTATGGCGACGTCACTAAGGACTAAGGGTCTATATGTTGATCATGAGGAAGAGACGCGCAAAATTAGTGCATATACACTGAAAAATAAGTGAATAAAATAAAAGTTCACTGATTTTGAAGTGTATATGCACTAATTTTAAACTAGTGACCGAGTTATCACTGGAAAAGTAGAAGAAGCAAAATCGTACCCTCCAGCGGTCAAACGTGTATAAACCAGAAGGTATGACACGAGTTAATTTCGTGTAATACGATTTAAAATCGGATTACTTCAAATCTCCATAATTAGCACATATTTGCTTTTTAACGCGATTCTGCCCAAGCATATGAAAAATAGGAGATAAAAACTTGTCATTACTTTAGAAAATGACAATTCTTTTTTATCTACAATCAAAGCAGAAAAATATTGAAGAAAATAGATTGAAGCTTATATTGATTTTGAAAATTTATTCTGCATCA
Source organism: Eurytoma californica (assembly GCA_035586675.1). Taxonomy (NCBI): domain Eukaryota; kingdom Metazoa; phylum Arthropoda; class Insecta; order Hymenoptera; family Eurytomidae; genus Eurytoma; species Eurytoma californica. The sequence continues at coordinate 16,516,836 of JAXIUT010000048.1, read as the reverse complement.
TGTTGTTCTGTTAGACTCAAACTTTGGCTACGTTTGTTATTATATACTAAGACATTTTTCGGTTTCAACGAAATCTATGTTACAATGTTCGGATACAACGTACATAATGTACTAAAAAATTTCACATTCATTTCACTGAAATTTCACTAAAATCATTTTTTTTAATATAAAAATGAATATTGAAGTGATTTGTAAATCAAATAACCGATATTCATGTAAACTTCTAAAAAAAAACAATTTTTGGTCGTCAGTAACCACATCTGCTTTGTGGCTTTAATTTCCACTCAGTCGGGCAACCGCATGCTCCATGAATATGATACAGTTGCGCTTGAAGTTCGCTAATGTCAGCAGGTAATTGCCGTCGATTAATAAAAGCTCGACTACGTCGCGTGACCAGTTCTCGTTGCGGTCTCCACTTTGAAATTCTGAGGCAGAGCTTCCAGACCGCAACAGCCCTTAAGAGCCTTCTTTAAAAAAAATAAAACACTCTCCTGTTCCACATTGCCTTTCCTAAATCTTGTAGTAGATTTTATCAATTTTTGATGTACTTAAATGATATTTTTTTCTGTTACAGGTGAGACATTTTTTAAAAGTATTAACTTACTACTGAACGAAAGCTGCATTCAAGTGAGTCGTACAATTTCATTTCTTCACACTTCACAATGAAAACGAATTACAGTTTTATCATCACATATCATCAAAAACTATAAAAATGCAAATGAAAATAAGTTAACACGCTGAACACAAAATTAAGCGACGACCTGAAAAAAATCCCCTCCGAATCTCGTCGTCAGGACGCTCATACATTCGAAAATCCTCTCCCGAACTTTCCGTTCGATTTCATAATGCATAAGCAAGTCGTCTCGTCCGCAAGAGCCGACGACTGCAGTGGCGCTTTTATTAAAAATTCCTCCAGCTGCGTTGACAGCTCGGACGTCCGACGGGACTCGAGTTGATGGGACGGCGACAAAAATAATCTCGGCTCGCGGCGGAGAAAAAAACTCGAGACGTATTGACAGACTCGCTCGTGACGTCAGTCGCACGCGCTCCCTATCCCATCCCCCCTCTCCCCTATCCTTCTCCTTTTGTCCGAAGATCGAGACGCGGGGGGAGTCGTCGCATTGTGTCCGCTTTTTGGGGCGGCAAACGTCGGGAATATTCATATTTTTTTTCATACGACACGCGGAGGACTTTACTGGCGTTTTCAAAGTTACGTGTTCTCGAATGCGAGGAACTGGAAGTCTTTTTTTTTACTAGGCTGTTGTTTTTTTAATTTTAATTGGGATTGATTTTAAAAGGCTTTAATTGCGTGTTTAATTAAAAAATTTGCTTTAATTACTTTTGTGCGCTTTCGTGGAAAATGCTAGGGGCGATCGAAAATCGGCGGTGGGACAATGAAAAAGAAATTGTAGAAAATTCATGTTCGTTAATGAGTTGCGCAGGTCCGAATTTCGCTGGCTCTTTTTGTGAGTTAAAGACATAACGAGAGTAAACGACAAAAGTAAAAGAATAATAAATTATTACCTTTTAACACAATGAAAAAGCGACCTAGTGTTTAAATAAAAAGGAAACACAATTCGTCTAATGAGTTGCATTTTTAATAGTAATGATTATAGCCAAAAGGATTGATTAATTCTGAAACATTAATCGATTCGTAAGTCTGTGAATTTTTCTGGGTTTATTTAACATTTAGAAAATTGATTGACTTTATAAACGCTATTCTTTGTATACTTTTATTCTCTACAAACCAAGGTAAAAATTATGATTGATATTTTGTAAACAAAAAGTTGGAGGTATACATAGATGATTTTTAGATCCTTTTAGAACGTGAACATACTTGTAGAAATGTAAATGAATGAAGTAATGTGCGGCAAGTTTTGAAAAATTATCTTTTTTGTAAAATAGCAATTTTTTCAAATCAAGCGACATTTTTTTGCAAATATGTTCTCCGGCTACAAAGATTCAGTAATCTAACCCACAATTCAAAATTAATACTTGGAATAAAAAGAGCAAGTAAGCATTCGTCGCACTAGTCTTTTTTTCATCGGAGAGAGTAAAAACTCAGCGAGCATTAGTGAGCATTGAATGGTGTATATATAGATCGATGACGACTCGGAGGGAAGGGGGGAGGGGGGTAGCAGCCAAGAGTGCGGAAAATTAAGCGTCGAAGAAAGAAGATTATGAAGGCGGCGCGGAAGAAAGAAGACTGAACTTAACTGGGGTCAAATTGACTCTAGTAGGGAGTCCCTGCATTCAATATGGCGACTTCCTAATAGAGTCAGGCTGACTCCTTTTAAGACGCTCACCAACTCGCCACCTCTTGAAACTACTTAAGCTCATTGTAATATAAATTTAAAACTGTTTGTTAAGTGTAAACCGCAGCTACGACAATTATGCAACGACCTACTGAATTAGTAACTCTTGTTTTAAGTAGTGATTAAATTAAGAACAAAATTATTCTTTAAATAAGCTCTAAGAAGTGTATTACATATAATTAATTACATAAAGTGCAATATGTATGTTACGAAGTGATTATATTTTACTATTAATTGTGCTACCGCATTGTACGTCCTTTACGCCTGTTGAAAAAATGATGTACATCATTATCGCATTATTGAAACAAGTGCGCGACGAAAGAAAAAAAAATGTGACTCATTACACGAGAAAGGAAATATTTTCGTAAGGAGGCGCGCGAGCAATTAAGCGAAGCCCGGACTTGCTCTCTCCTTTTTTTATTCCTCGGGGGCGATCGCAAACAAGACAACTCGTTCTGCGCCCAACAATGGGCCGTAATTACTCACTCGGCGGTCGCGTCACGCGTAGAGCTGCAGCGCCGCGTAAAAAGCCCCGTGATCGCGACGGCGGACATCTTTATTAAAGTTTCATCGCCGCGGCCGCTCCGAAAGAACGGCCTGAATAAAATCGAGCTAATTGAATCGCATTCAGGTGTAATTGGACGAAAACTCTAATTAAAATGCTGTCGGTCCGCGCGGTGGCCTTATTAAATTTCCGCCGCGAGACCTCGCAATCCTTTTTCGCGTTAATTTCGAATCAAGCCCTTGATTAAGGGGCACCGGGGCTGCGAATAGTTCAAAAAATCCGTTTTCTTTTTGCCAAAGGGGAATGCAAACAAATTTGCGCGAAACGAGCAAATTCATAAATCGATAAGTTATCATTTGAAAGGATAAAATTTTTAATATTCTGTATGCGCAACTAAAAAATTGATCAAATGGATATGGTCCTGCAAATATGAAAAAATAGTCGAGTTGAAATGAAATACGCGTATGAAAAATAAAAATGCATAAAGTGTAATGAAACAAACAAAAGTGTCCTCCATAAATCACAAATTTTTACAATTTTGACGTTCTACCTCTCTCGAATCTCGCAAGCATCATAAATCCAAAAAAACTTTATTGGGAAAATTTCGCGGATAAAAACGGCTCGTAAAAACGGTCCTAGTGGCCGAGGACTCTTAACCCAAAAACCCGATCGGGAAAATACAAACAACGGTGGAAGCGCGAATTCGATATCGAAACCTATAGTCCGGTCCGTCGAAGTCAGCAGATTCTACGAGTCTTCCTGGCGGAGAGAAAGAAGTCGCTTTAAAATGGAGAAGAAAGAAGGCGACTGGAGAGGAAAAGAAAGGGGGGGGGGGTGAAGCCGCTGACGACGGCGCGACACGCGATGTAAGCCGATACCGAAAACCGCAATGCGGAGTTGTCGCACGCGGCGCTCGCGCCCAGGCGCCGTCGACACGGCCAATAATCGCTTCGGATTCTACCTTATCTTATGTCCATGTCTTAGCTCGGTCTTCCCTTCCTTATGACTTTATGGCCTCCGCGGCGGTGCGCTTCGAATGCAAACGAAGAGATCGGCTATGGGACTTTGCTTGGGATATTTTATCATAATTTTTTAAAATTTAAATATCAACTTTTATTTTAGCTGACGCGGAGTAAAATAAAAATTGTGTAAAGCAGCTTTTTTAAAGGTATACTCGTGAGGCGTTTATAATTTTTTAAAAACGATAGTAAATGTGGAAAGAATTGTTTGATTTAAGAAAAGTAATTATTATCGAACCATTTTCCCCATACAAGTATAATTTAATGAAATAGTTTAATTTTAACTTTCATTTTTTCGAAGTTTATTTTTCAAATACTAGGTTTCTATTGATTTTCGCAGCAAAAACTACCTTTTCGGAAATGTTTACTCACTGCCTTTTTCAGGATATTTTATTTGCTAGGGCTTCGAAAAGTTCTGAAAAAGATAGATAACAAAATCTGACGAAAAATTGGCTTTAGTCAATTTTTCTTGAATAAATCGTGGTCCGTTAAATCGTTAAAATTAAATTTTTTTAATTAAAACCTGCAGTGAATGACATCGGAGATTTCCTATCCATCGTTTTCATTATAAATTTTCAGTTTACTAAAAAATCTTCAAACTATTCCGTGTTAAAATATAAACGAACAATCATAAATTAATTACTCCCATTCGTTTAATCACTACTATACTTAATGCTAATCTACTTGCCCTATTTATTCAATAAAAAAAATCACCATTTACCCTGCAATTTCAATAATGACTATACTTTACATCACTTTTAATTTGCTGTACTCATCGCTAAAACTCCACTCCACATTACAGATTGATTATCGTTACTTAATAAAAGAGCATACAACATAGCACAATACCTTTAAAATAACCAACTCCTCTAACACCCCCACCATTTAAAAAAAATAAAGATACTCAAGGGTCTGATTAATCAGGACGATGCTAGGGCAATATCGGGTTGAAAAAGGTGCGCGCGCACGTCGCGGTAACGAGCCATTCGCAAATAACGGCCGGCTCGGCTACGCCCGGGGCGCGTACGCGCGCGTGTTTATGTCCGGCGGCCGTGACAATCAGCCTAATTGTCCGGGCGGATTGCGCGCGAATGCTAATGAAGATTAGCGTCGGCCCGGGCGTGCGCGCAAAACTTATTTCCCAGAAGTGCACGCGGAGACGCGCCGGAATAAGCGCAGAAACCACGCGCTTCTGCCGACCACGTCCCCACGCGCAGATGAATCACCGGGCGCTACGGTAATTGCACTCGTCTACGCGGTCGGCCCCTCGAACGCCTGCTGGTATTCTTATTTCTGAAAGGTGGCCGGGTTGGGTTTAGACGAGTAAAGGGTTGGAGATGGAAAGTGATATTTTCTTAAGTGCATCGGGCAATATTTTCAAAGGCAAACCATTAGCTTTCTGCGTTTAAATCTTTCTTTTTTTGCTGGTTTCGATTAAATTGTTACCTGTTTATTAATTATTAAGTACTATTTAAAATCGAAGAGCTGGGCACTCCAGAAACCATTATAAAATTTTTAAAAATTTCGAAATAATTGTAAAGTTTTTTAAGATTTCTAAAAACTTCTTTATGATTTTAAACTTAAAAGACTTCCAAGACTTTCAAAAGTTTTCCTAAAAATTTTGCTAATTTAAAAAAATTCCCTTTCCCAATGATGTGAAATAATTTCCAATCACTTCCATTGAATTTCAATAATTTTCAAAGATAATTTCCAATTCATGATTTTCAATTCTCCTATTGATTTGTAATGAATTCCATGGACTTTCAACAGATTCACAACGTATTCTGGAATTTCTACATTTATTTCTGCTATTGCGTAGCTCCTATTTTGTAATAATGCATTTGGATAAATCGGAAATGGATAAAAGTAATATTATTTCGCAGGTACATTTTAAAAATCAATGCGAAATTAACGCATGTTAGTAACACATTCAATTTTTTTGCTTTAATTTGACCAGTAGCTTCAAATTTTAAATATAGCTGTAGAGAACAATTAAAAGCAATGAATATCGTTTTCTGTCAATTAAAATGAAATTCTCTAGAATAGATTATCTCTCTAATACTTTTGAAGAATTATCTAGATTGTAAGAAACTAAAACTTAAATATTTAAATATTACTCTAGCTAGGCAAATTCAGTAAGTGCCTCTTTAAAAAACTACACAATTATTTCATCATCGAATCGAAAAATCAATTAAAATCATAGATAAACCCCCAAAAAATATAAAAACAATCACTCGATCTGCAAGCTCCATTGAAAGATGTGACTAATAATCTCTCGCCGCTCGAGCCTCCCGGCCTCATTCGTCAAGCGCATAAATTTTGCAAACTCCGACACCGAATGGATCTCGAGTCGAGCGTCCGCTCGGCGTAGTGCCATTGATTCCGTCGATCGGCGTCGCGCCTCCCCCGCGCGTTAATTAACGCAGGAGTGGGCTTGGGGGTATTTGACGAGGCCGCGAGACATCGAGAGGGGGTCCCCTGGCCGTCGCGTGCCTGCGCCCGACGTTGGCGTCGAGAGCTGACGCCCGGCCCTCTCTCTCCCCCTTTTTCGAGGAGCGCGCCGCGCGCGGACCCTCGAGTGCCGCCCACACTGGGTCAGTCGATTACGCGCGTCAGCCCGAGTGCGCGCGGTCCTCGTCTCGTTTTAGCTGTACACAAATCACGCGGTTTTTTTTTCGCGGCACCGAGGTCTTGAAGCGTTTCCGCTGCGCCGGGTGTTTTTCAGGGGATTCTCGCTCGAGCGTTATTCAGATTTTATCGAGTGACGTCGACGTCAATGGCGACGCTGCATGGGCTGATTGTTTAATTTGTACAGAGCTTATAAGTGTAATGTAAAATGACATATTAGCTAAACGATAAAAAAGCATTCTGTAAGAAATATAAGGGAAAAAGTTGTGGGTTAAGAGTTTTAAGTAGTTACAGACAGGTCCGTTCGGACAATCTTCTCTAACTTTCTTAATTATATTATTTCTTAAACTCTTTAATTGACTTGCGAAGTTGATTGCATTAAATACTTCTCTGGTTAATAAAATAATATCAAGTTTAATTATTTTTATTCACTTTTTCGCATCGGATGCAATGCGGTTGCTATACCCAGTTAAAACTTTTCAAAATTAATCTGTGGGTCTAATTTCCAGAAAAAAATTATTTATTAATCAAAAACTTTATTTTTAGTACATTATTAAAAACCTCCTTCATCTCCGTCAAATTTCACGATTTATTTATTCACGCTTTTCGCGAATAAATTTCAATCAAGTGAATATAAACATTAACTCGCGCTCCACCCGAAATCCGACCCGTTTCAACGAGTGCAATTCAGCGTCCAATCTCGCTAATGAAAACCGTAAAAACAGTGGTCGTCGCGGGGCGACGATATACCCCGCCACACGGCTCGAGGGTAATTTTCATCGGGTGCCCGCGGTCCAAATCGCCGCGTGCATTCGCGAGCTCGTTACGAGCACGCCGATTATGCGCAGGCGCTGTAAATCGTCGTGGGCGATGCGTTTCTACCGCCCCGCCTCTCGCCTTTGACGAGATAATACACTAGGGAATTGAATGGACTTTGGGAACTCAGTGCGGAGCGGCGGATTAAGGCGGTGTCGTTATGACTCCGAGCAGTAATTATCCGGCTGAGCACCTCCACGGGACTTGTTCATGAAGGCATTTTTCAGAGCTTCCACCGGATAAATCGCCCAATTATGAGCTTGCTAAGATATTAATGGAAAAGTATTAATTTCCAGATTTTTTTTTCGAAAGAAAACAATTTACCAATTGTTATTATTAATTTTGAATGTTACTGTTGGTACTGCTTTGTATTTATTTTATTCAATATTATAATCCGAAGAACAAAAAATTCGAGAACTGATAATAACAAAAAATTCAAGTTTTGGCACACTTATTATGCCTTATTAACGAAATCTGGATTTGCTCAGAGACTTATGTAAATATTTACAAGCAATTAGAGCTTTTTTGCAAAACAAGTGTCTGCTCATATTCGTCTGTACCTACTTGCACGTTTCAAGCGTTTGCTATAACATTATATTATTACTAGCAGATGTTGTCTTTTTGTATTCGATTTTGCGAGATAGACCTTTCTCAAGACACTAACTAGCTTTTATCAAAATATTTTATAAAAATTACTTACTCGTAGTGTAAAAATAAGAATCATCAAAACCTCTTATTTTGGATATACTTCGCACCTTTCGTTCGTTTTATTCGAGTACTAAGTCATGATAATGGAAACTGGGGATCTTAAGAAAGGACTAGTGCAGATTATATTTATGAAACGTTTATCATAAATAATTAAATATGAAAATCTGACTAAATTCATCTCAACCTTCCAACAAGCTAATCCTCATGCTGAGATCCTTGTACTTTAACCAAGCAAAATACGCACTCGACTATGCTGTTCTTCCATCCTCTTGTGCTCGGAAAGATGAAGCAAGCGATTCAAGGTCGCCTCGCCAGGGGCATTCGCGGGACCGGCAAAACCTCCAGCTTGTAATCCCGGCGGTGTTACCAGCCTCGGCGCGATCAACTTTGGGCATCTTACACGCGTATCGCTCAACGATTAGGTCCGGCGCCCCCCCCCCCCCCCACATCACTTGAGCGGCCGACGCGGCCCGCAGAGTGATTACCGAGAGTGTGTACTGGAATCAGATCCCGTCGCTTGATTGTACCCGACGAGTAGCAATGCATTTGCATATAGCCCGAGACACGGCGATGTTGGAGAATTGATTTAAGGAAATGTGATTAATCATTGTATTAATAAACGTGTAAGAGGAGTACATCGATATTTTAATTACAATATCAAAATAATAAATCTTAATAAAGTTTCAATGAGCACAACATGTGAAATGTGCTTTACTTCAAATAAAAATTACTCAGTCTGTTAATTCGTCAATTTAATTTGAAAAAAATTATTTACAACTACACACTGATCAACCGCTTGAGAGTCTTATTGACACCTGTTTCACCTCAATCCGTCACCCGCGTTTTCAGCCTAGGCGCCATTATTCCCAGGTGCTATTTTTTTCGAAAGCGCGAGTTTAATTTAAATTCATCGCGCCCAAATTAAAAAGCTTATTTTCCGCGAGCTGAAAAAGCACAAAGGCTAGGGAGGCAAACGTCGGCGTCCGCGTCACATAAATGCGCGCGCCGTAAAACAAAAGCCGCGGGGGGAGGGGACGGGGGTCGGTGGGACACTAGCGCCGCTCGAAATCCCGCATTAGCAGTCCGCATAAAAGCAAATTAACGCTGAAGTACGCGCCGACAGGACAATAGAGCGAATTCTATTATCATGTTAAGTGATAGCCGCCGCGACGACGGCGCGCCGATAAATTGCGAGCGCCATACGAGGACGCCGCGGTAGCTGATATATCTGTTATTAACAAATAATCCCCGTTGAAGTGGGATCGAATTAAAAGTCAGTGGATAAATCGGTACCGATCAGCGCGCTGAATTTAATGGAAAATCGGCTGTCCGCCTCGTCTAATGTGTCATTTAAATGACGATTACCCGATTATTCTCTTTGATTTAGCAGTTAATTTTGATGACTTGATCGTGAATAATATGCTTAATGCTGTTCAATCACACAGTTATCATTGTTCCGTTCTAATTTTTTATTGTGAGTTTTCTAAATATTTTTAACACAGTACGCTTCGTTTTTTAACGCAGTACACTTATATAAAACTTAAATAAATTTATTCACGAAACTAACTTGTTTTTAAAGAAGGAGTAAATAAAAAACATTGTCATTCAAGAAAAGAACAATTTAAAAAAAATGAAACTCTAGACTTGCAGGGAAATTTTGAAGAAAACAACTGATTGATAATACGTGTCTGACATAACTCGTCTTTTTCTACTTTCACATATTAAGGCTAAAGCAGATTAACTTGATTGCTAAAATTACCCTTCAAATAACAAAGTTAAATCTGTTTAAATTAAATGTTTCAATTTTTAATGTATTGAAGAACTTGATGGAAAAATATTGATACAAATCACATGTCTTATGGTACTTGTCTGTTTTTAATTTATTCAATTTTTCCAACTTCTCTGTTAAGTCTTTTATTATAATGATATCAACTTTCTTTACTGTTATTAAAATTTTATTTATTAGTAAATAATTTGTAAATCCATTCAATATGAATTTATTGAAATAAATTTTCAAACAGATAGTACATTGGCACAATAAATACTCATTGCAATAATTTTTTACTTTTTAACTTATATTGAGAATAATCTCAATAAAATAATTAATTCAGACAATAACAAAAATATTTACGGCCCTATAACTTACACACAAATTACTTTAAAATAAATTTAATAAATTAAACTATTTTATTACATCTAGCAATTTTCTCAGTAGTCGTTCGAAAAATGTACACGAAATATTAAAAATAGAATTTTATCTGAAATAAGGTAGATGAAGCCGTAATGTGAAGTGTCCATACGGAACGTCGATCCGTAGTAGGGATTATCTCGCCGAGCGCACATACGTCGCTATGCGTATTTGCGTATGTGCGTCCGGCTCATTACAAGAGCATACCGGGGCTCATTGGGCAGCGGTTGCTGCAGGCGCACTGCTGTATCTATTATCGCCTCGGTTAGGATCGACCAGTCGTATGTGCGAAACCTCTCCGAGCCTTCGGCTTAATACCGTTGCTACGGTCGTTCTCCCAAACTTAAATTAAATAAACAAATCCACGAAAAATTGGTTTATTATTCGATAATAAAAATAAGAAATAAAATAGTTCTATTTTATTTTTTAAAGTATCTTACTTGTACAATCGATCGGCAAACGCTTTGAGTGCGTTCATTTGATTTTTCAATCATCGTTAGATGCAGAAATAACGACACAAGATAGAGGCAATCGAAAGAGGAAAACGAATGTCCTTTTGCGTCGGGACAAATGCTGTACCATTGCGAGCCAAGGTACAAATTGAAATTCACATGCCAACTGCATTTGCCGTATAGCACGCCTATGGCTTCGTGCAAAACCAATAACAGGCTATGTACGGTCTAATGAATTGCTCGGCGAAATGTGAGACGCCGATTAAGCTCGAGCTTTGTGGCCCGTTCATATGTTATCGGACTTGAAAATTAGTATGAGCCTAGCCAGAATTACTGTTTTTTGTATTATTTATGGACCATTAAATCTCTGCAATTTCATGAAACTTTCAAAAAACGAATAAAAGCTACAATTAGTTCGTATTAATTAGGAAAAAAAATTTACGACGGAACAAAATCTGATATTTCCTGTACAATATAATACTTACCTATAGAATTCAAAAGTCGCGGGTTAATTTACAAAAATCGTATTTGTTAGTAAGAAATATTATCAACATTCTACAATCAAAGATAAATTAAAGATTAACTCAAGATTATCCGAAAAATTAAGTAACTTGCAAATTTTAACATCAACAAGTCATAAAATGTTTAAAATTAAGAATAAAGAGTAATTAAACAACATATAAAACTCATTGAAACACACAATAAAGCCAAAAATGCACATTTTGTCTAGCGCCCTTAAAATATTTGTTAATCAGCATTTGTCGTCGCGATAAAAATGCAGCACGTACACGGTGGAAAATTCAAGTCACGCCTGTGTCGCGTATGCAAGGGGGGGTATCCGTGTAGCGTAGCTCCCGGCGGCGAAGGTCGATGTCGATGTAGCGCGGCACGCGCATTGCGGCGGAACCCCCGACGCGTGCTGCGACAATTTTCAGCGCGTTGCACCTACGCGCGCCCGAGCTAAGGAGCCTGAAAAGCTCCATTTTCCACTCGACTGTTCGCCTTAAGCTCCGTGGGAGTAATTCCCTCGCTCCACGGAGCGAGAAGGCAGACTTGTCATTGACATGATAGAGGGCTGGCTTTTTAGAATCTTTTAGGGCTAGCTCGAAAGCTGACAAAAAGTAATAAAAGGTTTAGTGTTTCCGAGTTTTTTTGTAGTGGATTTTTTATTTTGCAAGGTACTTTATAGCTTAACATCCATATATAAAAGGGAGATGGCGATATATCGAACGTAGAGCCAATTCAGAGCGTTATAAAAAAATTCAGCGGCAAAATATTCCATGCGCGCGGAACGCGCGCTAATCAAGTTTCTAGTTTTTTAAAACGGGTTTACTGCCCTTTTTTTGAAAATATATTTTATTGTTCTTTTGTTCGAGTTATTTTTTTTTTGTTGTACACGGCGTTTGAAAAGAACGTTGCAACTGTAACTGTCAAACTATAACAAAATGTAATTATTTTATAGAGGACTTATCAAAATAATATCATTATAACACAAAAAATATCAAACAAAAAAAAAAGATTAAGAGAAATTTGTTAAAAAATTGATTGAAAAAGTATGTTTTGAACCACTTGTCTGTTTCTACTTACAAACATTAAGAATAGAGAAAATCGAGATGAACCTTTTTTTTTATAACGTTTGCTCATAATGTAATTCCAGCTTTTCTTTTAATCTTTTTTTTCATGATTTAAACTTTCTTGTCAGTTATTTAAATTTTATTTATTACTAAGAAATTTATAAATCCATTACTAAATAAATATTATTTTTTGTTCTTTCTTCTTTAGTCTTAAAACTTAAAGTTTTATCCTCCTTATCTTAAAAACAGAAACGAACTATAGGAATATAAAAGTTTCTTTATAGAAAGTTAAACTTCTTTTCAGAAATTATTAAAAACCACTTGAAAAAATTACCTCTGAACATTTGCGTAAAATAAAAAAGGAACTTTAGAAATCCTTTTTAAACGAGTTTTTTTAAATCTCTTTTACATTTCCTCAATTTTGAAATGCCATTCTAAATTAATCTTAAACCTACTTCAGGTTATTCAAGTTTAAGTTTTCTACTAATAACAGCTAGTTTTATTATAATGGAATTACTTATCAAAGGTTATAGATGATATATCAATGAAATATGTTGAATATAGATTTTCATCTGGCTATAATCACAATAGAATAAGTTAAACAAAGTTTTACTTTTTTTAGGACTGCAAACATTATAATGAAATCTAACAACTAAGAAATAATAATAATAACTACTAATTTCAAATAGTTTAATTTTAGACTTTAGTTTTTCATAAATTTTCTGCACAAGAAATTCGTAAAATACTTTCACAGTGAATAAGTAATTTTCACATAAATACTATTTAGCCAATAAATTCTTAAACTTAAAAGTTTTTCAATTCTCTCATCCGTACACATACATACACCATACTATTCCAATAAAGAAATCACAGCCAATCGCAGCTAAAATCATCCACCAACAAAAATTTCAAACTGTCTACATAAAGCGCGTGCATCTTACTTACTCTACTTACTTAGTCGATACAGCAGAAACGCATATATGTACACTGGGTCTTTAGCTTGAGGATGTAGACGTAAGCCGTAGCGCGGGAAAGGCCATTTGTCGCGCGAGCAAACATACGAACACATAAACTGAACCACGTACCTTATCTGTTTGGCTTGCAGTACAACATAAAGAAGAAGGAGGAGGTGCAGGAGATGCAGCAGGAGGAGCCGAACCCGCTGATGCGCAAGAAGAAGACGCCCGAGGAATTGGCGGCCGAGGCGGAGGCGGAGGACGAGGACGAGCTCACGAGTGAGTCTCCCCTTTCTCCCTCAACTTTATCTCTGTGCAAACGATAATTTCGCGAACGAGTGTCCTAGGAATATTTTCCGAAGGATATGCTCGACTTTGAGACGATAACCATTGGCCTTTGAGATTTACGATTTTACGCGGGAAATTTTTTTTGTTTTCTTTCGTTTTTTTTTTTTTTTTTTTTTTATCGAGTATGCGAAAGTCAGGGGAATGTATGTAAGGACTTGGAAGTTTATTTAAAATAGTGCATAACTATATTTGAGGAAGTAAGTGACCTAGTCTCTTTTAAATCGGTAATATATTCACTTGGTATCGAATTCGCAGAGAAATTCTTCTTTTATATAAAAAATATAATTTAAATGACAGTTTATCTTAGCAAGTTAAAAAGTTTTTTTTTTGAATACTCTATATACAATATTCTAACTTTAAAAATTACAAAAGTCAGATTCGTATGAAAAAATGTACAATTTGTAAGTAAAATAGATTTTCAAACTTTCGAGGTTTATTTTTAAAAACGTGATCAACGTATTTTAGTTACTTAAATATATTAGAGCTATTTTTTTAATTCAATAAATATTAAGTATTAATCTATAAATAGGTCCATATTTCTTGATTGGGAAATTTTAAGAACATTATTGAAAACAGGTGCCTGATTATGTCTCTCTATTTCTACTTGCGCATCTATAAGCACTTGTCATAACATAAAAGAGTAAAATTGTCATAGTATGGAATTCAATATAATAACGTAATTTAACCATAGTTGAAAGGTACGCTATAAGAACTTTATTGAACTCACTTTATGAAACGAGTGTCTAATTATATCAGTCTCTTTCTACTTACGCGTCTAAGCATTTGCCATAACATAAAGGAGTGAAACTGTCATAGTGTAGAATTCAATTTAATAACACATAATTTGACCTTCTCACTTGATAGGAACTATAAGATCTTTATTAAAAAGAATGGTCTGACTATATCCGTCTATTTCTACTTAGGCGTTGCAAGCAATTGCTATAACATAAAAGGGTAAAATGTTCATCGTTTGAAATTCAATTTAATGTAATTTAATAACATAATTTGACTACATCAATTGAGAGAGATTCTAAAAACTTTCTTAAAAATAATTGTCTGACTACATTCGCATATTTCTACTTATGTATTGCAAGCAGTTACTATAATATAAAGGTACAAATTTTAACATTGTGAAATCCAAATTAATAACATACTTTGATCACCTCAGATTATAGGAAATCTATAAAAACTAATAAAAAATAGATTTCTGTCTGTGTTCATCTGTTTCTACTTACGCGTTGTAATAATATTACAGTCTGACTAGAAGACGATGAACTCTTTGTATTAAGATTTTTTCTCAATTCATGAAATAATAGACTGTTAAAATTTTTACTTCCAGTATGATTTTTTATGATTGTAATAAATATACAATCTTTACATTTGCATAATTTAGCATCGACTTATAATGAATACAACAATTGAACAAAAATAATCGTATTTCAAACTGCATTCAAATTCACGTTCGAAGAAGCTTAACATTCAAAACCTTTTTATACCTTAAAAATCGACGTCTATTGAAATGAGATAATGAAGAAAACCTTGTCTGTCCGTGCTTGCAGAGCTGAAGAACACGATAACAACGCAGGTGGACGAGCTGAAGACGCAGTTAGAGGCCAGGTGCAACCTCCAATGAGTCGACTCCGGCGAGCAGTGCTCGGCCAGCCGAGGAGTCATCCTTGCCCCCATCATCCACCGCGAGCCGCGCGACCACACGAGGACGGGGAGGCGACGGCGGCCGAGGAGGAGGATACGGCCACCATCACGGCTCGGCGGCCACGGCAGCTCGAGAACGGCGGCGGCGGCGGCTTAACCGCACCGGGAGAGCGAGCACTCGACGATGACATCGAGACGGAGAGGATGCCCCTCGCGGCCCTCTCTCCCTTTTTCCCCCGGCCCTGTGATCGATCGAGCGCGCGGGCCACTTCCGCCGTTCGCCCAACCCTCCTCCCGGGGGACGAGGGGAGCGAACACCAAGGGAGAGTCATCCGACGACGACGACAAGTTGGCACTTGTAGAGCAAGAGTATTATTAAACGACTTAAATCGACAAAATGACAAAAAAAAATTAATAATATTAACGATAATTAATAATGCAATTCACCGAAACAAAATAGGCGCTTGAGGTTTAAAACGAAAAAAATGAGTAACGACGGATGGAGATTAAAAAAAAACCCGCACAACCAGAGTAAACACGTAGAGTGCTTCGCTTCGAGCCAGAAAATTTCTCTGCGCGTCGCCGGTAGAAGGGATGCTGAGAATAAAAGAGAGAGAGAAAGATGCGGGTGAAAAGTGTATGGAAATAAAGTATCTAGCCTCTAAGTTTCTAGTGAAAAAAAAAATTACGATTAGCGGAACTAAGCGGTAGCAAAGTTATGTAGTTGCTAGTTGAATCAGAAAAAAAATACACACGCGCGACGGCTGTTTCAATAATAATATTAATACTGATTAATGATAAATAATTATATGAAGAAGGTGCAGAGAAAAAATAAGGTGACATGCGATGAATTATTATGATTATTATAATTATTATTGTAATTATTATTAATATTATCGAGGATTAAGTAGCGCAATGAAAGGGCTTCAAAATAAGGTAAAGGGAGCGCGTGCGTTTGTAAAATTAGATGCGTTTTTTCGCAAGCGCCTGAAATTTTACGAGCGTGAAAGAGAGAGAGAGATAGAGAGAGTGAGAACGAAAATGAAAGCGAGAGAAAAAGAAAGAGCGGTTCATTAGATTTATTAATTAGTAGCTGGATGCTGAGAGTGCGTGCGGTCGGCTTGACGGCAACCGATAAAAGTGAGACGGGAGGTCGCCAAAAAAAACAGTAGTGCTGCATACGAAGAGAAAAATAAAGAGGATAAACGGAGGGAGGCGACACGCGTACGTTGGGTAATCTTGAGATACGAGTGGACGGTAGTTCTTGTTCGGCCATCCATCCGATTTCTCGACCGTGCGACACCCGACCGACGGCCCGATCGCGAAGAGCTCGACGCTCGACAGCGTCCGAGCGACGCGCGATGCCCCCGCGCGCCCATTGTTATTGTTATATTGTTGAATTTTTGCTAAACGTAGGAGCGTGACACGCACGTTTTTCTCGCACATCCGTGTACCGTCGGCGGCGCGTCGCGCGCCCCGGGCGACCTTGACTCAAGTTCGATTACTTTCTATTCGAAAAGAAAGGGGAGGAGAGCTTGCAAGCTCTTTTCCCCATTATCGTTGAGGAAGAAATTCTAGCGTCAACCGAACGTTTTATTGAAGTTTCGGCGTCGAGAACCTAAGGTATTCTGGTGGCGCCACCGTCCCAGCGATGCTGAAACGGTGACGCTGCAAGGCCGCGAGCTTTTCGTATCATCTGTCACGTTAGTAGTAGAAAAATTAACCTATTACAAAAAGAAGGTCCCCCGGGGTTGACTGGGTGCGGCACGACGTCGATGCCGAACCTAAGGAAGCTCGATCGCGAGCACATGATTTCTATGTGGTTATTAGACGTGAACGGCACATCACACAGCGCGAAATCGAAGTATAAACTTTCGTATATGACACAATTTTTTACGAATCGTGCAAATAAAAACAAACGGTGATTCGAGTATAAAAAAGAATAAAATACCCTCAAAAAATAAAAGAGAGCGAAAGAACGACGTCCCCCGCGCGTCGAGCGTCTCGATTGGGCCGCGGGTACAAGCGTCGCGTGGTACACGCGCGCATGCGCGCACCGTCATCGGGCAACATTTGTTGAAGTTGATATAATACTAGTTCGATGTTACGTCGGCCCGGACGGAAACGGTCGCGTGCATGTGCGCCCGCGAGAGCACAGCGGACGTGGTGGCTCCCCAAAGAGCACCAACTGCCGGCAGGTGATGCATGCCTTATATATAATACACTTTTACCTACGGTATATACGATAAAGAAAAAAAAAGAAATACACACATACACGAGGAAGAAGACACAGACACACGTAGAGGTTATTAACGAGAGAACAAAAAAAAATGAATAAAAAAGTTTTTTCGCGTACACACCGAGTTTGAGAGTGCAGTGCGAGTATGCGTGACTGTGTGTCGTACACGTGCGAGTCAGCGCCAAAAAATAACCGAGGTGTTGCTTTAAAGGAATCGAAAAAACGAACAAAACCGAGAGCTAGCGTAAGGTGCTTCTGACGTTACGTTGACGGCATAGCAAATGGTAAAATGTTTCTGGCAGTTTGATATAAATATACACACAGTTGTTGCGTAGTATATATGAAAAAAACGAGATTTTAAAAAATAGTGAAAATTCGAAAACACACGTGGCTTTATGTTTTTTCGACCAACCAGGTAAATCATTCAGTAATATGCTTTTACACGTTTGTACGATCAGTGTCACGTTTGATATACGATAAAATCGACAAAAAAATGTTATTAATACACGAATTGTGTGAAAACTAAAACGAGTGTGTACATGGATTATAAAAAAAGAGTCTTCGAGCTGGGCAAAACTGAGAGACGTTTAATATTCCAGGCGAGAGCGTCGTACCGTATTTACGAGCGAGCAAAAACAAACGTTCAAGGTGAAAAATTTAAAATAAAACGACCGTAGTGTTTTCGCGCGTGTACAGAGAAGCAAACCACGTTGAGAACAAATCGAGTGAAAGGGCGAGAGCAAGAGAGCTTGAAAGTGAGAGTGAGAGGTAGAAAAAAAACACGAGTTTTACCCGAGTTTAAAAACAAAAAGTTCACCGAGTTGAAAAAAAAAGAATAAAAAAGTAAAATAATCACGTGCGTGATGCTGTTTTTTGTATGGACGACACGGAGAAAATGTATTTTTTTATTTTCGAAGTAATGAAAAAAAAGTAAATAAATAAATCTTAAATAAATAACTGTGGCGACAGTCGAGCGTGACGTAGGACAACAAAAGAAAACGAGAAACAAATTAATTATAGTGCATCTTTTCGCTTTGACGCGTCGAGCGCTTCGTACGAAAAAAATACTAATGTAAACAAAATTCACCGCAAAGTGAAGGAAATATTTCGGAACCGAGAGCCAAGTCAGTCTATTCTACTTCATTGATCTATCGCGGAACTTGCAAAAATTTTCTCGATTTTTTTATAAGGACAGGGATTAAAAACGCGGCATTGAAATTCGAAAAAGCAAAACGCGACGTCCTTAAATTTTCGACTAAAAATAATAAAACCGGAATTACCAAAACGAAGTGATGGTATACGTTGTAACACAGTGACGAATCTTTCACACCTTGTATTAACCATCGAAATCCTATTAGATGTAATTTCTAGACGAAAAAAAAGTGGCTGATGCAAAATCGCGATATTCTAAATCGTTTTTTTCATTCGCCGAACGAATAAGAAAACGGGCATATGAGTCGAAGCCGCGGTAGTTTCGGGCTTCCGGTAATTTTATCGTTAAAAAGATGCTAAAAAAAAGAGTAAATGTAGATTTATACTAAACGACGGTGAGAAAAATTTTGACGCTATGACAATATGGTAGACGATGCGCATTGCGAAAATTTTTAATGTTTGGATTTTCGAAGGTTCAATACGACACTTTAAAACTGACATACTGTCGCATGTGACTGTGCACGCATTCCGTCGCTAAAAAATTGATATTTCACTTCTTTTTCTTTTTTTTTATGAAGTAACGCAGTGTTGCGCGCTTGGTGAAATAAATGTCCACTTCTCAATGCAACAATGTCGCTGCTGCACACTTTATATCTGACGACTTCGATTTTGGAATTACATTAAACTTGTTTCAATTTAAACAAAAATAAAACATAAAAAACCTTCGGTTTTAATCTTCTCGTCCCTAAATGTTTTGTCGTCTTGAAGAGTATCTGAAAAAATAAATTCAAACAAAATAAAATGATAATGAAATTATTATTTTTAATTAATTTTATTTTATATTTATAAAAATTTGTATTCAAATAATATTTATGTGGAATGTTATTCTAAACGTTAAACCTTTTTTAATTAAAAATATCGATAACTGTTTTTTATCAATAACTAAAAAGGACCTTAGTAAAATAAAGCCTCTAATTCCAGAATCAAGCGTCGCAATCTACAAATTCGCGCGCGAATGAACGACGTCCTCTCTGCACAGTCGTTGATTCAACGAGCGCCCTTAGTGTCGCGTAGAGACTGGATCGCAATTTTTCGTCATTCTCTTCTTTCCCCGTCACCTCGAAAGTTTCGGTTCCTCATCTTTTTGCCCCCACCCCCCGGAAATAAAGACACCAACTCTTGGAAAATCCTTCCGATCTCACCGGCGCTGTTTGCCCGGCGAAAACAAACTCGAGAAGTTCCCTCGCCAACTTTATGATTCCCCGGCTCTGCTTCCTTTTTTTCCGTCGGCGACTGCATTTCGTTAGCCCGCCAGCGGTCACCACTCGAAGAATTGCGATCCACGGCTGCTGCATAAAGTTTTCTCCCGAACAAATATTTGAAAAAAAAAACATAAGAAAAAAAGGAGCTCGAAGAACCGATAACAGAGTCATCCGAAGTTTACACACATGCACACGTCGTCCGAAAAGTTCGAACTTTTCGCGCCGGTGATGAAAAAACGCCTCTCAAAAAAAAATTCAGCAAAAATCCGATCCGCGTTACAAAAGTCGTTCTGGGAACTTTTTTGTGAGAAGCAAAAATCATTTTCAGAGAAATGGTACCGGAATGATTGCAATGATTGACTAAAAATATATGTATCAACGTTTCCGTAACGTCTTTTGTCACGCAGGATTTGTAAAAAAGAGGATCTGCTTAAAAAAAAAATACAAAAGAAATAGTCTGTCTCTCTCGTGTCTCGATGTTGCATGCCTGTTAATGTGCTTATTACGACTGTCAATTTTCGATGAAGGGCTCGATGATGACCTCCTCATCGGGCTGCTGCAGCTTTACTCGTCGTCGGAAGCTCGGTCGGAGAGGATCTCGAAAGTTATCCGATCAATTAACCGTAGATCGAGGAGAAACTAAGTAGTTGACTAGCGGAAACAATCGACGTAGGACAGATTTTATGAGAAGTATTTAAACAAAAAATGTGAAAGCGATGGGTAACGGGATAGCATATCAGTAATATAATGATCGCTGGCTTCACCTGGCGGCGCTCTTTGGATAATAAAAAAATTCAAACGAATATTTTTGTAAAAGTTTACGCAAGCAATACTGGGATCGTTAATTTTGTCAATATTTCACCGTTTTCTAATGATCGACAGCGTGCGTCTGAAAAAATGCTTGAGCAAAAATTACCAAACAAAAGCAAAGGAAAATCGTTGTATCTTACTCTCAAATTTAAAACTATTCTTCTGAATTTAATTGCGAAGGTGATATAACTCTTTTCTTCTACGGCAAATAATATTTTGCTAAAGCGTTTTTTCTTCAGAGCAGCGGAAGAGCCGAGGACCGTCGCCAGGTGTGGTCTCGAAAATTCCTCAAGGTACCAAATCACACGCGAAAGTAACCAGATGCAAAAGCGAATACGATAAGCCGATTAAAAAAAAGTACAGAAATCGCCTATATTTTGTTACGTGGCAGTTTGACGAACGCGAGAAAAACAGTAACGATAGGAAAAAAAAGTACGGAGGAGGCTCGGTCGTTGAAACTAGATTACAGAGATAAACAAAAAAGGAGAGACGAGGTGTGGACTTGCGTAAAAAAACAGAAAACGAACAACAAGCGAGGAAGAACAAAGAAAAAAAAATGGCTGGCGGATAACTTGCGAGAGGCCAGAAACGCCGGGTTGCGCTCTTTCTCTCTATATGATCAATTTTTCTATGGTAAGGTGTTTCTAGATGAAGACGCTTTGAACGTATGTACCTTTGTCGAGCATCTCTCCTTTGAAAAAAAAAAACAAAAAACCTTGTTCTCCTTACTTCAGGGACAAAGCAAATATATATTATATACACATCTTCGCTCGATCCGAAAATGGACGCTCCCGCGTGTTTCGATTTTTATTTCGAATTCTGCAAATTTTCCTTTCCAAAACTCTCAACCCCCGTACACACGCCGCCGGCGGACGGAATTAAATTCCGACCTTGAAACACTCGGCGAAATTTAGCGTGCGCTCAATTTGCATCGGGAATCGCTTGGAAAATGGTAATTGGCGGTCGGTTCGTTTCTCTCTAATTAGCGATTATCGCGCGATTACGATCGGGCGGCGAATTAATTGGGAGCGTCTATTCTCCGTTCGATCTCCTCTGTCCAAAACGATACTCTGCCGGAAAACGAAAAGAATAAAAAAAAAAGATATATATATTATATATATTCAACAGAAAAATATACAATATACTTGAAGTCAATTACTCCTATTATATTTATTATTCAAAGAAGGAAAACCAAATATGCCGATATTATTAATTTACTTGTACGACGAAGAAATAAACTACATATATCCCTCATAGAAACGACATAATAAGAAAAAATCGCCTAGTTAAACGTTCAATTAATCAATGAGAACAAAAAATAAGGGAAAAAGTAACGTTCCAATATATTAACTTAACAGAAGCAAATTGCAGAGAGAAAAATAAAAGGTGTAAAGAGAAACACTAGTTACCACTCCAACACAGACTCTCGTTTTTCCCCTCCTCGTTTCCCCTTGCCCCCCATCAATGTTCTATACACGAAACACCGACACTTATAAATACACGAGCAAAAAATTGAAACAGTTTAACCGATTTAAAAAAAACTATCTTTGAATGTCTTGTGTATACGCAAAAGCAGCATTGAGAAAAAAAAAATAAAAACTTCCGATCTCTCTTTACTTGCGCCTTCGATGTTTCTACATGCATGTAAACTATATTTCTCTTATAGCTGAATCTTGTGGACTTAGCCGTTTAATTGTACGCTCGATGTGAAAGTGACCGGGTCCAGACGAATCACCGTATCTCCTTTTTCTCGGAGTCCGTTAAAAAAAAAAACACGTAAATCGGCGCAAACGCAAAGCGTCGGCGGGCGATTTGTCTGGGTCGCGATCCGCGAGGTTCTCTTCTCTATTTCCTCGCAGGTAACCTCTAGCGAGACAAGCTCGTAGCAGTGACATTCGTCTGTAACTATATAAATATTCATGATTTATCGATGTTGTAAATAATAAAAAGTGAATCAAGTAAAGAAAGAAGAAAAAAAAACAAAGTCGTTCACGCGTTTGTTGCAACTGATTTTGTCTATGCATGTCCTTGTTCTTCTCTCTTTGGTTTTCTTACTTCATTTCTTTATTTCACCTTCGTTACTTTCTTTCGATTTCCTCTTTTTTCTCTACTTTATTTTTTGATAACATAAATTACATGGGGCCGCTGTAAAAAAAAAAATAAAAATAAAAACGTAGCATAAACTGCGATGTCGCCGCTATTGCTGTTTCACTACGCTGGTCAGTGTCGTGTGTGTGCGTGTCGTTGTTGTTGTTCTTGTTGTTGTTGTTTCTCGAATTCTCGATGTTCTTCTGGGCAAAACTTTTAAGAAATAACAAACTCTCACAATTTACCAAGACACTCTCGAAAAGAAAATGGACTCGTGTAGAAGCTTGCCGATGCGGAATCGAAACACATGGGAGAAATCGTGCACATTACGTTTGAGTTTGTCGTTTAACCCCATCCACGTCCTGACTCTGACGCTTTAACTTTTCCATTCGCTTTTTTTTAGTCGACAGTTTCAAATCTGCTTGTTAATTGAAAATTTCTATACTTTTAAGGAAGTTCCAAATATTCTCTAAAAATAAAATTAATAAAGTTTTCTTTTAATTTTTTTTTTATCAAGATTTAAAAACAAATTACTTAAGTAAATTTTAAATGTAATTTTTTATTAAAATAATATTGTTTTATTTTTTAAAGTACAGAACTTCCTTGATACACAAATTTTCAATCCTTCAAAGAGCAAACTGTAATATCGCAGAACAATCGGATCTACCACGTCTTTCAACCTTAAAGTACGTGATGTTTCTGAGCGCGACAAGAAAGGACTAAGCCAACAGTACCGAAAAAAACGGACAAACGACATACCCCACAGAATGTCTTATTCTTTACGACTGATCGACGAACGCGACATTACCCTCAAGAAACAGAGAATTGAACACGTGAGAATTGAACACGTAAGAATAGAAAACTAGAAAACATGAAATATTTCGTATCGTTTTGCTTTCGAAAAAAGATTGAGAAGACGCGACTACCCCGCCACCCTACACACGTGGCACGTGATACAAAGCGCTTACTTAAGAGGTGGAAACCGAAGAAAAAAAAGAATACAAAACGAGCTAATGCGATTAGCGCGAGCTTGAAGTACGTGTATCGTACATAGTCTATGGAGGAACCGATTTGAAAAAAATGAATCAGTAGCAAGTCTGCCGTTGGATTTCAGGACTTCATTTGGAACCTGTGACGACATAAATAAATCTCTGCTTAAGCAAAACAAAAATAAGTTGACAGTACGATGCTGAGTAAATGAGTGATGACAAGGCTAGAGATCTAGAGTTTAAAGTATTTTGACGTAGCGAATGGCAGCATAACTTTAGGATACAACAGTGTATTTAATGAAACTTGTAACGAACGTAGGTTAATAAAATATACACAGCTGATATAACCTCAGTAAAATAAAGTAGAAGTAGAGGCTTTTGCAAAAAGTGTTTGCTGCTTCGAGATGAAAAACTGTTGAATCGTTAATTGTTAATGATTAAATTAATCATTTACATGAAAAAAATTGAAGAATTTTTTTTCTTATATATACATTGTTATTTAAAATTTGTAAAGAAAAATTAAAATAAAATAATGCTAAAGTAAATTGATGATAAAAAATTCCCTATTAAATTTTTAATCACATTAATGTGCAAAGTGGTAATATCTAATATTCTAAAAGAAAATACTCCTCTAAACCATTTAATTAAATATTGAATTAATTAAACGATTTGTGTACTGTAAATAAAGTGAACATTTCTTAAATTTACGAAAAAAAACTAAATAATTGCCGCTTCGATTGCATTGGTATTAGGAAACGTTCTAGACATTATACGCATTTTTAATGTTTTTTTTTCTCTAAGCGCTGTAAATTAGGAGTGAACAGCTAAGCTAAAAACAATTGCCCAGAAGTGTTTGCAAAAATCTAGAGGATCGACAGTGTGATTCGAAAGAGCGAAAATCAAATGGAAAGTGAAGTGTGAATGGAAGATTTTTGTCTTCTCGCAGACGTGCGTACGCGAATGGAAAGCGGAAAGTAATCAACAAATGTCCCATTTTCAACGGTGATAATTGCGCTGTCGCGATATAAATTTCTTTTCTGTTTTTCTTGCGAATTATCAACTTTATTCAGTGAATTTTTTTACACCCACCTGTGGAAAAGGCAATTTTCGTGTAAAAAAATTTAGAAGTCTCAAGAATATAGATAGACTCAAGACCAGAAAATGAATATTCCAGAACAACGACACAACGCATTATAAAAGTAATAAAAAAAAAGTAAACAAATAATCGCTGTCATTACGATGATCGACGACTTGAGCGACGATGCGACGATTGCGTTCTTTAATTATAAATAATGGAAAAAAATATAAACGTAGAGTATGTAATTAATTAAAATGAAAAAAAATGAGCAAACGAGAACACACTTATATAGCGCGGTACCGAAAGAGTTTAGCGACTTAAAGCGTGGGGCGTGACGAAATCACGTTCCTCGGTTAGGCCTTTTTGAAAACTGCTGCTCGCGCGGAATTTCGCCAGCTTCTCGAAACGCGCTGTTTGTATTTGTCGTGTGCCGAATTTTCATTCGATTCCGATTAAAACAACCGTCGACCTTTGACAAGCTGATTTTTTTTGTGAAAGCAACTTTTGTGAATTTACAATTTTTCGAGAATAAATCGATGACGAGAAAAATTTCGGCGCACAAGTATACTTACATATGTTTCTCGGGGAACGTTAGTTTTCTCAAAGTAGATATGATTCACTCGTGCGCGAAAATATACACATTCATGTTTGAAAGTACACAATTGTTTTCTTACAAAGTCTATTTGATATACGACTTTTTCATTTGTACAAAATTTAGAGGAACTCAGCTTGTGAAAGGTCAATTGAACAGTCGCATTAATTTTCGAAAAATCTGGAAATTGTAATACGAATGTTTCATAATTGACGAGCGTGAAATTTCGAGCGAACAGTAGCAGAGAAAACAAGCGTAAACTTTACTTCTTCTTAGTACACGTGAGAAAGTGGAGTGACTGCATGGATGACGAGTAGCAACTGTAACGAAGGGAAATCACGAATCTCTAATAATTCTGCTTTTTTGACTGCCATCTTCCTTTGATGTCAAGACTCGAAAAACAAAGGCGAAGAAAAATCGAAATTCCGACGGACGAACGGTACCTAAACGGACACCCCGGACGAATTTCCTTAGAGCGATGGGCCTTCGTTTTCTCCCCCGAGCTCCACGTTAAGCTCGCGTGGATCTAATAGCTTCTTTCCGCGATGATTGCAAAAATTTGCGAAGAATAAAATCCTATATCGTATCTCCACGCATTCTCCAGACGAACTTTCTTGCTATACTTTCGTGTCACGATTGCCACAATCGATTTTTCTCGGAAAAAAACACAACATTAAACCAAGAAGCAATATTGTTGATGCCTATTAATTAAAAAGTAAAACGAGACGGGCCTTCTCATCCAAGCAGAAGTAATGGAAAAAATACGCCCTCGACATTCATAGAAACGATGCACAAATGAATGAAAAATAAAAGTAACGCGTTATAAAATTTAGGACTAACTAGACACCAAAAGAAGAATAATAATAAAGAAACGTGAAAAATCACATAAAAGAACACACAAAAGCAAATATACGATTGTCTTTCGAATTATTTTTTTCGCATATTAGAAACAAGACGACGATGCAAGGGCAGTATAAGGAGATAAAGGAATAGGAGGAACAAGAGGAGCGAAAGGAACGCGATCGCGCATGTGTAACGTGTATAAGTCCGAAAATCGCTCGGAACTCACTTGGGATCGAGCCAGACACAGGATCCAAGTGCAACGCTGTCTTTTTTTTCATAAGTTAAAATGCCGATATTTTTTCGACTAAAAGAGCTTTCCAAATTGAGACTTCATTTTGCAGAAGTTTATCTATATTTATTGTAGCTGTAATAATAATATCTATAATTCAATTTAAAATTATCAACACAAAAAAATATTTGAGTCAACCTAATACGATCGGAGAATTATCGGCATTTTAATAAAAATCTAATAATACAGTAGCGATGGAAGTAGAGATAAATAAACACCACGTGTATAAAAAGAAAGAGAGTGACAAGGTTTATAATCGTTCATAGGAAGTAAGAAACAATCAGTGCTGCAGAAAGCGAGAGTGCGAACGTTATAAAAATAGCGAGAGAGAGAGAGAAAAAAATAGAGTATGAAAGCGGAAAATGCGAACGAATTTGTTGTTGAACCTTAAATTATATAAAACTTAAGGAAGTGACGATGATGCTAACGATGATAATATTATATATTGTTGTTAGATATATATAAATATTATATATAATATATATATTGATACCTATACAGATGAAGAAAATGAAGTATATTTAGTAGTTAAGCGATATTCACACACACCAAATTGACGACACTAACGCGCTCCAACTTTCCTCTAGTGAAACTTAAAAGGGCAACAAAAAAATAAAAAAGAAATCGAGGCACATTTGAAACAAGATAATTTCAACGCAGTGGGGGTACGCTTTTATTTTCTAGTATTGCCCCGCTTGTAGAACGCCAACGTTTCAACAATAAGACACGCCCCTGAGCTTCAATTTCTCCGACTTTCGCATCGTATTTTATTTGCTTCAGACTCAATTGTATACATTGCATTACTTTCTTTATTCTTTAACATTTTTTTATAACTCAGATTTGTTGCCGAAATTTACCGATTGAGCAATATGACTTTAGTAGCTGTTACCGATAGTTACCGATTGAGCAATATATCACTTAATTCATGTTAAGATAATTCGTACCCACGAACAGTTTAAACGTTAATGTTTCATATTTTTATAAAAAAAAGAACATGGAAAATGTAGAAATCGGTCAGTATTTCAGAGTAAAGTCGAGTTGTTTTCGTTCATTGCTGCTCAGTCGGTAAGGTTAAGTGTCGATATGATTTTTGTATACGCGAGAGCGGAAAGTGAGTCCCACGGAGTCGTTTTCTTTTCCTGGATGGCTGTTTCACTATTTCACGTTTGTTCTGCGTTGCGCGAAGGAAAAGCAAAAGGGACCTATATCCCCAATTTTGAAGCGGCGAAGTAACGAAGCCAAGGCAGCGAAATGAAGGAAAAACACCGATGGAGACCGAGAAAGTGATTTCTCGATTCGGGGGCGCGCCGCACCGTTATAGCTCTTATTACTATAACTATAGTAATATTACTAATGAATAATAATACCAAATAATAATATTACTAATAATAAACAAAAGTGAATTAACAAAAAATGCGTTTATGTTATTTAGTTCTAACCACTGATAAAAAAAGTAATAAAAATCAATCATGTTACCAAAATGTCGGAGTATTTCTTTATCCTTGCACATTTTTATTCCTTCGAAATTATTTTACTTTATTATTTTGAACTTTTTGCGTTAATTTTTTAAAAAAATTTATTCAATTCTTTTAATATTGTTAATGAGTTATAGTCAATTTATTTTTTCGATTTATTATGTATACCCTGTACCTATATAACCTTATATAAATAGAAAGATCCTCATATCCCGAACCTTTATTCAAAAATACAGTCTGCCATAAGCGAAGGAATATTTTTTAATTAAAGAAATTAAATCATCAGAATTAAATGATGATATTGAATATACCGGAAACTGTTCGTGCTCTGTCATATTATATTAGCTCTTCAATATATTAACAAGAGTATTTGTATCTACACATAAATTATTAAAAAGACAGCTTATTTTTATTTTTATATTAAATAATAAATGATATTTTTATGTTATATGCTTTTTTATTAATTTTCTATTGACTTTTATTTAATAAATGAATTTTTGAAAGCAAAAATTTTTAATATAAAAACAAATTAAATTTATAAATTAACAATACCTGCGAGAAGACATCACCGAACCATAGGACGCTTTAGTCATCGAGCGAGGAAGAATTCGTCCCGATATTGTCGGTGCCGGTAGCCGACGCGCCTGCGCATTTTTGCTGTACAAGCAAAATGCACTCGACCACGGTCGTCCCTGATTCCACCGGCGACTTTATCCACCTAAGCAAAATGTCGATTTCTTAATCGATCACGCAACTCTGTGAATTTCGGCAACGGCATTCTTCGTTCGTCCCCGTTTCGATGCTGCCTGTGTGGAACCACCGTCAGTGCTCCAGTGATCATCGCGTCGATCGGACGCCCCTCATACCTTTTCTATTATGTGACAATTTTGTTTTTTTTTTTTTACTTTTTTTTTAAGTACGTTAGATTTTTTATCGAGGAGTTTATTGGAGAGTCAGAATAGAGCGGAAAAATGTCGCGCGCGACGGAAACTGTCGTTTTGTGTCTGCTCGTCGGCTGGGTCGTCGCGGAGGAGATGACACTCAGCATCAACGTTAAAAAACCGCTCGCCGTCGTCAGCGAGAAATTTCTCAGTGTCACGATTGATCCGGCTTTCATGTTTAGCGAAGCTTTGAGGTGAGAGTCTAAGCAAAAACTAAAATCTTTTCTGTTTATTCACATAATTTTTTTCGTAACTTTTTAAAACATAGAATATTGTTGTATAAATAATGAATAGTGGAAAGTTCTTCGAATCATGGGATTTTCACTTTTTAGATTAAAAAAAAAAAATATCAGAGAAGACAATAATTTAGTACGGTTTTTCTTTTTCGTAAAAAAATTATTTTGAATACAAAATTATTTTATTGTTTGTTGGAATAATTAGTAAATATATTTTGTAGCGAAATGAATTTGATTGAAGTAGTATACTATTTTTATGTTGAAGAAAGTGAATTAAAGCTCAAAAAGCTCTATTAAAAAGTAATATATACTTTTGTTCCATCAAACATAAATTACATAAAAACAATACATTAGTTCTTTATAAATTTGTCACAACGTCGCTTTGATTTTTCTTTTAATACATAGAAAGATGTGTTCAAAAATTCCCTTTATTTTTTTACAAAAATAGTAATATAGTGTAGTATGGTAATTCTTGTGAATAATTGTTGAACTACGAAACTATTTTTACCAAACTGACAATTTGATCGCAAAATTACTAAAAATCAATCATATCTTTATACATGTAATCTAATTCGGTCAAGATTTTGCCTCAATTAAAAATGCTAAATCATATTTAAATAAGTATCTTTTTTATCAGCAATAATACGTATCGATACAATAACCTTTCATTCTTCTATACTAATTATCTACCTACATTTATGAACATAAATAAATACATTAAAAACAAAACTACAATGTTCAGTGATGTTGAGAAATGTACGAGCATGGCGAAAGCTCTTGCCCCGGCTTACGTTCGCATCGGTGGCCCAAGGAGCAACTCTTACGTTTTCGAACGAGGTCTGTACCCACAGGAAAAACACGCCGATCCAGGCTATACCCTTTCAGGTGAGTTTAAAGTTACTTCCGAAAGCTATCTATTGTTGAAATTTTTACTTCTATCTCACCACAAGATCTTGCACAAAATCGATATGCTTTCAAATAACGAAATAAAACGAGGTTTTGAAGAAACAGTATTATTCATTTTTAAATTCAGAAAAATTTGTACAGACTTGTAGAGACTGTTGTAGATATTTATAAATTTAAAAAGTGGATGCATAAGTTTCTAAAAATCCAAAAAATAAAAATTTATAGTAGTTTAATAATACAATATTCTCAAAGATTCAATATTATTATCATTGATGATAAATGAGAAAAGTTTCTCGTATAATTTCTTACTTTTCTTGCACTACTGTAATTTAAACAAAACCTACTTTACGTTTTCTTTTCAAATTCAAATAAGATATTTTGTGCAATCTAATATTCACAAATCACTGGTACGCAAGTAATAAAAAAAAGAACAATAAAAGTTTGTATTCACCAATTCAACAATTAAGGGTATCAGTGATCATATAAATTTTAAAGTAAAAACATTACGACCTTTGCAAAAGAAGAATTTGACCTGCTTACTTAAAAGTAATGATTTAAAAGGCCAAAGTCTTACACTATTCGTCTGTTACTACTTAGAAATCTTTTAGCTCGAGAAAAACCTTTTAACTCTTTTTTTTTAAATCTTTTAATTAAAAATCTCCGCTTTGAAATAAAATTAATAATAAATCCATAAATCTAAAAGGCACTTTCAGTGGAGGACAGTGCAGCGTTTCCGTTTATCGCCCTTAGCAGCATTTCGCGTAAAAGCGCTGGTGGGGTTAGAGCCGTTAAGTGCGTCGCGTTCGATTTCGCGACGGGAGTCGGCTACGCCAAGACAGTCACGAAGCGCGCGTAAACAATATCGGGTGTATAACAGTCGGACGTAACGGCGGCGCAGCCTCGATCCAGCCCTCCCCCCTAATGAGGCGCCGCCCCGGCTGCGAGGACTACGCCGCGCGATAACGAGGGAAACTCGCTCTCGAATTGCGTCGTCTGGATTGCGATCTTGCGCAATTCGTTGTTACAGTCACTGATCCGCGCGATGCTTTTAGCCGATTGCGATAACCTTGGGGGTGTTGATTATTCTTCGTTTTGTCGCTCAAATTGTTGACCTTTGATACGATGTCTGTAGGTTATTTTACTTGTGGATTTAATCAATAATGCTAGTGGAAAAATAAAAGAAAATACGAAGAGTAATTTTGTTACTATTAGTTATTTGTTAATAACTTAATTAAAACTTCGTGTCTTGCTACACTCGTCTGTTTCTACTTGCATTAACCTTGTACCCAGTGTAATTAAAATAGTTTTCTTAATGCATTCTTTAAAATGGGTTTCAACTAATATTTGACTCAAAACTCGTTTTCTATATAATTCATTCTATTATAATTCATTCTTTTGAATTAGTTAAAAATTTTCTATAAAGTAACTTTTCTTTAGTTTTTTTTGCGATGAGATATTTGGAAGAAAATCAACGTAAAATTTTTTTTACACTGTTTTTAATCTACTCTTATTTTGCAATATTAGAAATGGTATTACATAAAAATTATCTAAATAACTCATTATATTCTGTAAGAAGATCGATATCTTTAGAAAATTGAAGTGATCATCCCTAAGTTACGTCATACATTATGGTTAATCAGCATTTACAATTTTTTTTCAATTTGCGAAATTGCATGTAGCTCTTGCAATTATTTGTCTAATACTTTCACACCTTTCATAATTGAAACAATGCAAAATTATTTATTATCGATTATTTAGCTTGTACTGTCTATGTAACACAAATTTTAGTATGACTATCCCAACTGAGCATCTGCATAAAAATACTCGTCCAATAAATTAAAGTATAGTGTAAACTTTAAAAAATCTTCACTAAAAAAATATTTTTAAAAAATCAAAAAAAAATTACATGTTTTTACGATTCAATAAAATTAAACATCTACTTTTACAGTCCGTCTTTCTGTTGTTTAAACAATACTGCAATGCCTTCAAGAGCTCGATAAGCTGTTATGATCCAGCCGTTCAATTCAAAGCGATTCACGTGCTTTTATTTGTCATTCCATACTCCACAACGCTGATCCCGGCGACTCAATCACTGAGCGAAATAAATTACGGTGCAGAAATAAGCGACGCGCCCCGGCTTATCCGGGAGATAAAAAGTCGCGCCGAAATCCCGAGCGTCGCAAGGCGAAAAGAGCGCGAGAGAAGCGCAGTTTATACGAGGCGCCGTTAAATCGCCGGCCGAGGAATAGCCCCGGCCTGGGCGATACAGACTTGGCCGGCGCCATTTTTACGAGGCCGAGGCGCGGGAGGAAGGATCAGCGAAAATTGATCGGCAATCCGGTTCCCGATTTACGACCTCGCTTTATTTCACCCCACCCCGGCGATGTCCGAAGGCGCCGCTGGCGAGAGCGGCCGAATCATCGGTGATGGAATCAAGTTCGTTATTTGCCCGGGGGTCGCCCGGGCCACAGTACCTTAAGCACATTGATAAATTTACGTTTGTTCGACCTATTTGATTACCCA
Organism: Eurytoma californica; assembly: GCA_035586675.1. NCBI lineage: Eukaryota > Metazoa > Arthropoda > Insecta > Hymenoptera > Eurytomidae > Eurytoma > Eurytoma californica. The sequence goes on along the minus strand of JAXIUT010000048.1, from coordinate 16,484,251 downwards.
ATGAATAAATAAATTACTATTATTACTACTCCGCTTTTACTTGAGGAACAATTGTTAATAACTTAATTAATTAAAAATCCATGTCTTGCTCGAATCGTCTAATTCTACTTATACACGCATTAAACGTATAATAGTTTACTTACTGCATTCTTTAAGGTGGATTTCAACTGACATTTAACTCAAAACTTAAATTTTATGGATGTTTTATGTTGTAGTACTGCATAAAATTAGTCAAAATCTTTTCTGCAAAGTAACTTTTATTCTTCAGATTTTATGGAACAATAATTATAATTATTATTTGAATAATTTGAACCTTGAATAATTAGATTTGATTAAATTAGAGTGTACATGGAACTTGCTGAAAAAAACTTGATTTGCTTATAAAGTAGGTTAAAAATATTGAAACAAAAATTGAACAAGTGATGGAAAGGTCAAGTCAAAAATAAAAAATTATACTTTTGCACAAGAATCCATCTTAAGTACTTAATGATAAGACAAGTTCTATTTAATTTGTCGGGCAAGTGTCAAGGTCCTCGTTAGACTTTCATCTACTTAATGAGAAGAATTTCATGTTTAAAAAAAGTTTAGCTCGTTATACGAAGGAAAACGTAGTAATAAAATGGAAATAATTAATAAAATTGAAATAATCTAGAGCTGCAGTTAAAACGTGCAAGTAGTAACAGATAAATATAGCAAGACATTTGTTACCTTGCCCACAAATATTCAGATGATGTTCATTTTACTACCTAAAGACTTTATCTTTTACTGAAAAGTTTTCCAAGCGATTAGTGTAGTAACAATATAAAAAAAACTGGAATTTACAGATTCGTAAAGAAACAACAATAAAATGAGAATTAACTTTTTGTACATGATATCATCTGCTGCAAAATAAAGTTATAACGAGAAAAAAAAAGAAAAAAAATGACGAGAAAGTTCCTTTACTTTTCTTACAGAGAAACATTGGATGCACGTGCACCACTGGGCAGCAAAATCAGGACTGGACGTCATAGCGGTCATTGCACCACAGCAGTCAGACAGTTTCAGCGGCACGAGGGCGTCCTCTTGGGATCCGAGAAATGCCCTCGATCTCATCTCTTTCAGTGATCACATGGGCTACAATACTAGTTGGCAACTCGGATATGGTAAATATACATATAATTGATTTTTAAAATTAGGGACGTGTTTTTAGCTTTTTAAATTTGCATCGCTAGACTAATAAATTGATAATAATACGGTCTTGATATTGAAAATAAATACAATTTTTCGTAAATACGCGATACAATTCAACTTACGATATGAAGTATCGATCTGTCATATTGAGATTGAATTCTGAGATTTATTGCTATAAAAAGCGATTAGAAAATTATTTCTTTCCAAAATTCTTTTGATAAAAGAATATCTCTGCATCTTTTCTCAATCATTACTTTTCCATATACTCACAGTGATAGTTTTGATGTAAAAACTTTATTATCAAAATTTTAAGGAAATGTGCGTGTATTCATAATTATAGTAATGAAAACAATAAAACCATTAATTTTAAGTAGATATTGCCGGGTTTGGTAAGGCATTATACAAATCTGAATAACCACGTATTTTCTTTCCAATACAAAATATTTCAGCAGTGGTTTTAAAAAAAATCGTAAAATCATATTCAAAAACTTAACAAAAGAATCCGTGAATGAATTCTATTCACCTGAAGTTTATGCGAACGCATTCAGCTTTGAAATCAATTGACAGCCAGATATGCAAGGGCAAATCGCACTGCAAATCGTTGCAATAAAATATCAATTGCATATTCCACCCTAAAAATAAAATTCGTATTACCGCGCGCTTCCGCCGGCGGCAGGGAGCTTTCGGTCGCGTATAACGCTATAAACCAAAAACCGCGTGCGATTCGCCAATTGCGCAGTAGCCATAAATGCGCACAGCTAATAAATTGGAGCGACGATAAACGCAAACACGAGATTGCGCATCATGCCAGGACGCATTCAAATTTCTCAATGGCTTGCATACGCGAAATCTTCTATTCCAATGTTTTTACTCTGGATTTTCATCGATTTGTCAACTTTCATTTAAGCATAATATTGCTTCGATTAGTTTATAACTAATAATCAATCTTTTGAGTCGAATCATTTCAGTTGAGTTGAGATCAGTTCAGTTCATTTAAACATATTTATTAATAATTATTTATTTACAAAAAATTATAATAAATAAATAAATAAATCGTTAAAACTACAATATAATATTTTTTGATGTATTCTTCGAATAGCGAGACTCAATACAATTTTTAAACGAAAATAAAAGGGTGATTTTTTAAAATTTCTCGTCAAAAGCATAGCATTTTCAAATTCAAAAAATTACTACAAAATATTTATTTTAAATTCCTGCAAGCACGAAACTCTTTGATGCAAGTTGATGAAACTTTCTGAAATGCTTGAGGCACGTTAGTATGAAAATGTAACATACATTCAACTTCATGTTTTTTTCGATAGTCATAAATTTTTTTATTGATTTCACGCACCCGATTCTTTTACAAAGTTTATCGAATTTTTCGAAATCCTCACTGCATTGAAATGCTTAAAAGCTCGTATAAAAAAATGGTTAAAGCGCCCCTTTATCGGTAATTCACAGAATGCCAGACGCGCTGCGACGTGAGCGGCAGCGACTTGGGTAGAGACGTGCAGCGGCTCCGCCACATGCTGGACGCATTCCCGCGTTACGCCGAGCGTGCCCTCATCACGGGCCCGGACGTCGTCACCTACAAGACGCGCCTTCAGCAGCAGTACCTGCAGGAATACTTCAACGCGGCCAGCGCCGCCCTCTCTACCGTCACGTGGCATCCGTCAGTTCTTTTTATCGTTTGACGTTTATTTTAATGACTGTTTTTATCGATTTTATATTCATATTTACTGCGACGAGAGAAAAATCGATGATACATTTTTTTAAATTGCTTTTCAGAGACTTTGCGAGTATTAGTCTGGAGGCCGATGGTGTGTCGATGCATCTTGATGGACTTGCACTTGAAAAGGATAGCCTCTACAGAATCATTGGACGTCACGTTTTTAAGAAACCTTTGTGGATCGGTACGAAAAATTGTTGCATATTTCTTTACCACACTTTTTTTTATTCTTAATATAAGTCCATAAATAACTTTGGACTTTATGATCGCAGCGGAATCAAGGCCAGAAGAATGTAAACATCAATTCTTAGGAGCATTGGTGTGGGCCAGGCGTTTAGGAAACGCAGCAAAACTTGGAGTTCAAGTCCTCATGAGACAGCCTGAAATTCCGAATATCTTCAAACCCACGCCGGTGCGAATTTTCATAAATAATTCATTATTTTCTAGTTTATTCCTTTTTTTTTACTAAAATTTTGACTTTAAAATTTCGACTACTACAATTGTAGAAACACTATCGCATTGATCGTTTCGTTATGCTTGCAGGACTATTGGGTGTCAGTGCTCCACAAGATACTGGTCGGTCAAGAAGTACTAGATACGCGAATAGCGACGGGAAACCGCACGCACGTGCACTTTTACAGCCACTGCAGCAGGCCATCGGAGCGCTATGAACCCGGCTCCATCACTGTCTTCGGTATTAATCTCACACCCTCTAAAGTGACCGCCAATCTCAAGGGACTCAAGCTCAAGGTTGTTCACAAGTACATCCTTCTGCCCGGATACGACGCACCGAATCGCATGTTTTCTGAGTAAGTCACGTGCGATGCTCTTCGTTAACAGTCCATTAAAATATTTTCATTAACTTTTTTTATGTTTGATTTACCACGCGTATACTTAATTACAAAATTTTAAAAACATCCTAACTTCATAATCACTTTTTACTAGGAGATTTTTCTCCGTGCGATAATAAATATTTAAGTAGATATAGCCCGAGTGTGGTCAGATAAAATTCAGTAATGTGCTTTATTAATACTTTAGATCTACACTACTAAACAATGAACTACTAAATCTTATCGATGGCAAAGAAGTACCATATCTAAGGCCAGTCATCACCAGTGCAGAAAGAGGCGTGAAACTAAAACTGCCATCTGGGGCAATTGGCTTTTGGGTACTACCCGGATTGAAGGTGCGATTTTTACTTAAGTTCTATTTGTCAAAAATGTCTATGTTCAATTTTTCGAACGATCCATTTTTGTCAAAAAAGTCTGTTCTATTATAAATAATTAACGAATTACATTTATTTAAATGCATTTTTGCCAATAGTTCTTACGTAACGTATTTGTAGATAAAGACTTGCATGGGCCACGAAGACGAGTTAGCAGACAAGAATTTGCTGCGAAAATTAACCAAGCGTTTGGATGACGTTGAAGCAGAGGAAGAGTTTGCGTCAGAAGAGGTTAAACACAGACCTAGCGACTTGGAATTGCTACAGGAAGACCGACGAAGACTAACCAGGCAGCAGCCAGGTAGTCTTTTTAAAAGACTACTTTTGCGCTGGAGTAACCGTCACCGGGAGGGCGAGCGCGACGAGGCGGGACAAAACAAGCCCTACCGACGTGACGTCGATCGACTCTTGCGAAGAAGAGACTATCATCCAACTGGTGTCAAGGTACGATCGTTTTTAGAATAAAGTTTTGTGATTAACGATAATTAACTGAAAAGTATTGAAACTGAAAGAATTTGCAGTTCATAAAATTATAAAGTCAATGTACTAAACGTCATTATTAAAAAAAATATGTTTGTGTTATAAATATAAATATAGCGTATTGGTAACGTCAACGAAATGATCGTTGAAAATGGTAGTTCCGATGTGGGAGAAAGTATGGTGTCAAAATTCGATGACTATAAAAGGCGCTTAGGCGATAGCAAGAAAAATCTACGCAACATTAGCCCTTCTGCAAATAAAGTAAGAGTATTTATTTAAATATCTAAGTGTGTACATAACTTCATTAATTATACAAAAAATATTTTTGCTTTTAATACTTTCAATAAATATTTATTTGAACAATATTCTATAATTTTGTTAGAAAATGGACACGGATAAAGTGATTGAAGCACTAACGCTCATAACGCAAGTAGAAAATGCGATGAAGAGTCTGGAGACGGAGAGCCTCAACAATAAAGCTCAACTCACAGTTTTAAATTCGACAACATTAGCTACCGATAGTCTTACCAAAGTGACTCCTGCTTTAGCACAGAGCACCGATTCAATCGACGATGTATTACTCGTTGAGGTACTTAATACTGACAAAGCTAAAGGGACTACTGTACCAGTCACAATTGAAGATCAAATAAGGGCTCTCTATCAGCTGCTGTCCGATGAAAAAGGTAAAAGAGAAATTTCGTTTGCTTTGAAAAAAGAAAGTGCGATAGCCCTTTTTAATTTAAATTTAAGGTCAATAGTTTTTATTTTTACTTTACCAATAATAATTTGCATCATAAATTATTAGTCTTAAAAATCTTAGGTACATCTTCTCTTCGACAAAAACGCGACATAAATGAAGGTCAAGAAACGGCGAATATACAACAGCGCGACATTCAGCAACGGAAACGCAGCAAAAGCGAAGAATTACGTGAGCGTCGACTAGAACGTTTGAATGAGCGTCGTCAGCGGATGCGCGAACGTCTGGAGATGCGTAATTTCGAGCGCGAACAGCAAGAAGACGAAGCAAATTTCTACGGCTTCCAGCAGCGACCACCACCAAAGGATTTTCCCCAGGGTGACGTATACCTCGAAGCGAGCAATGATGCCGAGCACAGGGATTTGAAATCACCACATCAGCCAAATGACCCATGGGCAAGGCCCGAGAGGCTGCCGGATCAAGCTGACCATGACTATTACGAAAGCCTTAAAATGAGAGAATTTGGAATCAAGGAAAATCCAAAGGGTTATGGCGAATTCTTAGACGGTAACGCTCTCAATAAGGGCGACTTAAGAACCAATAATCCTCCATGTAAGTAATTGATTGTTTAATTATGTGCTTGAATAATTTTTTCATAAAATACATATTTGAATAAATTATTGCAGTTTTAAGTGAACCGGTGCCTTTTAAAGTTAAGGATGAAAGACCAGCACCTCCAATAGATAGCCACAGACCCATAGAACAGCCTCAACAGCAATTTGTGCCTTATTTCGAAACAAAGCGTGCACAAGAATTTTATGGATTTAAAGATCCTAGACAATTTCAGCAGCCTAACATTAATTTTTACCAACCACCACCGCCACCACCGAGTCCATTTTTCCAACAAGAACCGCCTGCAGCACCGATGCAGAACTTCCATCAAGAACAACCACCCACGGTACCAATGCAGAACTTCCATCAAGAACAACCTCCTATGGCACCGATTCAAAACTTCCAACAAGAACCACCTATAGCACCGGTGCAGAACTTCCAGCAAGAACCACCTATAGCACCGATACAGAACTTCCAACGAAAATCACCTATGACACCGATACAGAATTTCCAACAAGAACCACCTATGGCACCAATACAGAACTTCCAACAACAACCACCTATGGCACCGATGCAGAACTTTCAACAAGAACCACCTATGGCACCGATACAAAATTTTCAACAAGAACCACCTATGGCACCGATACCGAACTTTTACCCTGGACAGCCACAGCTTTATATAGAACCATTAAATTACTTTATAGATCCTAGAGAACAAGTACAGAATCCTGAAAATTTTCATTATAGAAGTAAAAGACAAACCAGCAGTTTGGAAGATATACTCCAGCGGGAAATGATCTTACAAGATGATAATAACCTTCGAGATTGTCAGTGTCGAGTTATACGGGGAGAGAAGGACTGTGGAAACTGTGATAAACTAATTATTAATCAAGAAAAGTTATCAACAAATTCAGTTCATCGGTATGATACGTTGGGTAATCACCTTCCACACATTAGACTCCGTAGAAATACTGAAGATACTGCAGGTGAAGATGAGCAAGTAGCACAACCGACATGTCCTTCTATTGAAGACGAGACAACAGAGTCAACCTCGGATGCAGCAGAAGAAGAAGAAGAAACTGAAGAAAACGAAACTGTAGAAGAAGAGGAGGATCAAGAGGAAGGAGTAACAGAAGAAGAAACTAAGCAAGTGAGCGAAGAAGAGGCAAATACTGCAAAGGAAGTTGAGGAATCTACGACCGACATCACAAAAGATTATTTAAAACCAGAAACTGACAGCGATAAAATGTTAGCAAATCGCCTTCCGAGAAAAATTGGCTCACAACTGAAGTTTTTTCAAAACGGCAGGGGTTCTTCCAAAGCGCAAGCCAAAGAAGATTCCCTTAAGGAAAGGAAAGAAGCTGCCCGTATTGCGGAAGCCTACAAAATCCCTACGCGACCGAATACTTATGAGTCGATTAGTTCAACTGAAGAACGCCTTGCGAAAGCTCGTTCCATTAACTACTCGATTGGCCAAAGCACAAGCTCGACTCCGGCTGAAACTACCATTAAAATAGCGAAAGAAACAAGTACTGAAAAACAAATTAATTCGAAAATCAACACCGATATTGGAAAAAAAAATTCAGAAGTGGGAAAACAAAGTTCAATCGATCTTAAACAAACTTTAATTAATCAACGCACGAATCTCCAACCTACGTATGACCAGGTCTCTGAAGATCCAATTAAAACAAGTTCCCCGACTTCGAAATTGAAAACATCTTCGAAGAATAGTCAAAAAGCAACTACAACGACTACGGAATCACATAACAAATTGAAGAACGAATTTGAAAAGGGTAATGAATCCAAAAGGCAAGCTAGATTAACCACAAGATCAGAGGCTTTGGCTGCTCTGCGGAAAGAAAATGAAAGTCGTCGCGTAAAAAAGATGATTGAGGCATCGTTAAAGATGCTGGATTCAGAAAATGAAAGATTCTTGGAGTATCAAAAACGTCGTCAAGATCAACTGGAAAGGCTCAGAATGAAGCTTAGGGCCAAAAGGGAGAAACTTCTGGAGCAATATAGAGATGAACTTTTGGAAGCGGTACGCCAGAGTAGAGATCCTGAAGAGCGCAACCTTTACAGACGCGATCTTCTGCAGTTTGAAACTCCATTGGAGGCTGAACAATCAGACGCTGAAAAATCTTCAAATAGACCTAGTAGATCTCTCGATGATCAACTTCAAGGTGAAATTATTGACGAAGTAAAAGAACAACAGGAATACCAATCAGAAAATGCAAAGAGGTCATCGGACAATGCCGAAAATAGTTTCTCAAAATTTAAATGGCGCAATCGCTATCGCAAGAGGCCTCAAGTTGATCATTTAGACGATGAAAGCGATGAATATTACTTTAACGAAGAACCGGAACATTTTTATTATCCTTATGGTATGTATTCCAATGAAGATGCGCACAACAGAAGGAAAGATATTAACTTACAAATGGATTACAATCAAAGGCCCCGTCAATCCTTTGATAACGTACATAACGTTGATCTTGCAAATGTAAACGCAGAAGATAACTATCATTACTATAACGTAGATGAATACATGCCAATTGAAGATGTACCACACAATTACTATTCGTATGAGGTTCCCAGTCATCACACGCGAAAAGCTAAACGATCCAGTTTAAAACATGTAGAAATCGATCCAGCTATGTATGAAGAAGATGAACCAGATTATAACGAGCAAGAATTACTTATGAGACCATCGACCCACATCTCGTCAAGAACGTACCGACATTACCCGCATGAACTTATTGATGCACGGTACAAAAGAGAGGCTGTATTAAACGACGGAGAAACCTTAGATGTGCCAATGTCGATTTCTTTGGGATTATTAAAATCCAAAATGAAAAAATCTAAGACAAAACCAGCTTCGAGTAAGTTACCCCCCAAATCCCTTATAAGACTTTTAACTACTTATTTAATAAATATATGCTTACAGCGTCAGACGATTTAATGAGGAGGAAAAGATACACAGAGGACCCAACCCAAAAGAGTTCGTCGATCAACAAAAATCTAAAGAAAGTTTACTTTGTCGATTACGAGGACAGCTTCAAAAAATTTCCGGACAGAAGTAACAAAAAAATAATAAAAAGAGTTATAAAATCAATCAACAAAAAAGGAAATGACGTAAACAGTAACTATGTTAAATCGGAAAGACGAAAGCGATCGCATGACTCAAACATGTCAAGATACCGTTTACTTACAGACAATGACATAGACCGATCAGAAGATTCAGAAATGGACGAAATTTGGAACAATATTGTTGAAATGAAGCAGGACGAAGAACTTTTGCAGGAGTACAGTCGCCACAAAGGGCAGATCATGCGGAACTTCTGGGACACTCAGCAAAAGTTTCAACAGATTAGACAAACCACCGTGGTTCCTTTTTCCGACGAAAGCAATATCACTAACACGAAATCAACGGGATCCACAACACAAACAAATATAGAATCAATATTTGTCGATGCGATCCCGAAAATAGAGACCGTAATCACTGGAGGTATAAAGAAAGCTCAAAATCTGACTAGCTCTTTGGAGGACTTCATCATAACATTTGATGATCAATTTGAAGAAACGACTGCATTTTCATCCAACAGTACGGACCCTGTGGAATCGGAGGAAACAAGCGATGGAAGACTGAGTCACAATCTGTTCAAGGCAGTTGTAGCTAATGTAAAAAGATTTTTTGGAATGGTTTCCGGACTTACTAAAATTTTTCACGGACGTTGAATAGATAGTTAATTTTTTTACTGTTTTTATATCAAATACAATTAAGATGTTATCTGTGTAAGATGTAACTGTAAAAACATCATTTTTATGATAATTTTGTACGATTTTATACACTTGCGCTGAACCTCAAATTAATAATTGTAGATATAAGTTTATTATGATATCATAGATGTAATTTATAAAATGGATAATAAAAAACATACTAATTTATAGTAACTCCTTGATTCGTAGTTTAAAATTTCTGAGTATATTTACCTTTATAAAGAGTAAATCATTACTTACTGGACAATTTAATTTCATTGAGTTTAACTTATTTACACCAATATTTAAAACAAATAGCATGTAATTTTATTTAAAGTTTTTGATAATCCCTACTTTTGAATTTTTTCCACTTTTATGCTTAAATAAGATTTCTTTTACATTTAGTTTGATAGGTCATAAAGATCATAAAGATTCAGTGCATTATATTTGTTTTTCATTTATGACGGTATCGATCTTTATTAAATTTATACAGTTATTTTCTGCGCTGCGCAATTAGATATTTATTTTACAATCACGTGCTGAAAGTATATATGGAAATTAAAGTACAATTAAACCTTAGTTTCTCGTCTATTTCGCAGTCAAGATTTGCACAACCGTCAAATTCGCCTTGTGAATGAAATAAAAACAAAGCAATCTTTCGCTACAACTAAATGAGAATTTATCAAACATCTCTCCTGATCAGCCATCTCATTTCCGATATTTATTTTAAATCAATCTATTGTCCGATTTTGATGAAAACAAGTGTTTCGTCACTTGTCCGTATATTTTGCAAGAACAGCTGTGTGCTGGTGCATGGTCGATGCAGCCGTTTACCTGGCAGTTCAGTCAATCGCGACACGTCGATCGTTCGTGACATGTCCACTGACACTCCATATTTTTAACGATTGAATGCTGCATTTAAGAGTCTATGTGATTATGAAAAACATTATAGTTTGAAAGATGAAAAAGTTTTGGTTGACACGCTTCATTGTCCTAGTTTACTGTGCGGTTATTGTCATCGGATGTCGTACGACCAAGTAAGTACGACCAAGTAGTCATTTAAATAATGCCTAATTTTTAAACAGAGACTCTGATCAAAGCATGGTCATTTTTATTATATATAGTAATAAAGCTTTAAATGACTTAAAGTTATTCTCACTTTATGTTGAATAATAATAAAATAAATTGAATCCAAGGTGTATTTAAAAATTATCTGACTTTTTAATACGTTTAAGTAATATAATATTTATGTTGAAAATAAAATATTGTGATTATATTAACTTATTAATAATGTAATAATATGTAACGAAATAAAAACGAAATAAAAAGGACGATGTCCTTAGTGTAATTGATGTTGGCTTAATTTTTGTGATAAATTTTTAAATTAATATCCTCAAGTGAAATAGAAAGTAGTCCTTGTTTTAAAATAAAACAGCATTTGAAAAATGTAAAATACTTATTGAAATATTTGCTGATTAGCATTCTACAACGTTTTGTTTAAGTTATAATATAAAAAACAATTTTAATTATTAATCTAGGTCGAATTTTAAGCACAATAAACCGAAAGTATGTGAATTATTTAGAAGTGTAACTGTTTAAAAACACATGATGCAAGCGGCACTGTCAGCGTTACTATATTAACACACGGCGTCAGTCGTGATATTCGAATGTCAAACTTACTTTGATTCCTCATAAAAAAAAGATTCCGCGTTTTATTCTACGAATTTTTCTTGTTTCTTTTTTTTTCTTTAATTTGAATCCGGTGAAATCACATGTTTAAAAGAGTGTTTGCAATAATACATGTGAAAATGTTTTAACAAACAATGGAGTTAATTTTAAATCCAATAAGTTTGCAAAACTTTCAAATTTTCTAGTTTATTCTTCTAGTTTATTCTATAAAATAATGAAAAATATTGTTATTTAAAGAATTTATTTTTAAAACTACGTATTTTTTCAGGCAACAGAATATTGCCGACAAAAATGATACGAGCGACAGGCAAAAAAGGGGAATGGTTTTACATGTATCTACGACTACAGATACACCTACATCTGGTAGCAACGAAGTTGAACAAGCTTCTACTACAGCAGTAAATGAAATCAGTGATAATACGTCTATGGCCGATATAAAATCCAATGACAATACATCAAATATACTACAAGAAGTTGAATTCAACAAAGATGAGGGAAATGAAGGAGGAGACAATCCGTTACCGAGTAGTGATGAAAAAGAGGGGGATGAAATAAAATCTCGCAAAACGAGACAAAAAAGCTACAAGTGCTATTGTGAAGAAGCAAGTTATCGGAGTGATTGCCTGAAAAAGTGTCAAAGTGCGAAACAATTTGGCAGAGATGATTATGAACAAGACACATCAGAAGAAATAACAGAAGATCCTTTACATGATTACACCAATAGTGCACCTCGTACAACAACTGAATCAGCGAAATTCAGTATTCCGTACGCAAAAAATGTGAATTTCGATCAAAGAGTCATTTTGGGTAGCGAGTATCCTCAATCGTACAGGCTTTACTCAAACCCTCGAATAAAGATTCCAAAAAATCACCTCTTACCCATCTTTCCACATACCCCTCCCTTACAATACGCCATAGCTTATCCTGGAATGGTACGCAGTGGAGTACCACAGATAAAACAAAATTATTTAACAAGTGCTTTGAAGAAACCATCACCTAAAGGCACCTACATGCCCAGCATTATTGGAAGAAATTTTGCTAATATCCAGGAGTGTATCAATCTGTATGGACAAACACTTTGCGTCATTGCACCTACTACTAAATCACCCTTATCTAACAATGAAGTCGCGACTACCCTCGATTTTATGACTGGAAATACCATAGAAAAGAATATAAATGAGATTGATGAGTCATGCGCAGATAATAATCAGAATGAAAATATGATGTCAACTGGATACCCGAATCAATTAATTCATCAAACTAGCACTATTTCACCTCTCTACGAAGTTAAATATCCCTCTGTGCACGATAAAAAATTAAAGTCTAGTGTAAAAATTGATAAACTTTATAGAGTTGGGTCTAATCCACTTAAATTACCGAATTATTATGTAGGTAATAAACAGCAGCCTTACGCCGATAATTTCAATTACGGTAAAAAGATATTTGTAAATAAAGGCCAGAATAAAAATTTACAAAAATCATTCAATGGAAAATATTATTTGAATCAAAATGGTATGAAAACTGCTCCAGCTACTGTGTCCAGTAACAATGGTTTAGAAAAGCCACTGTATTATTTTCAAACTGTCGGTGTAACCACTCCAAGGACTGCAATTACACAAAAACCAGTGTACGCCACTAAATATCCACTTTCTACAACACCATCGTATAATTATTTAGATGAATATGACAAATCAAAAAATCATTACTCCAAAGAAAAAATAGTTAACAGCAAAGAATCTAAAAGTGACGTAGAAAATAAAATAAATTTTGAATACACGACTAATTATAAAAACGCAATGCACGATGACGCAAGAAAAAATTACCTCCAAGATACAAAAATTCGACATCAAACAATATATCCATCTCTTACTCAACAAAGCAACCACGATGTATCTGGACATCCAACTATCCAATTTCAGTATCTTACTACTATACCAAGTAGCATGAATGATTATGTTCAAGATCCTAAATTTGTTACTAATCAACCAAAAGATAGGCTACTTAACGAAATTCATTCAGTCGTTGGTGATAGGTTTGAGGGTTCTCAAGAAAGAGGAAATTCTAATTATCAAAATTTACTGGAGCAGACAACAATATCACCATTACTACAACATACTAGTATTTACGTTACAGATCAACAAAAAAGTGATTATCAAAATAGATATGAGGAAAAAATTGTTAGTTCAAATTTAGCTGAAAGTAATAACAATTTTGCTCAGGGTTTATCGCCATCTAATGCAGAAAAAGATAGAAAATTATTTTCTTCGAAAGAGTCTAATTATAACAGCAATGTAAAAGAAGCATCATCGGAAATAAATAGTCACACTATGAATTACGTAACTAATAGTATTCCTGAATTCCAGGCGGTTGACATAAAAAATACTTTACAGTCTAACCCAGAAGATAATGATTCTTCAAAAATTATAACTAGCATAAGGAAGGAATGTGATAGTGATAATTCAAAACCAATGAGTATTAGTCACGATCCTCAGCATAACCATCAAGTAACTTACGAAAATGTAAATTATTACAAATCAGATTCAGCACAAAGTAAAGACAATGAACTTTATTATTCTTCGAATGAAGCTTTGGAACATGCGAAATACAAAAACAACGAAAGACCGCAACCACAATTCGATTATTCGAATTTTCCTCAAAGTATGTCACGAATAATTAATGAAGCAAATAGGCAATATATGAATAATCAATACCCTCAATATCGGCCAGAAAATATTTTGAAAAAGTACCCAAACCACATGTATAACGAACCGTTCAACACACAGTATAACATTCACACAACAACACCAAATACACCTGTAAATAATTATAAAGTTACTTCAGGATTTAGTATGAATTTACCAAATACGAACTCGAATTTTCATGATTATACTGCAAAAACTGTAATCCCGAAAACAGATTTACCCGACCCAACTTCGTATATTGATCCAAATATACCCATCTATACAACTATTTCAATACCGCATACTACGCCACCAAGTAATTATGAATATCAAGGTAGATATAATACTCGATTACCACTACAGTCTTTTAATTTGAAAAAGCAGGATATGATTGGACACCAGGAGCAATTTAATAAAGCACAAATCCCTAACGTAAAATTGCCAATAGATCCCAATATTAATGAACTGAACATTCAGTCCCAAAGAAAGTATCCTAGTAGGCTAAGCAAACAGAAGATTCGCCTTGAAATGTTCAATGACACTGAGAATTTATTTAGAGGTCTTGAACAAATGATATTGAATAATTATGATCCATATTTGTCAGGGGAAAATATTAATGAATCTGCTGAAAGCTCTGTACCGAAGGAATCTACTCAGATAAAAGGTCAAAAAAAGATTACAGAAAAAATCTTATTTGGTGATTTGAATGAACACATAAAGGAAAATGTTCAAAAGTATGGACAAGCAGGAATATCAGGAATTGAGTTTCAGAAATCTAACGAGTACTCCGTGAAAAGTTCGACAGGTACCGAAAACCCAATTCAATCTGTGGATGATATACCAGTGACCGTTCGAGAAAATATTAATTCTGAATTTACAACTCAAGCTACTGTGATTGAAACGCCGCAGCAAACTGTTAATGAAATTTTCGTACAAAATGCTATAAGAAAAGTAATTAACAATTTTGTCCCTGGAAAAGCAGAAGATTTGATGAAAAATGTAAAAGAAATCGTAGGAGCAAAATCTTCAGATCTTCTTCCAGAAATTGTAAGTACTCCTGTAATACGAAACATATTAAATATCCCAGAAGTTGAAAGTATGATCATTGATGTGGCTGGGGGCTTTATGGGTCGAATGACGAATATTGCCTTGGGCAATTTATCTGGTTATATTAGGAAGTCATTTCATCGGGTTGTTAATAATGAAATTCCTCAACCAAAGCAAACATTAGCACCATTTACCGTAGAAGAGCATCGTATTCAAAATGGAGAGTGGGTGACTGAGCAGGTGTCGCTTTTGGGAAGTTCAAAAACAGATGAATTAAAAAGTCTTCCAAGAGAAGTTTTTGACAAGATTAAAAGTATCTTGTATCGATCAAAACTATCAGAAGAAGAAGCAGCGCAACCTATAGTCCAGAATCTGATAGTAAAAGCTGTTAAACACACTTTGGATAAGGAACACGGAATAGTTCGAGAGTCTGCAATTCGAAAAGCTTTTAAAATCATTGTTAAACCAACAAAAGATAAAAGTTTGCCACCCAACAATGTGGCTACTTCTGCAGAAGCAAAAAGTGCAACAATTCCTGTACCTGAAGCTACAACAAAATCGTATGAATCGTACAAATTAGCTCCTGTTGTTCCGATTACAGAGAGTAATTATCACAAAGGAAATTGGAGGGAAACGCAGAAGCTTTTAGTTGACCCCACTAGGACAAAAGTTTCAACAGATTTTGACGAAAGTGCAAAGGAAGCTATGCGGAAACAACTCGATAAAGTACAAAAGATTAAAGTCACTTCTGAAGAGGATCGGTACTCCGAAATTAGTGACATTAATTTTGAAACCTCATCGCAAGATGAATACGAATACAAAGATCTCTACGAAGACCAAGATGACAGCAATGATATAGACGACGATGAATATTCAGTAATTGAAGGTAACGCTAAAGAAAACATCGCGAATAATATAAACGATGTAGATGTAGAACGACAGCCTATTAAGTATTATTCACCGACTGATCGGGTCTTGCAATACATTAAAACACACCAAATTGCAGCCCATCAAAGTTTTTCAACAACTTCTGAAATTACTGGTCGAACAAGTGAACACGATACGACAACGCCGATGAGCGATACAAATGGCAGGCATTCAATGCACTATGAACCACAAATGACAGAAAAATCTATGAATCTAAATACCGATTCAAAGGAATGGAATAAAAATCAACTAAATCTATACTTCGAGTCTCCAAATGATTCTTTGAAATCTAAGAGCCAAACTCTAACTAATGATGGAAGGAATCTTGGACGAAATAATCAATGTTTTGACGATTCATTAACCGAATATCCACGTCAATCAGCTGGTAATTTGCAGACTTATATGGGAAGGCTAATCCCCGCCGACGAGAAAGCATCGCAAGCCAAAGATTTGAGCGATTTAGAAAACTCTAGCTTAGTTTATGTCGGTGATGGTGTTAGGCTACCTCTGACTATCAAGAAACTGCCAGATGGTACTTTTGCTCTTACGCTTTCTGATGAAATTTGCAAGCGATTCCTTCAAAAACAGTGCCCCTGCTGTATATCGGGCAATAGCAAAGGTTTCTTTGTAAGGGAACAGAAAAGTATCAAAGATGACTCTGATTGGAACAATTCAAGTAAGCATTTTTTAACATAAAATTAGATTTTAAATATTTTTTTAATTTACAATTTTTATCATCATTCATTTATTTATTTATTTATCGAATCCGTGTAAATTAAAATCATGCATAAGAAGGTTATTTATTGATACATACTAAAATAGATTTTTTATGTATTTAAAAATTTCCTTTTTAAATTAAGCTAAAAAAATTGTTTAAATAGGTTCAATTTTATAAAAATATTTATAATCTGAAACTGACCTGTTATAATAATTCTCTAAAAGAATTTTTAACAGTAACAATTTTTATTTTGTTTATAGATAACGAGTCAGAAAGGACTACTGAAAATATAAATTCAAACACGGAATCTCATTCCAAACTTCAGTATAAAGACAAAGAGGCTCCCGAGGTAACTACACCGTTAGAATATCTTGACGCGCACATTTCACCTCTCGCAAAGCAAAGTCAGGTAGCTCCATCGGAAGTAGAACAAAATTCGAACACAAACATTTATTCAAGAATCCGAAGAGAATCTGAAGAGCATAAGGTAGTCGTGCAAAAAGAAAGGTTCGCAAACCGTGAAAACTTCATGGAAAACAACATTGAAACTTCAGTGGAAAATAAAGACAAAGCCTTGTTTGTGAACGACGCAAACGATGAAAGCGACAGCTTAGAAGATAGGGGAAACAAAGAAATGCTAATCGACAATAACGAGAGCGAAAGTTACGAATCTCAGTATGATTATCAACAAGAAGAACCTTTTGACATTGGCCTTCCTCGAATGTTCGGACCGTATAGGTACCAACAGTTGTACGCCAAAGAAAATGCAGATGCACTTAGAAACATGTTTTATATGTTGCATAAAAATGAAGAATAATGAAGTTTTAACTATAAATTATTATTGTTATTAATTGTTTTTAACAGATTTTAATCATATCGACTTCTATTGTTTTTTAAAAAATGCGTTATTTTATGAAATTTTACAGAAAATGAAAATATTTAAGCGTGTAATGATTTGTATGTAGTCAAGATTTATTTTTATTTAAAATTAGTTTATTTATGATTGACGTATTAGTTACCTCCACGGTGTTTATGCACAATTTTAAGATTCTATTTTTATTTTTTAGTAAATATTAAATACCTATTTGTATGCATATAAGTATGTAGATTTATAAAGAGTTATTAAATAAAATAAGTGAATGTAAAAATAAAAAATTTTATTATTAAAATAAAGAACAATTAAATTAAATATATATTTATTTTTCTATAACTTTTATTTATTTTTTTCAAAAACTTTTTTAAAAATTGCCGCCAAAATTTGTAATTCGACCTTGCAAGCGATATATATCGTTCCTTGATATCAATCGATCTGCCGGGCTTTTTATGTATCCTTGTCAAAACCTAGGCCTTGTACTACTGCTACAGTATCAGCCTGAAAAATGGGTCTTTTCGGTCGATCGCAGGAAAAGAATCCGAAAGAAATGGTATTTTCTTATTTCTCTGGAAAATTTCTCTTCCTATTATCCATATCGTCAATTTTTATTTCATCTTCAGGTGAACGAATGGACGCACAAACTGCGAAAAGAAGGTTATCAGATTGACAGACAGGTTAGAGGTGAGTCATTCAGTGATTTTCTAGATAAAAACCTTGACAATCTATAAAAACAAACATTGACCAATTCTTATGATTGTTATAAATTAAATCATAACATTTCATTTAGAGTACTCTTTTGTTTATTACAGTTTACTAATATTTGTAGTGTTCATTATTTGCGATATATTTTTAACTTTCTTTTGCTATCATTTATCTCACTGTTAATCTTATCTATTTCAAGAATAAATACTTTGACTTAATCACTTCAATAGCAATTGAAAGAGAAGAAGACAAAGTCAAACGGTCATTGAAGGATGCAGCCAAAAAAGGCGACAAGGATGTATGTAAAATCTTGGCAAAGGAAGTTATTAGAGCTAGAACAGCGTGCAACAAATTGCATACTTCAAAGGCACACTTGAATTCAGTTACATTGCAAATGAAAAATCAATTGGCTACTATTAGAGTAGCCGGCTCGGTTTCAAAATCTACGGAAGTGATGCAGGCAATGCAAGCTCTTATAAAAGTTCCAGAAGTCGCAGCGACCATGAGAGAATTATCCAAAGAAATGATGAAGGCTGGTATTATAGAAGAAATGATGGATGAAACTCTGGATTCAATTGAAGATTCGGAGGAAATGGAAGAAGCTGCGGATGAAGAAGTTGACAAGGTAAAATGATAAAATAAACTTTATACATTCATAGTAGCTATTTTTAGATCGTAGTGTAATACTAAAATGCTCAATTTTAGATTTTGTGGGAGGTAACTGCAGGACAAATGGGAAGAGCTCCTGCTGTTGTTACTGATACTCCCGGTGCATCTACATCGAAAGATGAAGAGGTTGAAGAAGTCAGTGATGATAAGGAGCTTGAAGAAATGAAAAATAGGTTACAAAGTCTTCGCAGTTAGATTATAAGTATCACATTTTTTCTTTTTTTTTTTTTTAAATTAATCTATTTTCACCACTTGCAACTTATCTTAATATTAATTTAAGCATCATAGATGATGCGATTCACATAGTGAGAAAACATAATAATTATATGCAAGTATTAAGTGAAAAACCATAATCACAGCTGCATAAGCAAGAAAATTGACAAGTATTTTGTAATTTGATTCTGACTTTTATTTTTTTTTTTAATGAATTCCATCTAAAGATTATAATTATCAAAGAAAATTCAAATTTTATAAAATATATTATTATATACCTATTGATTTGTACATGGTCGTGATAAAAATTTTCTTCTGGAGTTGTAAATTTAATGATGCTTTGATAATGCTTTCAATTTTACCTCAAATAAAAGTCAGTGTCATAGCTTTTATATGTATGAATTTTGTACATTACCATAATATGCTCTGCAGCAACTTTATGAGTTCAACTCATGAATGTAAATATTGTACCTAAACGTGCTTTTGTAGCGTAAATATAAAATAATATAATTATTGCAAAGATTTATTATAAACTCTAATAAGTAACTAAAAATGCATATACAAGCAACTAAAGTGTTTGCACTAAAAATTATAAAATAAATTATGAAATTTTAAAAACATTGAAAATGTTCTTAAACAAAATATACCTATATTTATACATGGTAATAATTTAATTCTTTTGCTATTATATTATACTTTTGATGTTTTAACTGATATTAGTGGTAGAAACAGTCTACATTTTTATAAAGATTTCGTGAATTTATTTATATCGAAACAGTATTTTACATATATATTACATCACGCAATAATTTACAATAAACTTTTGTAACAAATTTGCGATTTTTACACGTTAATTTATAAGCTATTATTAAGTCTTTCATGATAATTTATACCCTATCATTTACAAACAATATTACTAACAATTTGCATAACATACAATTGCAATAATCATATAATATTTAAAATTACAAAATAGTAAAACTTCCAAATGCTAATTATAAAATCTAATTTAAAATATGTGATAAATTACACATAAATTAAATTTCTTACAATAAAGTCACTTTTTTGTAGTTACTAATCTGACTATATTTCTTTTAGTGATTAATGTAATCTATATTAGAATCGTATTAACATAATTAACTTTTCTATGACTGTATTAGCTAATTATAAACAGGCTCACTATTCTTGCAAATATTCTTTAAGAATATAAAAAGTATAAGTAGTTAATAATTACTACTGATTTTATAATTATAACTTGCAGAAAAAATGTACAATTTCTGTACTACAAAAATCTACTCTATTTTAGGTCCAGAAAAAATTTATAAAAAAAGTAATCAAATACTTTTGACTTTATAACTGATCGATTACCATGTTTACAATGGCAAGTTTAACCTGTGCCTTAGATCTCTTCGGCAATCTAGTGACATGAGGTTTGATGTTATTCAGAAAACGTCTTAATTCACTTTGAATTGGAATAAGTGTTCTCCTACAACGTCCTGACATTTTTATTAATTTAGGTTTTGGTTCTTCCACAACTTCTATTTCATCTTCTACTTCTTCTAAATATGGGTTGCTTTCTATTACTACTGCTTCTTCTTCCACTTCGTCAAAACTGTTCAAGTAAGAATCATCTTGCATTTCTTTATCGGTTTTTATAACTTGCACCCCAGAGGCTATTTGTGGATAACAAAGAAATTCAGATATATTATTTTCAGGTACACTTTCAAGAGCATTGCTGCAGGTGTTTTTACTCCTAGATTTGTTTTGAATTACATTAATTTCCTCCGATTCTGTTGCTTTTCTTCTCATTTTCCTTTTAGGTTTTTCTGGACTTTTATTTTGTTCAGGTAAATTTATCTTTATCAACAATCCAGGAGGCATACTCGACAAACTATTGACTGGTATTGGATTACCTAAATTTGAAATATTTGAAATATTTGAAATGTTTCCCGAAAATGGCAAAATAACTTTTTTTATGTCAGACGATATATTATTCACAATATTATTCGATATTGTTATTGGTTGAAGTTGATTAGTGATTAATTTCCAATTATTAGTTGTGGGAATTGGAACTTTCTGAACTATATGGCTTTCAACCTTTTGAGTAATTTTTGGTATATTAATTGTTGTGGGCCTTCTTGATCTACCTCTTTTTTTTGCCAAAGGAGCTGGTTTAATCAGTGGATCGATCTTTGGTTTCTTGCTTGATACTGCAGGTCTTGCAATTTTGTTTGTCTCTGTTTCAGTCTCTGCTTCATTTCCTACTGAAATAGAAACTATTTCTGTATCCTTATCATAATCATAAATGGAAGGTACTGCATCACAGGGACCATTGCCATTGTTAAAATTCTGACCCACCTGGAAGTGACCAGAACACAGCACCATCTTACGAATTTGATTAGGGGACATTTTTAGAATGTCTTCTCTATTTAAAAATTGACACCATTTTAAACATCTTCCAATTTCATATGCAGGGAATGGATGAAATTTAAACTTTTGCACTTTGTTATTGGGATCAGTTCTTGATCGACCACATGCTGCGCACTCTTGTCCCTCTAATACTGTTGCTGGCAAAGAATTTATCTTCCCATCATTTTTATCAGAAAAACTAAATAGCTGAACTTCCACATTAGCCTTTGCAGTTTCCAGCGTCAAGTCTGCATTTATAACTTTACTTTCATTCTCATCCGGATATTTAATGTTTGGCACTGCATCATCAACTAGTCTGTTGTGAAATCCTTTTACAAATTGAGTTGTATCAAAGTGCTTAGAGCAAATAAAACAAAACATTATTTCTTTCCTTGTTAATCTATAATAGGAATCAACACCAACAAAATCTAGCCACTCCAGACATCGAAATTCTTCACCAGGAAAATGATGAAATGTGGCTTCATCATTGTCTGGTCCAGGTGGATCTTTCCGAAACCGACCGCACAGAACACAACTTATATTGTACAAACTTTGTTTAGGATCATAAACACTTGGAACTGCAGTACCATTCAATCGATCATAAAAGTGATTTAAAAAATCTGAAGATTCAAAATGTTTGGAGCAAACCATTCTTTGTAAAAGTTGCTTTTTTGTCAATTTGTACAATTCTTCTCTGCTGCAAAATTCTAGCCATTTTTTACAGCGTGCCTCATCATTTACTGGAAACCCAAAAAATATATATTCCTCTGCTCTATTATTAGGGTTCATCCGAGAACGACCACAAACAACGCATGGATGTGGCATTTTCTTTTTATTCAATATTGACGAATTGAACAAATTTAATTTACATAAGATTTCTTTTCATCAGCTAGCTTCATGCTAAAATAAATAAAATAATGTTACTTTATTGTACAGAAGAATATTAAGTATATGATGCTATCTGTCATATACCCATACCGAGTGTATATAAAACATTTAATTTTGCTAATTCTAATTACTTAACCAATTTAAAAATAATCATTAATTCGATGTTTATACTTACAATAAAAATAATGGGAATCTGAATAAATTAAATACGTGATATTGCTTTCCATTGTTTGTATTGTAAAGTGTTGCAATCTTACATTGCAAACTGAATCATTGTCATCACAATTATTGCCCCATTCCTTAGATGAATCATTGATAACAAATATTACAATCTTAAAAATGTATTAATAATGGTGTAGCTGACACTTTTTTTAATTTATCGTATACAAATTTCTGTTTTTTAAAAAAATATCACTTTATAGGTTACGTTTACTGCAGTGGCATTATATCCGTCCATCTTTGACCAGATGTAGGTACTGTAGGATATATTCAACAAGTTGAATAGTTGGCAGCGGTGCGAAAAGTACGCACTGGCGCCAACTTTGAATATTTTAATTTAAATAAAAGAAAAAAGTAATCAAAATATATCTGAAATTTATATAAAAAATCAAAACTAAATAAAAAAATAATTTTTAAATTTTCTTGTCACTGTATAAATATAATAAAACTTAATCTGTTTTATCATACTAGCTCACTCGTATGATCAGTTACCATCTGACGTACATTAACAATATATAAAATTATTATTATATATTGGTATGCATAATTTCTGCCACCATTTCGCCGATAAATAGAGGAACAAACGCTCAATTTCTACTTTTTTATAAAAATGATTATCTTTTACAAGTTAATAATTAAAATCTAATAGAATTTTAGAAATTTTATCACTGAATGCATATTCATTTTATTCAAATGAAGTCATTTGATCTTTTTACGCTTTATCAGTATAAAGCCCATATTTCTCTTACAAGAAGCTATTGAGATACGAGTAGTGGGCTAAACATTCTTTTTCTTTCTTATATTCTTCATTCATGCAGTTTTATACTAATTTAAATGGAGGTATCATTTTAAAGTAGCTTTCCCTGTTGAAAGCAACCAATAAAATCCAATAAAAATAACTTTATTTGATGTTATAAGTTTTTGCACCAGAAAAAACT
>JAXIUT010000048.1:16423971-16460508 GCA_035586675.1 Eurytoma californica | reverse complement strand
TTCTCCATATTATAAATTTTTATTAGAAGTTATTAGATTTTATTAGCTTTTTCTAGATAAGTTTATTTCCACCTGGGTACGGAGCTTTTAAAAATGTAACGCCACAGCGGCTTACTTTTTTCTGACCCATACTGCCTTTTTGAAGATACAATCGATAAATCGAGCTTCTGCGAGAAACACGTGTTAAAGTGAAACAAAATGTAAGATGATATTCAATGTTTAAACTTGAACGTAAAAGTCAAAATAAAGTGCAATGTGTTGAAGCTTGAAATTTGCATGTAAAAATCTTTTTAGTACTTTATTTTACGAGCTGCTTTTGAGATTTTTATTTTATTGTTTGTATAGTAAAACCACTAAGATTTTGTTCGTTTTCAGATAAAAAAATGAATTTAAAATTTTCATAGTTGAAATGTTTAACATTTTTTACTTAAGTATTGTTAAATTCAATTTAACTAATTCGTTATGTAATTTATTACTTGCTTCTAATTTCTTGTGAGCATAAAAAAAAATAATTTTCTTCAGCGGCTTTATTCTTGACAAGGATTCGAACAAGAAACGTTCTCTTTTACTATTTTACTCGTGTTAATAATTAAATAACATTTTTTGTTTAATTTTTCACTTGGTTCAATAAAAAAACAGTGCAGATAAAACATTAACGTTGAAAACGTAATAGGTATGAAAATCTTTGAGTAAGTGCAAAAAGAATATAGTGACGTGTTCAAATAGTTTCCTCAAAATAATTAATTCTAACTTTATACTTGCTTGGATAACTTAAAGGAAAACTATTCTATTTTCTCTTTTAATTAAAAACGTTTTCTCAGCTTCGATTGTAAAATGTTGAATGATGTTGATTTAAAAGAAACGTATGTATGAAAGTCTTTCCATGTCGTTATTTCAGCTTTTCAAGTAATGCAGAAAATGATTAATATTAAAAATATTTCATTTTAAACATAATATGTCCAATAAGGAAAAAGCTTTATTTTTAATCAAGTAATTTTAAAAAGTATTTAATAAATCTTAAAAATAAAATACTCATAATATTTTAAATCTCTTTTCACAAAATTATTTAAAAGCATCTTTTTTCTTTTACAGTTATATCTTTCTCATGCCATATAACAGACTTGTTTAATAAACATATTTGAATTATTATTGTGCATTTGGTCGATTAAGATATTTTTACAACGTGACATTCATCAAATAAAATTCTTTTTTTTTTAACTCGCCAAAGGCAAAGCTGAATGTTTATCTTACGTGCCTGAAGTTCTACTTTGTTTCTCACGCTTTTATGCATATGCTGCCGTCAGTAACACAAATGCTTTTATACGTTTAATTTCAAGCTCATTTCAATTTCCAATCCAATTATTTATCAAAACATCCGTAAATGCAGTATAAAAATAAATATTAATTTTGTATGAAAAAATACATGAGCTAAATATCCATTAAAGAAAAATTCCACCCATATTCTATATCTAAAAGTAAAAATTCCATTTGATCCAGGTTGGCGCGCGACCCAAGCTTCCAGTCGGACAGCAGCCACTGCAGCAGCGTGGAGAGCCTGCTGGAGCTGAGGCGCGCGGACCCGGAGACGGTGCTGCTGAGCCTGGGCTTTGGCGGCTGCGCCTCCAGCCCCCAGGACGGTGGTTCGCTCTCGCGAATCCCCAAGCGCTTCCTGCAGCCGTCGCGGCTCAAGGGCATCGCGATAAACGAGTTCATGCGCCACCAACAGGAGGCGAGCGAGTCCCTCGACTCGACCTCGCTCGGCTACCGCGGGCTCACCGGTACGTACGACCCCGGCGCTCCCCCAGGTGGAGGGCCAACGTGGACTGGTAGAGGGTCGCGCATGAACGGCAAGTAAAGGACGGCCGAACGACGGCAGCAGGATATTATTACACTCATCTTTGTTGTTGTTGTCGTTTTCCTTTTCCTGTTTTTCTCTATTTGCCTGATATGCTGCGATGCACTTATTAACGTGCCTGACGCTCTTGTCTGTGGGGGTTTGGGCAATGCAGAAGTTGAAAGAGGAGATATAAGAAAAGACGTGGAACTTTCGAACTGTTTGTAGGAAGCGAAGTGGGCGCGCCGGTCGTCCGGAAGCGAGCTCGAAGTCGCCGACACTCCGGACCTAGCGGCTTCGTAAGTTCCTCATAAGAGCGAATGTTCTACTGCACGATAAGTTCGTTCTTCGAAAAACGTATTACGTGTACTCCACTTCAATGTTTGGCAAGAGTACACTATGAGTAATTTTGTGTTGTACGCACACTTTCTTAAGACTAAAGAAAGAACTCACACCATTACTTTTATCGATTTGTCTTTGCAGTTTTTTTTGCGATGCTCGGATAGGCTTGGCTGTATATAGACCTTAAGAATTAATCTTTTCTGTCCGTTTAACGAAATCAATTCAAAGAAAAAATTAATGAAATTTGTAAGTAAAATTTTTTTAAATTCAAATGCAAGTCTCGCTTTATTAAAAAGCATACCGAGATTACTTTTTGCTACGTTAATGTGAATTTAAATTATTCAAAAAACAAAAATGAATGCATATCAACGACCACAATAATTGAAAAATGAATAAATAAATATTATGTTTCGGCGTTAATCTTTCGAAAAGCTTTCAACATTGCAATTTAATCAATGCAAAATAAGACAGCATTAAGTATCAGTTAGCTCATGGAAAAGAAAGCATTTTTTCTTTTTCATCTCTGCGATTTTTTTTCGCACGATCGGACCACGCGGTTTCGCCGGAAAATTACCGCAGTCAGGATATGCGCGTGCGGAAGATAAGCGCCAGCTTCTACTGTTTATCTTACGCGCGCATGTGTGCTCGCGTTTTTTGTTCCATCTACAAAAGGCATGTGCCTTGCACTCTTGTTTTCTAAGTTTTTTGCTTGGTCCTCGAGTTCGTTGTAATGTCTCGCATTGATGTTGATCTTTTTCCTGTGCCACTTCGGCCAAACGAGTTTTTTGTTTTTACGTGTGTTTTGCATTTTATTTGCAAGATTAATTTTTTTGCTTCTTATATTTATTTTTGTCATTTTGTGCGTTTGAATTTTTCGCATTTTATTTTAGTTTGTTAAGAAATGCACAGCAATTTTTTTTAAATAAAAAAAGTGATCCAGTACAGATGAGCGCATCATCGAAAATATTGCACCAGCGCAATATGATACAATAATATTTTTCACGGTAGATTTACAAAACTATGCAAGCGCGATCGTGAAGAATCCACTCGGAATTTGCGCTTGAAGAATTCTGCATTTTCGATAAAGCTATGTAAGATGACTGAGTCACTCTAGAAAAGAAAAAGTGCTGTTGCAGAATTTCTACAATTGTTTATGTTCCCAACATTCGCTCGTAATTTATACTTACCTTTAGTTTATTTCTCAAACCTGTTTTACTCGATTGGCACGTACGTTTTTTACTTATTACCCTTTAACCACTGTTTTGTCCTTGCGGAAAAAAATTTGAGCAAATTAATACTCTCGTAAAATTTTACCAAGATTCTTCGGAAATTATTCTGCATGTAAAATTATTATTGAAAATTTTGTTTGTGTAAAATTTTGTTAAATTAGTTAATAATAATAGTTTAATTTTATTTATTTAAATTTTCATATGCAAGGTAAACGATCTAGAATGCCAAAATCAAGTAATTTGAAAATAACAATGTAGAACATTATTCAAAACAAAGTAAAAATTTCAAGCAATATTTGTTCGACTATTTTTTCCGTGCTTTTTATGTGTCCTAGATTGAAATAAATCAAAATACTAAAATAGTATAATTCACAGGTTCCCCGTACGTAGCCCCGTCGGAGATCGTGCAGAAGATCATGCAGCGGCTGCGGGAGCACGAGACGCACGAGTTGGACGCGTACCCGATCGGCGGGTGCTACGGCGAACCCTGGTCACCGGTGTACCAGCAAGAGGGAAGACTCTCCGTACTTTCGCCCGACAATCGCCAATACCTCGAAAGGCCCCGGTCCAAGAGCCCCGATATGCGCAACAAGCGAATGATCATCGGTGAGATAACGTTTTGCGAGGATTATACGCATTTTATGCAATCTGATGCTCTATCATCACAGTAATATATAATTCAGTAGCGTTTAAGATCGACGATAAGAGGAATCATATAGTAAAAGTCGAGTGGGTTTTACGGGTGGATTAATCTTTAAACGTTGTTCTAATCTCAGCCGCGATCTTTATACGGATTATTTTTCATCACCTATACTTTTTGAGGAATGCCTGAGTCCATTTTTGCAATTTATAAGTTTTTTTACTGCATTTCAAAAGCGATAATTTTTAAAACAAAAAATAATTTTAAATCAAATTTAAAGAAAATTTAATTTAAAATATTAAAGCGATAATCGTTTAAGTAATGCGTATAAGATTGCTTTTCTAAGTAAAAATTATAATATGAATGTATATAAAAGGAAAGCTAATTCATTCATTCATTCAAGTCACTAAAGAATGAAAATCATAAATATGCAAATTTTTACTGAAAATGTTTCAATTTTTCTTACAGGTCAAAGGTCGTTCGCGTTCGGCCGTGACGGCGACTTAATCGAAATCAAGCCACCGAGCGCCACGGGTTCATCGCAAGAAAGTGACGATGTTTTCGATTATCCGGATACGTTGCAAGACCTACCAAACTCTGAATCTCGACCGGAAAACACCGCGAGCGAAACTCGCAAACCCCGACTAACGGATCTAAAGAGCGACGCGAGTGGCGGTAATCGTGACTCCACAGAGACGATGATCCCATCGAAAGTCTCGAGCATGCCCGAGCCACCCACAGCGGAAAACCCGCGGCGCTCCAGCGACAGCACCTGTGACAGATCCTCAAAGTCATCGTTGCAGGATGCGGAGGAAGGCAGGCGCTTCAGCGACGGTGTCGTCCAGTCTATGAAAAAGGCCAGCCGTAAGAAAAGTCTTCAGCGACAACCGAAGATACGCGATTCGCTTGACAATGTCGAAGAGGCGGTGAGCTCAGTCAGGTGCATTCACTGCGGGAAACTCGGTCGGGATAAGCACCACGACGAGGAGGATGAGGAGGATGAGGAAGAGGTCTCTTGCTGTTACAAGCGCACGAGTCAAAACTGCTGGCGAGAAATGGAAAAGGTATTGCAGAAGAATCAGAAGCTCGAGGAAGTCGTCGCCAAGAGTCGCCGGGAGGTCGCCGAGATCCGGGGCATACTCAGTAGCGTTCTTTCGGTTAGGATGGAGCCTGGCTTCTGAGGCACCCTCGACTTCTCTAATTTTACAGTGCCAATTTTCGTGGATTGCGCGGCAGTTGTCGACGACAGTGACAAGGAAACGTCTTTTTTTATTTTTTATTATTATTGTGGCGTTAATTTTGTTAATATGAATTTGGCCGTCTTTTGGATTTTTATAACGTGAATATTTATTATTCGAGATCGACAGTGAATAGAAATATGCATGGTTTTAATTTCAAGAGGGGAATATTTTATGCGCGTTTCCGAATTTTTGTTCTTATACCATTCAGTTTCTAAGATTTTATTGTACATTCACAAAAGTTATTTAAAAGCCACGTTGACGATTTTTAAATTTACATTAGGAGCTTAGGACATTTTTGAAATGTTTAAGCATTTTTCTTACCGATTAGTTATTACTTTTGTGTTTCCGATGGGTTCAAAACCTATGAAAGGAACAAGTCGATTTTATATTACGTAGATATTTTAAGAATCGTTTCAATTGTTAATATTTGGAATTTTTGAAGAGCAACTGAAAGTTGATGCAAGTTAAACTGTAAGCCGTGATTATAACTAATTCTTTAAATATTCCCGAGTGTTTAACCTATCTTATTGGCCTTAGATCTTCCGTAAGGGAACTTGAATAAAGTGGGACACTAAAAGTAAAATTAGACATAAGACAAAGTAGTAACGGCTCTCGAGTACAAAAAGATGCTCATATTTAAAGTACTTGAAAAAATTTCGAAGCACGCCTACAGCCTTATCCATTACATTTTTTCAAGTACTGTGAATTTAATAGTCATATTATATAAGTAAAATAGTTTTTAAAAACTTTTACCTTATTCAAAGATTATCAAATTTCTATCAAATTTTTAGAACATTTTTTAATGACCTTTTTTACATTGAGTACGATATAAAAAAATTTTTTTCTGAAACTTAATCGTTTATTTCTCTTTACTCCGCAACATTATTAGGTTACTACAGATACTATTTTATAACTTTAAGCGTTTTTTCAATCACATTTTACATTTTGTTCTGTTTTTATCAAAAAAATGTTAAAATTTTAATTTTTGTAATATATTTGTTATGTTTATAAAATTTTTTTAATTCTATTCAATCAGGGTATTTATATATATTTACTATAACAATACTGTTTACCAGTGTAGTTAGGAATTACCTTGGCCTTAACACGAACACTTTTAATGATAGGGTACATATATTTTTTATGAAAAGAAAACATTCTTTCTATAATTTTTAAAGCTGATATCAAAAAAGCATAATAAAATTACACTGACAATCAACTATTAAATTATAATATACACAGCACAAAAAAATGTACAAATTAATATGCGTTCAGAGTTTATGTAATGTGCAAATATTACTTATTTTGAGTTCCTGCATTATAACTCGACCAATTCAAAATTTATATAAAATTGTTCTACGACCATGTAAATAGATATATATTATACATTTATCAAATTGTATTAAATCAAAGATGTATTTTATTGTTTTTTAATAGAAAGAATTAATAAATATCCTTGAATAATTTCTAAATTTTATATATAAATTTTAATGTATAATACATCAAATACAGCTTTATCTAATTAAGTTATAAGGTACTAAAATTTAGTAAAAAGACAAATAAGTAATTTTAGAAGTAAGTTATTATTTAAACACAATTTGTTTTTGACATATTTTCTTACAATAAATTATTTTTTTTTATAACTGAAAATTCTGTCTAAAAAAGGTAATTCATGAAAGAATTTATTACATCAAAGATTAGCTTAGTCATATACATACGTTTTAATCGAATTGTGTGATTGGTGCTTAAAGAATTCTTATTGAAAATGCATAATTTTTATTTTAGTATTACAACTTTTAGTAAGAGAACATAATATACATTATCGTTATCAAGTAAAAATTTGAAGTCTGTTATGTGATAAAAATGTTCAAAGTGATGAAACCATGTTTTAAATTTTGTTATCTTTAATTATTTCATAAAAAAAATACTAATATTAGAGGACAAATATTAAGAAGTTATTCAAATTAAGAGAAAATATGTCTGTACAATAAAATTGTTACAAATGTTTATCTGACTGATTTTAGTTACAAAAGTTTATTTTATTTGTCCTTTCAAAATTATTTTAATGATTCATTGTCAAAAAAGTTTACCTATTCTTAAAAACTTAAATTCTTACATGTTTGGCTTTGTCAAGGGTTGTATTTTAAAGATATAAAAACAACGTAAAATGCTACACTTATTCTTCCTTCTCATCCCTGCAAATTAAAATACATATTTATATAAATATTTTAGATTCGATGATTGTCTTATAAATTAAAAGTATATGCCTTACTTTACTCCAGTTGGTTCCGCATCAAGATGAAGTTCTACAATAGTTTCTTGCCTACTCTGAACTTTAAAGGTTACTTTTGCCGCTAAGTATTTTTCTTTGTTGTTGACTGACCAACCAGAATACTAAAATATTAAAATTTTGTAAGCAATAGTGTTTTTATTTCAATATTAAACCAATTTAAATGTTACAAATACAAATACTCACTGTGGATGTGCTTTTATAGACTGTTTTTCCATCTTCTTTGTGTGGTAAGTATTTCTGTAAAAGAGCTTTTCCGTCTATCCTCCACAGCGTAGGTTCTTTCTCTCCGTTAAGATCAGCCTTTGCGACAACGAAAGCACCAGACTAGAACACCCACAGTTTCATTAGAACCTGAGAAATAGCAAGTATAAAATATCGAGCTGCCTTGAAAACACAAACTCACGGTGAAATCTTTGGGAGGAATTCCGGATGGGTCATTGAAGTTGTTGTCATCGGAGTCATCCTCCTCCTCATCTTCTTCATCATCCTCCTTTCGAGATCTTCGCTTCCTCTTGGTTTTTCTTCCACCGTCAGAGTCGGACTCGTCGTCCTCCTCCTCATCTTCCTCCTCGTCTTCCTCCTCCTCCTCCTCTTCGTCCTCCTCTTCCTCGGAGTGGTGGCGCTTCTTTGCCGAAGTTCGCTGAGGTCGCTTCTTTGCTGCACCTCCGCCCTGCAAAACAAAAGGCCGCGAAACGCCCGATTAAACAACCATATTCCAATTACCGCGTTGGGTTCTCGCCATCCCCCAGCACCTGTTCTACCTCGGTGGAGCTCTCGTCGAGCTCCTCGTCGATAATCGGATTGTCGGCCACCATTTTTTCGTAGCTCGCCGGAGGAAAAACAAAACTGGCGTCCTATTGCGCGGGGAGCACGTGCAGTGGGCTACAGGAGCGATCTCGCGTTAATAATACGGGAACATCGCGCGGCGGCGCGACTACAGCGCCGAGTCGAAGCTCGTCGGCGGCGAGCGAGGGAGACCGCAACAGTGAGGGGCGCCATTGGCCGGCCGGCTAGCTCGCGGCTCGGCTTTAGCCGAGGAGGCCTGGCGGCGCAACCGCGGCGGTTTGTTGTACAGACTTGACGACGCGCGCAGGGTTCACCTCGATAATAAACGAAGCTAGCAACATTTTTCTCCAACTTCCGATTGCCTCTCCATGTTGGATAATACGAGCGTGGAATGCGCACGCCGCACAAACGGCGCTACCGAGGCGCGCGCACAGTGGCCGAATAGAACGCTGGCTGCTGCAGCCCCCCCGAGAAACATTCGAGAAACCGCGACAATGCAATTCTGGGACGCGCTAATGCAATTCTTGCGCCGCTCGATGAGACAAACAAAAGCCAGGCGAAAAGCCCATTATTGGCTCGAGTCACTCGCAGAATTACAAACTTGGACTGTTCCGATAAGACGTAGAGTTCACCGCGGATTACCGATTGAAATTGAAATCAGTTACCCGATCAGAATCGACTTTGAAAACGGACCGAGGGCAAAACCGTTGCCCTGGCACTCGGGGTCGGTGAAATTTTAGTAAACCCGACTACGAAGCATTAGAGCTCGAGCGGTTAGAGTGAGGTTAGGGTCCTCTTACCTCCTGTCCAGGTGTCCAGTCGTCCCCGGAGTTGACCTCCTCTTCGGGATCGTCTGGGTCCTCCGCGGAGTTGTACTCCTCCTCTTCGGGCATGTCCTTCTTCTTCATGTCGGACTTGCGCGGAATGTTTGCGGCTGTAACTCAGTTATTGCCCCACGGACGCTTTCCCGGGTTTCTCGCCTCTGGACAAGACTCTGCTCCTGCGTGTGTTTTGCGCCTGAGGGGAAGAGTGTGCGGGCGACGCGCGATTCTGGTGTGCGTATATACGGAGCGAACAGTCGAGCACACAGCGAAGCCAACCCAACCGATGTGCACCCCGCAGGAGCCGAACAGAGAGCGCGACGGTCAAACGATTCAACCGTGCCTCGCGACCCTTTTACGCTTGCAGCTTGCTCCAAAAATCTGAACTGGAGTTTCCGGTCTTCTTTCTACAATATTTTACGAAAATTGTTTGTAGTCAGTTTTATTATTGATTAGGTGACGAGTATTAGTTATATTTTCAAGTACGGGCGGTAATATGCGCTTGCGACGATGGAATATACTTAACAAGTGTAGGAGGACTGAGGAAGTGACAGACGGGGATAGAAAAAAGAATTTCGTAAAGGTAATAAAAGATATAAGTATAAGATGACTAAAAATCGATAAAATCAAAGTTAAAAAACTTGTGTTATTGTTAAATTAAGTAAATTAGATTATATGCATTATTTTTTATAACGTAACAATCAGTTGAGTTGCAAATACCGGTCTAAAACGTAATTATTAGAAAGAGACGAGCGTAATGAAAATATGGCTGCGCGCGCCTTTTTCGAAGGAAGTGCAAACCTCTAACTAGACGATAAAGTTATAAATGTATCAGTATCATTATATAATTAGCTTATGCCAAGCTAAGATAAGAGTGAGTACTATTTGATTAGAAAATAAGATTACGACTCTGTGAATCAGATCACTACCTAGCCTGTGCAGAAAAACTGTAAACATGTAACACGGCACTTATCCGGTCCTGTTACGTTTCGTAAGAGAATAATACGGATCGCTGATACGAATAATAATTTTTCCAGAAAAGATCTTTATTTTATGCGTACATTAATTTCGCATTTTTTTCTTCAACTATAACTCATTTTAAAGGACAACTATATATTATAAACATGAATTTATTAATAGCAATTAGTTTTTATAAAAAAAATTAAATACTTCAAATATCTTGGCCAAAATAAGACAAAATAATTTTTTATCAATTATTTTATTATTATCACTTTATTTAATATTATTTTACTGATTAATTGTAATTGAAACAATAATTTCTTTAAAATATTTTCCTTTGGCGCTGTTTTGAAGATGATCAGGTTTACCAAATCACGGGCTATAAAGTTTTCTTCGTTACACGCCTGCTCAGGCACCTGACATGAAGTTCAGGTGCACTAGTTCAGAGCCTGACTTAACCGCAGACTCAGTTTAGATGACGCGATAGAGGCAGTTACATGGACACTACTGATCACTGTTCAGTGCTCGCTGCTCAGGCATTCAGGCTCACACAACATCCATAAGTAAATCTACCATGTGACCATGTCTTTTACCTTGAGCCAAATAAAAATCTACTATAATAATATAAGTAATAAGTAAATCTAACCTGTTCAGTATGTATTCTACTCCAAGATAGCATTGTACAGAATAAAGTCAGTGCCGAGAAATAAAAATTTGTATTGAAATTGAAAATAATTATTTTGGTTTATTCTAGTTATAGAAGAAAATAAATAAAATCTAAAAATGTCGTCAGAAAGCTCGGGTAGTCCGTATGATATTAACGGACAGAGCTTTAACTCCGATGTATATCTGCAAAAGCTGCTAAAGGTAATAAATTGGAGTAATTTAGCATCTGTGATTCTCATAATTTATAATTTACATTTTTAGGATTATAGTCTTAAACAAATTATGGATCATGAAGCTGAAATAGTCAGTGACACACAAACCTTGCATTCCGATATGCAAACTCTTGTGTACGAAAACTATAACAAATTCATATCAGCCACTGATACAGTTCGAAAGATGAAATATGACTTCAATCAAATGGAGGAGTCCATGGATTTATTAGCAAAAAACATGGACAGCATTGTTTCTTTTTCTGAATCAATTTCAACAACATTACAGGGAACTCGACAACAAATTACTAGGTTGTCTTCAGTCCATAGTCTTTTAAAGAAGTTACAATTTTTATTTAAATTACCAAACAATTTGAAAGATAGAATAAATGAAGAAAATTATAATCAGGTATAAAAAAGTATTTACTTATTTGTTCCAATCTAATTGTATGCAGATTTAAATTATTGATATAATATTATGATCTGTTTAGGCTGTCCAAGATTATATTCATGCTCAAAGAGTCTTGAATCAATATGGAAATATGCCTTCTTTTCAAGGAATTCAAAAGGATTGCGAAGAAATTGTAGAAGAACTGAAGACAAAACTAAGAGCAGAGTTTCACAATAGAGAAGCATCCACAAAGTCTTTAGCTAACAGTGTTGATTTACTACTTCAACTAAAAGAACCAGCAGATGTATTATGTGCAGACTTTTTAAAACATGCAGATGTTCGATTGTCAGAACAATTAGAACATTTAAAAGATATGTGTGAAAATGATATTATTGAATTTGTTGATAAGGGAAGTTCAGGTTTCCTAGGGGATTTATGTGTCATTGTTGCATCTTACAAGGATATGTTTGTCAATCGACCACCTATAGATACAAATGAATTTAGTGATGACTTTGATACTAAAGCTGTTTCTCGTTTAAATACATTTATTATGAATAACATGAAGAAGTATTTTGATTTAATTGGTAAGAGAGTGGAGAATGTAGCTGATACTGCTGTTTTAGTGAGAGCATTGGATAGATTTTATAAAAAACTCCAAGCTATGAATGCACTTTGTGAAGATACAGATTTTGCAAGGTAAATAATATTTCTGAATTTTATTTTGATTAGCAATATCACTCGTAATAAGTGGAATTTCTAAATGTTAGGACTGGAACTGACATAGTCATTGCAGCAGGTAGAAAACAGTGTAGAAATCATCTGTCTGCATTGAAGCAACATTTAAGTGAAACACTAGCTAGAGTGAGGCAAACTTTAGCTTCCAAAATTTCCAGTGATGGAGATGGTGGTCTACCAGAGTTACAAGCACAGCTTGTTATGCCAACCATAGAAAAAGTTAAAGGAATTTTACAGGACTTATTGGTTTGTTTTATATATGATAATGAATATTTTTTATTTACAACAAAATGATTGCAAGAATATAATTAAATTCATCCACTTCTTAGGCATTTTTACAACCTGAACTTTCATTTGGTCTGAAGCCACAGTTCCTGCAATGTTTCTGCATTGATGAAGTCAGAGAAGGATTAGTCATAGGATTTCTCCATCATCTCACTGCGACAGCTAATGGATTTTGCACTGGTCTTGATGTTCCTAAATTTCCTCCTACATTACTATTACTCCTCAGCAAAATGTGCCTTGAATTCAAAGATAGCAATGTTCATTACTTAGTAAGCTACAAAAACAATTATTAATTCTTTTAATAATTATTAATGATAACATCTTCAATTACATGCCAAAGAATAGATTACATAAAAGCAAAACTAATCCGATCTTCGTTGCAGCTTTTCTCGACGGACGACCTGTTCAATATTGAGGAGTATGCCTCGAAGCATGATCTGACCTCGGAGACGGAGATCTGCGAAAAGTTCCAGGCGGCCGCACAAGAGTTGCTGAATCATTTTGTCCGCCTCCAGGGTTTGACGGTTTCGCAGATGCTGCGCAAATCTGTGGAGACACGCGACTGGCTGCACACCATCGAGCCGCGTACTGTTCGAGCGGTCATGAAGCGAGTCGTCGAGGACATCACGGCTATAGAGTCCCAGGTCACGGCCCTCTACGACGACACCGATGGACAGGTTGATCGGAGCAGCGACAGCAGCCGAAAAACCCATAGGTTGATTTCTTTATTTATTTACTACATGAATGGAATGTCATGCAAATGCGACTTTTACAATTCTGTATGAAAACTGTAATGAAAACAAATTTTCTTTTTTCAAAGGATGGTTGAAATCAACTATATTAAATTATTTTATTGAGATAAGAAATTGAACGCTGGAGTAATAAGAAATTTAATTTGTTAGTAATAATGTTATTGTAAATTATTTGTTAATTATATTAAATTATTCTTATTTCAAGAAAAGATTTAAGAAAATAATTTTTCAGAAATTTATAATTTTCTTTAGCATGTTTATTGATCTATTTTGATAATTGTAGTTAATCTAAAATACAGTGTAATCTAGAACATTAATTTATTATAATTTTACAGTGTTTCGAGACATCAGTATCGTTCGAATTGGTCTTCCTACACGCCGAGCCATTTGGATTCTTCTTTTGTATCAAACATACACAAGCTTTTTTCAGAGCGAATTGAAATCTTTTCTTCAGTGCAATTCAACAAAGCATCGATTTTGACTGGCATTATAAAAATTAGTCTTAAGGTATATAAATTATATTAACCAAAATTTAAAAAATTAATTTTTTTCAATTGAATTAATGTTGAAACATAGTAGAAAAAGTATCCAGAAATAACGAAAACGTTATAAGCCTATCAAGCCTTTTAAAAAATCAAATTCATGACTTGACATTCCACATGAATGAGCCGAATGGCGTTAATTAACCTGCTAAACGTTCCAAATTCAGCCTTTCTAAAAATAAAAAATGAAAAATGAACACATACAGCATCCAAGTAATTCGCAACTTACTGGGACATCGCCTCCTAGCGAGCAAACAACTAAAAACAGTGTAGTAGTTGGAAGCGATTATTGTCACTTCCCGGCCATGTCGCGAATTAGGCCGATCCTCCAAATGAAAATGATGAAAGAGGCTAAGCACATCGTAGAAGATTACATAGATAATCCGAGCTAACGATAAAGCGAGCGATTAACTAGGAGCGTTAGCGTGCAGACGCGCTAAACGCGCACGCGGGCAGGTGGCGGCTCGCCGCGGGAGCCTCGAGCGCGATGCTTGAGCGCAATGACTAAATGAGCTTGGCCGCTGTCATTATCCACTTGGAGCTTGATGCCCCCTCGACGAGATCGGTCGGCCTCTCGAAACTTCCCTCCGACGGCGTGCTTGAGTAGACGGAAACGCGACTTTTTTATCTGTAATGTGTAATGCGCTTTTAATTTGTTTTGCTGTCGATGAAAAAGTTTTTTACAATTCAAACGTTAGATTTAGTACTAAAAGAAAGTAAAATTAATAGATAACGAATTATGCATTAACCGTTAGTAAACATGAATAAACGTGGATTTTCATGTGGTTAAATGAATATTATACTACATTATGTTATTTTATACTACTATAAAAATATATTAAATTAAATAATAAGATTCATTTTTAAAAGTTTTAGATTTACATATATTTTTGATTGTTAGTTGCTTTAAACACTATACAATTTATGAATTACAAATTTTTATTTTTCAAATAGCATTAATATTGAATCCCGACCATCGAAACATTAATTAGGAAAGAAAATATCGAAATTAGTCACTAGTCCATTTTTAAGTATTTGAATACTTTTGATATCTACTAATGTGTGCGTTAATTTTAAAACATTATTTTTTAAGTAAATATAAACCGTACAGGTTGTCTCAATTTTATTATGAAGAATAGAAATATTAAATATTCTTATTGTGACGGAATAAAATAATATCTTTATTATTTTCAGACATTCCTTGAATGTGTAAGATTAAGAACCTTTAGCAAGTATGGATTGCAGCAGATACAAGTGGATACACATTACCTTCAGTTATACCTTTGGAGGTTTGTCAGCGATGAAAAGTAAGTTTAATGTATTGAATATTAAAAACCAAGATGTACATTTCTTTTAAAAGATAGACTGTAAAGTGTTTCTAAAAGTATTTTAATAGATTGAGTACAATATGTACAAATATGTACCATGAAAAATGTTCTTAGCCGGTATAAAAGAAATGAAAGAAAAAATTGCGTACTAAATTACAATTATGTCGTACAGGAAGGATATTTTTTGCAAATTCTTAACACTCAACTTGTTAGTAACTAATAAAATATATTTTTTTGGTGCAGTTGATTAAATTTGAATACATTCCTTACTTAATTACTTCTCATTAGAAATATTAATTTAAATTAAAATAAAAAGGATATATAAAAATAGAAAACAACGCATTCCAAAAAAAAGGGTTAGTCGATTAATTAACCAATTAAATTTGCAGTTTGGTGCACTTTCTGCTGGACGAAATTCTGGGTAGCGCGGTGTACAGATGCCTGGAGCCGGTGCTGATGGAGCCGAGCGTCGTCGACATCATCTGCGAGAGGAATTAATTAGGGTCCCTCAAGAGCGCGGCCGACACCGAGCCGCCCAAGCCCATCTATGCAGTTTCGTCGCTTTGAATTTTCAATTGGATAATAATATCTATTCACGCGGCGAGCGCGCGCGTACGCGGGGACCTTTTACGACGTCGAAAATTAGTTCATCCGAAGAATCACACGCCGACGATTTTAGTTCACACGTATTGTGATCACAGCCTTTATTGCCGGCTCGCCATGAATTGAAAGATATAATTGTCATTGTAAATATATATTAATGATCCAGGCAAATTGGATTATTTCATTATTAATTTCGACCGATGAAGCAATGCTTTGTATAAGCGTGATTTAGGCGCGTTCGGTCAGATGTTTTCATATTTTTTACAGCCAATGATTATTTAAAATGTATGAATATATTGTTATCATGGATATTGTTTACGAGTATTACAATATTGAAAGATTTTAATGGGGAACGAAGTCAGTAAATTTATTTATATAAATAGTAATTACTTTTAAATTTAAATATTTTTAAGAATGAAACTATTGTTTTTAAACGTAGTTATAAGTATATTCTATTTATAAAATTAAAGTTCTTATCATAAAATTTGAACATTTGGTTTTCATTTAATTGCTTAATTCATAAAAATGTAAATTCATGATTTACAACTATATGCTTGTTCATTGAAAACCTTTCTTTTGTTTCTGCATATTATTTAGACGTGACTATTCCTTTTTATTTCATGAATGTGTTTTTGCTTTTAATAGTTTTTTTTAATTGTAAATAATAACTATTCTTAAATTATACCAATTTTGTGGTACATATTGGAATTTAAAATTTTTTGAAACTGTCGAGATATGCTTTATTATTCCAGCTAAGCTAAATATAAACAAAAGTTTGGAGCGCCATGCAAAAGTAGGAAGACGTGCCGACGTAAAACGCGAGCGGGGTCAAACGATGGTAATGGGTCTTAATTTGGCGGACTTTTCAAGCGTTGCGCGGCCAAGTTCGAGCCGTCATCGATATCTTTCGCAGCTCTAATTCGCCAATTACACTGGCGAGCACGCGAGTACTGAGTCGCGGGCTTAAAAACTCGCCCCAGAAAACCTAGAGATAATAGCTTTCTAAAATTATTATATGATTTGATTAAATTTATACTAACACCTAGTTAATATTTCAAAACAAATTTATTATTTAAATTTTAATAGCATTTCTGAAATTATATACGCCATTAATTACTATCTTATTTAGAAAATCCTAAAATGTGATAAAAAAAGTAAAAACAATAGACAACAAGCAACATACTTTCAAGCAAAATTGGCCAGAATGTTACCAAAAAAATGCTAGCTATGTGCAAATGGGAATAGCTGCTTTAGTTTAGTTTATTTTAAAATATAAATTTCCTTGAGTATATCCATAGGAATATATTTTTTATTTATCCAGAAATAAATTACTTAAGTATTTTTACCCTACAAAAAATAACTTAAAAATTAAAAATTCGCAAATATGTGGAAACACACAATAAGTTGAGTTATGTCTCCTTTGCCGGTATGCTGCAATATAATATAATCCTATAGTAAATGTTAGATAAATGTAAAGAAAATCATAATATACTAAGCATATATGACCTACAGTATACTCATGTTTTAAAAATTCTAGAAAAATGAGTAATCTGTTAATTTAACATTAAAACATCTTTCATCCTAGTCTTCCTAATTCAGGATAAAATAAAAATAAAAATTTTTAAATCGCTACAGCATTATTAAATGGTATTACGTAACTTCATAAAAAAGTGTCACCGCCATCCAAAAGCTAAAACGAAAAAAACGCTAGAAACCGTGCAAAGTTCAATGACACGCATTCCCGGCGCATCCATCGCGAGTGTTCGAATCACGAGTAACAATTACGAGTGCGTGTCGCGGCGGGGGTCGCATCTCAAATGAAAAAAAAAGTGACGATGACGAAACGAGCCCGCCGGGATTTAGCCCCTGGGGTCACTTCCGCGCCGCGCTACGTTTTTAATTCGGGCTTCCTCTCGGCGGCGACATCCGGGCGCCTGTCTCTCTCTTCTCCTACGCGCTCGCATTTTCCACCCAATTTAACGAAAGTCCGAGGGTATGAGTGTGCATGCGCGCGGCCGGCCGACGCGATTAATTGGCGCTCGTGCGTGAGGGCCGATGGAGCGCGAGAGGGAGCGGCCAATTGCCCGCGGAGGAAGAGTGAGCCATGGTATAAGACCGAGGAATTCGGCGGCTCCCCCTTTTCAAATGCTTCATTTCGATTATTGCAGATGGCTTTTTGGTTCCCAATTATTTTAATTTATTTTGTTTTATTTTTTAATATTGCGAAGACGAAATTATGTATATATAAGTATAAATTGTGTGTTCTATCCATAATTTTTATAATACCGAGTTCTATGATCTTATTTTAATATTAACGAATATTAATAACGTTACCATTAAATTGCGGTAAGCTAAGTTAAAGAAAACCACATGTATTTTTACTACTTATACTGCATACGTAAGACATCTGAATTGAGCATATGTGTAAAAAGACCGAAATACCTCGATAACCGCATAATTTTTCAAGTCAGCAATAATTATCCACTGTACAACAAAGAAAACTATCGTCAACAATTCTTATATATTAATAAAGTTAATATAATCGAATAACTATCAACTAAAAAAATTAAAATTGAATCCCACAATCGGAAAAAAATATTTATCTCGCCGAATTGAAAAAAATAGGTGTCTGTACTGCGTCGGCCGTGAGAGTAAAAGAAGATGAGCCGTGCCACGACACGTGATCCACAAAAAACACCTGTGCATGTGCCGACGGCTCGTTCTCGACGTGAAACTTCCCGGCCTTCGTCAGCCACACTCCATCGGTCTCGCTGCTGCCACATGGATGTCTCGTCAAAAGCAGGTGAAATTAAATTTTCACCGATTTTTGTTCTTCTCGTTCGTTAAAAGTCCTTAGCGAGTACTCAAAAAATTGTGAATGGCAAGTCCAGAGAAATTGGTTAACGTGGCGACTGTAAATTTATAAATCAATCTGCGTAGGTTGTGTTATTATAAAGTTGAGGAAATTAGTTTGATAACGATGGTGGAATTGGTTAGGTAAGCAACGATGTGTCTATTCTGATTTTTTTATTTAAAAAATAGGTAATTTTATTGTATATTTTTTAGTGTAATGTAGCAATAGGTTGATTTTTTAAATTCAATGTAAATGTATTAGTTAAAATTGTTAACAGTCTTTTAAAATTTGAATGCTTTCTTTTACCATTGTTCAATAACAGTTAAAATTTCTCGTCATATCTAATAAAATTTACTATTTTTTTTCTAATTCAAAAAATTGTTTCGTGCTTTAAACAGAAAAAATACAAATATTCAAAATGTTGCATACTAAAAACAATGTTCTAAAAAAAATCTTAAAATTATCGAATTTGCAAATGTGGTATACACGGTGTCCTAAAAAGACCCGAACCCGCCGATAACTTTGCAGGGTGAAATCCTATCAAAAAAAGTTAAATAAAGAAGTTTTAGGATTTCAAAAAACAAGGTCAAAGACATGGCCACCGCTGAATTCGTTTTTTGAAATCCTATAACTTTTCTATTTTACTTCTTTTGATAGTATTTCACCCTGCAAAGTTAACGAGGTGTTCGGGTCTTTTTGGGACACCGTGTATAGTGATTATTTAAAATTATTATAGCTTTAGTGCATTATCTGGACAATATTAAGCGCTTTATTGTTTCGTTTTGTTCCCGACTGAGGGAAATTTTATCTCGCGAAATAGCGTCAACCTATGGGATTCCGATAGCATTTTACAAATAGAAAAGTTTCGAGGCGACAGTGAACAATAGGCTTTTCACGTTCCGATGAACGTCAGCACTCTATTGATAACGATTTCCATTTCAGTCATTATATCACTTATGCTCTGCTAATCATATGTATTCAGTATATCTCAGTGTTTCGTAGGAAATTTTTTTCTCTTAACAACAAATAGTTTGTGTCATAGCTAACACTTGTATAAAATTTGATCAATATAAAGTGATTAGTTTTAAAGATTCAGTTTATTAATTTTGGTGTTTCTTTTTGCATTTTAGTAGTGTATAGAAAGTAATTGAAATTGCGATACATGTCATATAGAAAACTGTACAAAATACAATAAAAAAATACATTTCTTTTTTTTTTGTTATGTGAAAAAAAATTTGAACAGTTCATAAGACAGTAGTTTTCCAGGCGTTTAAAATTTTGTTATTTTCTTTATTTTTTTTTTAATGTAATGTGTGTAAGTCGATATACCAATTTTAATTTTTTAAAGATAAAAACACAATTATTTCTGTTTAACTTGAGAAAAGTAATATTAAAAATGGCTGGCTGTGGAAGAGCCAGTAAGCTACACACATGAAGTAGCATAATAAAAATGCAAGCAGAAAAACGATAGTTCTAAGACGATAATTTAATTTTATCATTATATTAAAAAAAAATCTAACAAGTTGGAGGAAGCTACGTGCGAATCTATGGCAGCGGTTTTTATACAACTACCTATTTATATACCAAAATAGCAATTGCGATGTTTACATAGAAATTAAAGTAATTGAAAATATGAAGAGATTTTAATTTTTTAATTTTTCTGAGTTAAATAAAGATCTAATCGTATTAAGATATTTTAGTCGCGAACGGAAAAAAAATTATCATTTAAAAATGTATAAAATTATTTCCTAAAATTCGTACATTATTTAATTTTGTTGCAAGAGAAAAATTAATTTATCATTGCTCCGAAACTTCTAAACATTGTATAAAACTTAACTTCCAACAGTTTTCAGACCGAAGTAAAGCTCGTTTATCTAATGAGATGAGATATTGTTATCAAAAATTACCTTATAATGACGTGTCCACAAAAGGAAGAAAAGAAGGTAAAGTAAGTAAAAGTATCAACCATAACTGCAATGTTACATCTATTAAAGGTACCTTCACTCCACATGTCATTATCAACCTATGCATTTTCGTTTAGTTAAGAATAAGATTGTATAACTCTAAAATTCCTTCACTTAAACGATAATTTTATTTAACGAGATTAACAAATGACTAATTTAATTTTTTAGAATAAAGGACCACTTTCATTGACTCGCTAAGAATGCAACCGAGAATGACATCGTACCATCAATTCCCATCAGAAGCCCACGTGAACCGATGCTATACAAACGGCGTGCGCAGTACCTCCCAAAGATAGGTCCGACTGACGCGGATCTCCGTACCCGGAGGCTGCGTGTATATGCGGGGCTGCGGTGTGAAAAAGCGGAAGCGGCAATTGCGCCCGTATGATATGCGCGGCCGCGCTCTCGGGGCCCCGATGCGGCCCCCCTTTTTTCTCTCTCTCTCGACGCCGCGCCGTGATTAATCGGATCTGTAGAGCCGGCGGAACCGTCAATGCCCCGCGGCGCATTCACGCGATCCTACAGCGGACTGAG
The DNA here is from genome assembly GCA_035586675.1 of Eurytoma californica. Classification (NCBI taxonomy): domain Eukaryota; kingdom Metazoa; phylum Arthropoda; class Insecta; order Hymenoptera; family Eurytomidae; genus Eurytoma; species Eurytoma californica. The sequence continues at coordinate 16,439,502 of JAXIUT010000048.1, read as the reverse complement.
CGCGACGCGGATTCTGGAGGACCTTTGTGCTGGGCTTTCGGGGAAAATCTATACGGGGATGGGTCATAGGTGCTGGTTATGCTTATTTATGAGGAGCTAGGCTTGTGGGGGTTTCATGGCGGAAGTGCTTTCACAATGAGGTATAAGGCGAGAATAAACGGTTGCTGGCAATTGATATGAGCGAACAGATTTCACTGGAAATGAGTAAAATAATATTAATTTTTGTAGTTTCATTTCAGCGGCTGAAGCGATACAATTTTTTAGAGATATCTTTTTATTGTCCATTGAAAATAAAATTTAATTACGCGTGTTAAAGTTATAAAACTTACAAACGAAAAATAACATATGTTTAAAATAGAAAAATATATTTATGTAAAAAGTTTTATTCACGCGCATATATTTTTCCTTAAAAATTGTAATCTCGTTGCTTTACTTGCGAGAAAACGCCGAAAAAGACTCGCGAACAAAGTCAAACAAAAGCGTAGGAAAGATGTCGACGAAGTATTCAACTGTTACAAACGAAGACTCCAGCCGGCGAGCCACCTTTAATTATCAAACACCTCTATTTTCGCAGTTGTCAATGTGTCAACACGGTGATGCGAGATTAAAGAAAAAAAAAAAAGAAAAAAAAAGAAACGAGGTGCTCGGAGTGTCGCGTAGGTGTGCTGCTGCAAGCGCGCGTGAACGGCCACGCGGACCCGCATGCGAGAAAAGCGATCGAGGACGTGTACGCTGGAGTCGTCTCCGAGATCCGCCGGTAGTGCTTGCGCGTCGCTTCCATTGCATCGTGCCCTGGCTTACGGAAAACGTTGGAATATTCGCTGCGTTCCAGTGTACGCGATGCGTGGGACGTGAACATCTCCGAGGGCGTATAATGTGTATAAAGTTGGCGTGCAGTCGGAGTAGCTCTTTTAAAGGGACTGATTTTTCTCCGTAAGTTTTCCTTGAGCAAACCTTATATTAATAAGTTAAAGGCGCGCAAACGGCATTCCTAATAATTAGGACAATTTATCATAAAAATACAGTACTTTTCTAGTTTAGTAAATCCTCTCGCGAACGATTAATTTTTTTCGGAAATTCTCAAGGGTATATTCTATTTCCGTGTACCTATATCTCTTTGCGTCATGATCAAGCTTTCGTCTCCTAATTTTTCCCGCCGCCGTCTATTTTTAAAGAAAACGTAAAGGAGGCAAAATGATCCGTGGCCAGATGAAGTCCGCGCGAAAAGGCTTGCAGATGCGCCTCTTTTCTCGTTGCTCCATCGAGGCTCGCGAGCGCACTATTGTTCGGCAATTCGGTCCGCTGGTCCGGATTAACGCCATTCACGGGTAATCTTCGCCTATGCGGCCTCGTTCCCGTCTCGCGCCGTACTCTGCTCCTCCCTCGGCGTGCAGCGACGACCCCGCCGCGAGGAAGCAGGCAGGATGTTGACTTGGATTAGAAAACCGACTTATTTGTTTTTTACAAGTTTGACTGACGATAAGAACATTTTAGTGCGTGCTATTTGTATAGGGCATAAGGTATTTTTTCAGTATTTCTTTTTCAAGAGGTAATTTGGCAGTGACTCTTTAATTTTCTAAATTTTGTGCAGTAATATATTCTATTGAATCAGTAAATAATCATAATAGGAAGATGACAAATCGCTACGGAAACAAACATGAAAACTTTCGATTTTGAAAGTTATTGAATCTACCTTTTCTTTACAAGGTGCATTTACCAAATTGTTTTCTGAATATAGTAATATGGCATCGAGTAAACATTTGCCTATTGAGTAACTTTATTGCTCACTTAAATATCGATCAAAAAAATTTATATTAAATAATATTTTTGAGAAATTTTCTTCACAAATTTAATCAACATTAGGCACAAGATTTCTTCTACGATGCGCAAGTTGCGTATTTTTGTTCATTTAGTCGTCGTTATGGAGGAGACTGAATTTAAATTGGTCACAATTATATAGGGGGCTAAATCGTACTAAGCGGATATCATTGAGCGCGACGTTATTTTTAGACCTAACTTGAAAGTCAGACGTGTAAGCAACAAAATTATATTTTTTCATCTTCAATCCTACAGTCTGTAACATTTCATTACGATAAAAACAATATATTATTGCTTAAAAATACAACACAAATAAAAGACCAATAGAACGATAAGGTCCTCTTTATTCCAAAACGAAAAATCTTCAAAAATACATACATCAGACATACAGAATAGTACACCGAATGATAAGATTTTCTTTGTTCCAGAGAAAGATGCTTACGCCGAAAAATAAACATACAAGGCGTTTCAGTTTGTGACCGCAATAATGGGCGAATGGAATTGACGCTCGTTGTTGTGTTCGCATTACCGAACTGTCTTGAAAACTTCGTCAGACCGTCTGCCCCCGGATATCAGTCACTCGCGTCGAGAGACGCTGATGTAGTTGAAGAGGAAACAAAGCTATCGTATGACGCGTCAAAACAACAGTGAATCTGAGTTTAGCAATCAACACAATCGATGGAATATTTGACACGGCTAATGAGGGAAAAGGCCAGCTTTTCAGTTCATCGGAGATACCGCCGTTTGGATCCTTATAAAAGCCGAGTAGTTTTCTAGATCGGGGCGTCAGTCAGCTGTGGGCAGTCGTCGAGGATCGTACACCGGAAGCTTCGACTCCGCGTGCTAAGTAGTTGTGCCGTAGGTGATGGCTTTATGGAAATCACCGCGGTACCATTACTTTACACGCTGGCTCGAATTTATAGCTATTTTGGAGCGACGAAACAAGAAACATTAAGTCCTTTGCGAACAAAGAAAAAGTTGATATACCTTTTTATACACAAAATTTGTATTTTCATAAAAATCCGTCAAAATCATGAGCATTTCTCGTAAAAGTTGCGAGAAAATTATATGATCAAAGCAATATTGTATAATGTACGACCAAATTAATAATTTAATAAAAGTTTACTATACTTTTAACATTGATCTCATAGCACATTCGTTGATTTACTCTAATTCGAGTACCGTAATGAATTATTTTCAATGATTAATGTAATTATTTTCATAATTCATTACAATAAATACCAATGAAGTAGTCCTTCTCTTGTCGTGTCGCTCTGAAAACGTCTCGATCCACATCCGCCAAACGAAAATTAATCCACGCACCTACTAATTTTGCAATGACAGAAATAATTAAGTAAGTGCGATGATTAATCGAGCTCGCCGGCGCGGCCCCTAGTCACCATCAAGCGCAATTTTCCCTTTCCTCGAAAGACACCGTAGCACCGTGCGGTAGTCGCTGATCGCGCGCTTCGCCGAAGCGAAATTGTCACGAAGACGCGAGAAAAAATCGTGCACGCAGCGACGAGGAGGAGAGAAGATAGGGGAAGAGGGGAGGAGGATTGAGGAAGTCGTGGATGATTCAGGGACTGGACGAGCGCTTTCCATCGGCGCGAATGACAAATGATACATCCCGGCCGCGGAAGTACGTCAATGTAATCGCGAAGTGAGCGCGGCCCGAAGTGGATAAGCGAGAAAATTGACGGCGGGAAGCGGGCCCCGCGATTTACTGGCTGATTGGCCCTACCGAGCGGCCTAATTCGTAACTTATCGATCGGGAGGTAAGGCTTGAATTGCGAAAACGCTGGGGTGAGGTCTGTATTTAGGTCTCCATTATTACATCAGCTGCGGCGGTGAACATTTTCTCGATGTATCTTACAGGGAGGTTTTCATTTAGTTTTATTATAAAATTAATAAAATTTATTATCCATTGCGCATTTTGCGAGTTTAACGTAGTAGTACATGTTAACTTAGATATTATAAAAATCTATGCAAATTAATAAGGTTACTTTCAAATTAAAATGTAGGCTTGTAAACTGATGTAATACACAATCTGTTATGATTCCACAGTTTCAATGATTTTGAAGAAAAAACATTTTATCTCGTACGTTTGTACAAAAAACAACTACAGGTATAAATGAATTAATGCAGCCAAAGCAAAGAAAATGAAGTTAAGCTAGTGGAATGACATAAAAAATGTCCGCACGGATCAATCACACTTTCCTAATAGCCGTCTAATTAACGCTCGGCTAAGCTCGGTGCAGCAATTATCGCGTCGCGGCACTTTCTCACCATGCGACACAATGCGAGCTATTTTCGCCGACTGAATGTATCAATCTACGCAGTTTTTTCAGGCCTGAATGCGCCTCTGCCGGGCCCTTTCTTCGTCGCGCGCGCGCTCCCCGAGGCTCAATTTACCAATTGAAATCAGTGCCGAGGCGACGCGAGAGCACTGAATGACACGGAGAGCCGTATACCCGAGGCTCTTACGCCTAGCCCGGGCTTATCAAACCATTCACCGCTCGCTTTATTACCCGTCTCTCCGGAACGATCTTTCTTTCTCTCTCGCGACCGAAGCGCAAGCGCTCCCTTGCAGCGCGGCCTCTCTCCGGGTATAGGATGCCTTCGGCTGGAGCTTTCCGCTCGTCGATTGCAGTTTCCTGCTTTATCGATATGCTTTTCAAACCATTTTTGTACGAAATACGAAAATTGTTCGATTGCAATTCGAGTTCCGTAGGCTGCTTTCTGAAGTGCGAATTTAAGTAACTCTAATTATTCGAATAATTTTTCTTTCGTTTCGAGGTGGTTGAAAAAATAATTTTTAAAGCGCGCGCTTTTTTAGTTCGCACGAAAAAGTAAAGTCTTTTTTCATTTAGTCAAGACTGAATAAAAGGAAACTTTATTTTTTCATACTCCTACAGAATTAGCTTCAGCCGATTGTAATGTTTCACAATTTGTCATTCGTAATGTACCATCAAAATAAAAATGCTATATATTGCGGTACAAGAAAAGAAAAAACAGAAAATGAACTATTTACCTATAAATTCAAATTATGGAAATTTTTTAAACAGTATTTGGTATAATTAATTTAGAGTAAGTTCATTGCCCTTTCAGTTTTCCTAGTTTCACTAATACGTGAATTTTACCTTTTGTTATAAACAGCATTAAGATTCTCCTCACAATCGAATTGAAGCTCGTAAAAAGAAACGGTCACCTATGACCCATCAACTAATTATTAATTAATTTCAACAACCACATCGAATTCTCTCCATCCTCTCCTCCGCATAAGAACTCACTCCCCGCTTAACCGACAAGAAGAAAAGTCATCGCTTTTCATCCCCGCAGCAAGTATCCGTGAAGCATCGGCGCATTCGCCAGCAGCATGAGGGAGGGCTGAGAGACTTGGACAGCACGCTTAGGGTCTGGTCCCCCTGAAAAGCCGTCGGTGCGTGTACCCGCGTGGGTGACGCGTCCCGAGGAATTCGGGGTCGCGGCGCGGACAATGGTCCGGCGGGCCGCTTGCGGAGAGTCCATACCCGCAGGACGGGAAGCTGCGGCGCGGCGGCTCGTCGCCAGCATCCAGCGGCCGCTGCGCAGAGGCGGGCGGGCGGGGGCACGCCTCGCGCTAATAGGGAGCGAACGCCGGCTGAATGCTTAATGCCGGAGCGCGCGGCCCGGCTCCTAGGATTAAATTGACCAATCATTTCCCGCCCCGGGAACGGCGGCCAATTACACGCCGCGCCGGACTATATTAAGCCAATCAAGGCTAGTTTATCACTCAGTCGAGTGTCTGCCCTCGCGCTGCGAGCTTCTCTCCTCTCTCATCTCGTCTCCTCGCTGCCTCTCCACCCACACTCTTGCTCTCACTCTCACTTTGTATGTCACGCCATCGCTTTCCTTATGGTCTCGGGTTTCTTCCGCTTTTCTCACCATTTCTTCATTTCTTTTAATCCTGTTTCGCCGAGGTTAGTGAGTTGACCTACCATTTTTTTTTTAAATTACTTTTTTTTGGGGGTTGGAGACGGAAAGTGATCCAGTGCGCGAGCTGCTGCGGAGCAAGACGCCGAGGAGGACAAGTAAGTTATCGGAGATTACGATGTGTGCGGTTCTCGTGTCTGTCGAGCTTTTGCTCGCTCGCTCGGTTATCGATCGTTGAGGAGGTTCGAATTTAAGTAACTTTAATTTTTCGAATAATTTTTCTTTCGTTTCGAGGTGGTTGGAAAAATAAATTTTTGTAATCTAAATGTCGGAATGCTTAAATTCAATAAATTCATATCATTTTTACGATAAAAATAACTTCTTTGAATCGGCATGTGTACAGCGTCAAGTTGCAAAAGTCCATCGGCCTTGTCATGAAGAATGTATTTTTCTTTTATTGGAAATTTAACAGTCTTTAGTTTAACATGCAGTTTTAATACTTACCTAAAATAACAGATATAAAACTATGAATCAGAAATACAAAAAAATGCATACTTTAAGATAAGGCAAATTGTTTCGCAATTTCGATTAGTCACGTTAATTTCAAAAACTAACATAAAATTTTCAATAATGACGAAAAAATAATATTTTTCAATTTTTTATTCACGAAACTTAATTTCAAATTTCAGTCCGCAAAAAATTTCTCATTCAAACTATAAACAACGATCATAAAATACTTAACACTCCTATATCAGCATCCCAAACCGCCGTACAACCGAAAACAGTAAAGTTTCCCTTCTAAAAAGCGCTCGGCGCCGAAGACAAAAGCAATCGCTATCAACCGGCGTAATCGCTTATCAGCAACTATTTCCAAACTCAGCAACATTTCCCGCGTCCGCGCTGAACTTCTCGCTCCCCTTCCCCGGCGCGTCGCATCGAAACTCCGCGACGGGTGACGGCAGCCGCGCCCGCGCCCGTCGAATTTCGAGGCGCGAAAAGCCGGCGTCGCCGTGCCAATAGGTCGGGCGATTTCCTGCCATTGTCGGCCGCGCCAGTCGGCCGCGCGCCGCCGCTCGCGCCGGCCACGTGTTGCTCCGAAAATTCTCGCCCGTGGTGTCGTCGCGCCGCGATAAGGAGAGTCTCGTCGGCCGATGTACTATAGCCGCGGCTGCTTTGTCCTCGCGGACGGGATGCGACGGCATCGCCAAATTTCTTCGGGGAAAACGGGTGGCGTTTAAAAAAAATTGCAACGTACTCCCTGTGACGGCAATTCTCGGAATGTCAACAGAGTGCGCTTGTATTTCGTGTGTGCATATTCATTCATCAATTACCGTTCGCGAGGAGTTTAATTAGTTTTATTTATTTTCAAGTGGATTTACAAGCTTTTTTCATTCGGTACAGAACTGAATAGATAAGATAAGCGTCTAATGTTTACTTGTGATATTGTTGAATTTAGTGGATCAGTTGGTAAATGTGATTTATATTCCGAAATTAACATTTATAATGATACTTGTTTGGATATGAGTAATTAAAAATGAATAACGCAGTAATTTATTAAAAATAATTAAGTTTGATGACTTTCCTACGAATTAATTATCATTGTTTCAACTGCGTAATTATCAAAATTCATTCTAAAATTAACAATTTTCTTTTTGTTAAAAAAAAAAAAAAAATAAATAATTGACTTAAGAAATGCACAAATATTTCATAGGTATCGTGAAAGGCAGCGCTTCAATAATAAAGTATTCGGAACGAATGAAGCTCCGATGATATCTGCGAACTCATTGGCGCGTTTACTGTGCTTATAAATGTACACGATGAAGAGCACGTGACGCCACTCTACTCTTCGCCGGTTTTCTTCCTCCGCATATCGTCGAGCATTAAGCCCGCTTCGAGCTCGCCTTTTTTTCTTTTTACTTCGCCGCTCGCAGTTCCGGACTTTTTTGCCCGCATAACGTCCACCGTCTGCGTCAGTTTGGTAAGCCATCCTCATTCGCTCGATTTACTCTCTCGAATTCTTTTTTCGCTCGCATAATTTTGGAGCAACGCGGCCTTTTCTTTAATGTGAGGGGGATTTTCCAAAAAATCAGTGACATTAAGTCCGCGAGTTCGCTGTTATACCAGCGATTCACCGTCCATCGAAATGCACACTCGTTATTTATAAACGGCGATACCGTTATCACTAAACTAAAAATGAGAAGTATAACACGTTATGCGCAACGAACATCGGCATTAAAAAAAAAAATTTAATTTTTCCGCAATAAATGATATAGCCATTATCGTAGCCGTCGATACTTTTAGTGCATCGCCAAAACGACGATCCCTTCCGAAAAAGAAGAAAGAAGAAGTAGATTCTATTTTCGCCGAGTAATCGTTAAAAATCGATCGCGCGCGCGCCGGCTAGAATTTTTTCAACTTTGACCTTGATCGAATCGCCGAATTTCCATGCGACGCGGCGTCGCTCGCGTGCTTTCCGGTGGGAGGCGAGGACGTCGTCGTCGTCGAGGCGGCGCTACGGCGCGCGACTCTTTATCGCCGCCGCGTCGACGGTTGCATCAGCGAGCGAAGCAGCGACATGTGCGAAAATCATAATAAATGGAATTCGTCTCGTGTCGAGTTCCGATGCGCCCACGCGCCTTCCATCTTATTCTTCTTCGCGAAAACAGTCGCGATATTGCGCTGCAAATAAGGACGAATGTTTGCCCTGGTAAAGAGAGTGTAATCAAGGCAAGTAGGTGAGGATGTAGTAGTTTAATAAGAAGTTTTTGCACGTATTTTCGGTATTGATTATTCGAAATTGACGTACCTTTTATCACGTGAAGCGAGGAATCTGCCCATCTGAAGTTGAGTAAGTGAATTATCTCAAAACACACTCATTTAAAGTCAAGTGTTTCCCTATTTGACTAAAGCTTCAGTTATTCCATTTTAGGCAGTTTTCGCGTGTATTAATGATGCTCTTCATAAAATATTTCATAAATAACTTGCATAAATTTATAACTACTTATAGAATTACTTGTTAAATAATTATTCGAATACAATTCGCGAAATTTGAAATCTACATGCAAAAATGTGTTAGATCAAAATGATTTATTAATTTATCATTTAATTCTGTAACAAATGTCAGAAATCCTCAGCGTCCACCTTTACTCAAAAAAAATTCCAACCCACGTCATTACATAAACTCGAAAAAAAAAAGCGTAAATCGTCGACTTGTTAGTGTCTCATGCCGCCACTGCGCCCCTCCGCTCGGTGTTATCAGGCCTGGCTTCTTGACCCGAGCCGATAGCGTCGCGGGATCTCGACGGTCCGCGCGCGGCGTTTAATTAAGTATCTCGCGCGCGGTTTCCGCCGCCGATCATCGCGAGCCGCGAGAACGATTGACCCAATGGACCCCGTCTGATGCGAATTATGTCATGGAGCGCCGCTAAAAATAGCCGGAGAATACACCGGGCGGCTTTTGCGCTTCGTGAAACGCGGGGATACGGTGAATTTGAGCCTTGAATTGGATATCAATTTATTAATGACGAGATGGAAAAATAATTTCAGGGGTTAATGGATTTATGTTAAGCTTTCCTCGACGCATTTAACTTTTACATGTATAGATGTAAAAAATATATCGCAATCTTATCAAGGTCTTCTTCGTTCAAAAACATCTTAAGTAATTAAGAATTTTCAAATAACACTTTACCTTCTCTATCACCAAAGTAAAATTGCAGTAAATTCTAAAATGTTTGTTCGAAAAAAATTATGACACTTTAGTTTTATTGTTATTTTATGATACTCGCTTCTTTTTCGTGCGAGACCAATATAGCAAACACGAAAAAAAACTTTCGTGTAGTTAATACTTTTGCGGTAATTTCGGTAGAAATAACAGGCGATAAGATACAATCGGAGAAAAAGTAAAAATACGCCGAGTTTTTCGAGACCGTAGAGTCGATGCAGAAGCCGCGACCTCAGGGGTTCCCCTTATCGGCGCTCGGTTTACAATGTTATCTCGCGCAGGACATTGAAACCGAAATAGAAGACGTCCCCTAGCACCGCGCCTCCTATGCGTCAACCTTAAATTAACCAACGATCCCCCCAAGTCCTTGAAAAAAAAATTCGTTCTCTCCAAATCGATCCTCCGCGAGCGCCAAGAGTCGTAAAAGACGCGCGCGGCCCGGAGAGCATCCGAGCGATGACCCCGTCGATATTAAAAGTTATATATCGCGGCGCGGGTTCGATGCAAAAACGAGGCTCGCGGCATCTGGAAGTAAAATTCGATCCGCGCACCTACGCGCACATCTGCCCGCTAAGAAATCGACATCTGCGTACTGTCAATCCGGCGGGCACACGGCCGAGCGAAACGAGCACGTCTGACTCTGATTGACGGTTGCTGCTGCCGCGTGTAAGGGAAAAATCCAAGCTCTCGTTGAAAATTCTCGTCGCTGTGAATCTCCTTGTTAAAGGAGTAATTCAATTTAGATCTTTTATGATCTAATGCTTCAATTATTCTGCGATTTTTTTTGTTCTTTTCTATCTCAGATATGCATATATACGGCAAATCGTAAATGTATAGTCGCCTTACAGTTTCAGCGAATGTACAAACTACTGCAACGAAATGACCGAATGAATCAGAGTCATATAATAAGCATATTAGATTACAAATTTATTATCGTTCAGAAACTTCAATAAAATAATACAGTCATCATTATAAATACTAGCAGTTTCAAAATCGAAACAGAAAGTATTTGAAAAAATGTTCATAAAATTTTATATATCTTCAGAAAAGAGAAAAAAATATTTGACGTATCTAACTCGTAGAATCACCTACATTTCCCACGATTCAGCATAAGAAGAAATTCAGCCACGAAGCGAAACGTTAAAATAACAAAGTCAATGAATCGAGCGTGAAAGCCAAGGCATTCCTCGGCTCGCGTGAAATTTCGTCGAGCTCGCCGATGGTCGTCCAACTCCCGACATTGAAGAGCCGAAAGGGAGGATCTCGTATTAGCGGGAATTAGCGTTAATTGGACTACTGTCTCTCTTTCTCTTAGCCTCGGCGTTTGCGCTCGTGTGCATGAGACTTCGCACTCGAGTCGCTCATCGCGAAACGAGCCGATCTGCAGGCGAGGCTGCTCGCTTCGAAAACCCACGTGCTAACTGTAAATATCACGCTCGGTCAATTTCAAGCTTTTACTATTAAAATTTTGTTGCTGATTTGCAATATGTTGATACATTTTTTCCTTCGTCGCCTGAAGAGTCTTTAATATAGTTATTTATTGAGTTCTTGATTATTTTATTTTATTCCAATGCGTGCGCGTCTAAAAGAAGACAAGAAGTTAGTGTCTATTATCATCGTTACAGGAAAAGATATAACTAGTAATAAAATCTATATTTGCCGAGCTACTTTCTATACGTCTTTCTCAATGGACTACAAAATTAAAGGCATTATGGCAATTAAAAAATTATTTTGATGATGACGTGATGTCACTAAATCGTGAAATTAAGTGACGTCATCTCAACTTCACGGACAATCTCTAGCGGTCGTATATCCTATGCCAAGATACTTGCTGTGCATGAAAGAACTATTATTCTGAAAACTGTATTATCACAATTCTTTTAAAATAACATTTATTACGTACACGCTCAAATACGCTACATACTTAATTTAAGTTTAAAATAAAAAAGAAGACACCGTGAAAAATACTTCTTAAAGATTCAAACGCATCTTCCTTCACATAAACACGATACCCAAGTCAACTATTAAGCTCAGACGCGAAGCGTCTGCCTCCAGTGGGGTGCCGTTTTAAATCCGCGGAGCTCGGTCTTTTCTCGATCCCGCGATCGTAAGACGAGCGCGATCGGAGCACAGTGGACCTCATTCAGCCGATCAGCTTCCCGGGAGCGCGTGCCAAAACATAGTACTGGGGACGCGCCTCCGCACGGGGCTTCGGAGTCGGCCCATACTACCAATTTATGGCCTCCAATTGGGTTGAGTTCCGTGATCGTCACGGCCTCTGCTGAAGATGACGAACTGATAAGACGCGTCACGATAGTTTCTTGCCCCTTTTCCTTGTTCAGCTGTCTCCCGCTTTTATGACGAGAGCCTGTTGTTTACAGGATTCCACTGTTTCTAATTTATTTGATGTTTTAACTGGATTTTTTTTAATTTAGAATTTACAAAGATGTATAGCTTAAGTGGAACGTAGAAAATAAGACGGCTTTTATGTAAAAAGAAGTAGTACAGTGTTCGAAAAAGTAGACTTTTATTTGAAGTGCTTTACTACTATCATTCATCTTCTCATCTTTTCTTATCTGAAGTTTCGTTATTAAACGTCTTCTCAGATGCGATTACGTAAGTATTACGTGAAACGCCACTGTCGTCTTTATCGACAGCAAGATATAAATTGACAAACAAAAAGTTAGATAATCGCTGCGATCGATATAAGCTCCAACAAAGACTCTATACAATCTCCTTACAGAGTAAACTTAATTAATACACGTAATTCATACTAAAAGAAAGATTGAAAGAAATTTAATTTAATTTCCAAATGATTTAAAACTTTCCTTATCGATGTATAACCAAAATAATTGAACATCAATCATTAAAAACAGAAACTTATTTAACTTTCGTAAAAAAATCTCTTAGAGGAGCCTCCTCAAATCTCCCCGCGGAAATTTAAATTCTCCGTAGAAATGTAAGAAAAGCAGCTCAATAATCATCGTTTTCTGTTTCAGAAGCAGCGCCGGAGGCCGGATCGGAGCAACAGGTCGGCGCGTCAATGAGGTCCACTGTGCCGGGCGCGCACACAAGCGTCGTTCATGCCCGCGGCTCGCCCACGACTTTCGCGAATCCCGGGGCCACCCTCGCGCGCCCGCAATTACCTGCTACTTAGCGCCGAGGCGACCCCCGCCTCTCGCAATTATCCAATGTACCGAGCGGACCCGGGGCTTTATTAGGATTTCCTCCGGATGAGCGGGCGGCACGCACGGCGCGCTCGCTCCGCAGCGACGACGGATTGATCAGCGCTCCGCTCGGATGCCGACGACTCGAATGAGTGCTTTTAAACAGGGATAACGTTTTTTTCCTCCTTTTTCCTGATTTATTTATTTATTTATTTTTTCCTATCGTAGCACTGATGCTAGTGAAAATCACAAAAGCTGTTGTGCTCGCCTTTTTTAAATTGAACGCACAAGTAGGTACGGAGCGGTAAGAAGTTTGAATAGATTGAACATATGTAAATTGAACGACAAAGAATCATTTTAAAGGTAAAAGAGTAAGGTATGCACCTATTGAATTGAAAACTGAAATAAATTTTAGTTATTTCTCTCAAGGTCTCGAGCCAATATTAGAGTAAATTCTTTGTTAAATAGTTTGAATTGCTTTCTTTATGCTTTTAATCAGAAATATTTTTTGTTTCGTTCAAAGGACATTTGACAAGTTAAAAATAATTTCGAACATTGATTTTTTATATTTAAGCATTCCTATAGAAATGTAACTTTTTTAAACTTAATCATCTAAATAAAGTAAATTGTTATTTGTTAAAAAGCGAATTAAATGTTAAAAAGCAAGCGCGTATTTATAGGATGAAAATCATTAAAATGAGAAAAACTTCCTTTGAATGTAAACGAATGGAAAAAGAGTTCGATCGGCATTAAAATAAAAAAGTAACGTTAATCGCAGATGAAAAGGGCAGCTCGCGAAAGGCTGATTTTAAAAATCGCTCTCGACTCGAGTAGCGCAGCTGGCCGCGCGCGCAGCCGACAAAAGCCGCCTTTGACTTTGGACTTTCCAGCGCGCCTTTTTCCCTCCCGGACCTTAATCCCTTCCCGCGTTGGCCGTCCCCCTTTTCAGCCGCCCCCACCTCGGCGCACGACGAGGCATAATATTTCAATTGAGAGCTTCCGGCGACGAGCTAAGCCGGGCCGCAGTGTACGCGCTCGCCTCGACACGTCCGCGAAAAATCTCTCGGCGATCTAAATTGGACCGATTTACAGCTCGTAAGCGTATACGCTTTTAGACGCGCGGGGTGTAGGCGCATGGTCGTACCGCCGCTTTCCTTCGCCGTCGACGCTTTTGCAATTTTGCTCGAGCTGTTTCTTTTGTTCGCTGAGGAGTTTAGATGACATTGTTGGTGTGGGGAGTGATTGTGACCAACGGCGACTCTGATTTCTTTTTTACAAAATTGTGATTTTACGAGTACAGAGTTTAAATAATCGCTAAAAAATGGAAGGACTTATTAGTTTGAGTTTATCTAAAGCAGAAAAATAATCACGGATAAAGTGACCAGTATCTTTATACATTGGATTGCATTAAAATTTTTCATAATTATCATTAATTCATGATAAGTTTTAGCCTTATGCGTTAACTTTCGTGTGATAACTTGTGTATGAAACTTTGTTCGCGGGGCGAAAACAAGAGAAAAAGAATAATTCAGTTATTAAAAAGATTCCAAATATCTACAGATTAACCTTGACATTCTATTAAATCTGCATTGATTAAATAATAAATTTGGAATTGGAATCGTAGTTAATATATCAATTTGTTTCAGACACAAGAATTAGTGCGACAGCATCCCGCACGCCCGGCGTTCTGATTTCTGGAGTCCTGGAGAAGAGTAAATCGATGAATAAAATTTGAAGTGATATATTTTCGCAAAATCCCGTCCTGTTCCTAAGTACTAGTGCCGCAGGAGTGACTAGACTGGGCTAGAATTTACCGCGTCTCCTGCTGCTCAAGTGCTTATCAATGGTTCGGGACGCACGACGCTTATCTGCGAAAATATGTGCCACCACTAAATAATCCGAATGTAATTCAATGATTGTTTCTATTCTAATGTTGCTGGCTAAAATAATAATGTATTTATTGTAAATTAATTGTTTACATCTATTTACATTGTATAATAAATATCATTTTGTAAAACCAATAATAACAATCGTAGCTTGTATAAATAAATAAAGTATATTATATTTGAAAATATATATTTTAATAAAAATTATTTCTTTATCCTGTTAATTGCTTAGTCTGTTTTTGTTAACCGTAAAAAAATGAAATATTTGAAATCATGTCTTATAAAACAATTAAATCATTGAGATTGATTCTTTTTACTATATAAACTTTTTAAAAATCGTCATTCTAAATTTGTATATGATATTTTTCAAAATCCATTTTATCATTGTGCTTTAGCGAATGGAAAACTCGTCGTGTTCTTAGATACTTGTATATTTTATATTCTTTTATTACTTCTACTATAAACTAAAGCGCTTTATTAATAATTAATGGGTCAATGAATATTCAGAAATTTTATTTCAAAATTTAAAAACAAAAATTCTGAGTACAGTAAAAAAATATATTTTACCTAATATACAAAATTTAGATATAGCAAATCATTCTAAATCATCACTGATTTTAAAATCAAAATTATTTACGATTAATTTCAAAACAAATTAATTTCTTTCCACCTACTTATTAAAAATTAATGCGTCCCAATATAATAAATAAATTGTATATTAAAACTCTTGACAATTTACTTGATACTTAAAAAACAGCAATTACACATACTATAAACATTAAAATATATTATATTAGTACAAATGATATTAATATCAAATTTATTGCATTTAAAACTTTTAAGAACATCACTAAGTGATTGTGGGTTTTTATAAATAATTGTTGTACTATATAAACTAACGTAAATTACCTAATAATGTACATTGAAATTTCTAGATATAAATAATAGTTTAAGAAATTGAGAAAAAATCTCAATACAAAATGATTCTAACGTCTGCAAATTGTAATATAAGTTTGAATAACTC
>JAXIUT010000048.1:16409892-16422826 GCA_035586675.1 Eurytoma californica | reverse complement strand
GATTAGACGAGTCGCTAAGCTCATTGATCAGCCGCCAATGGGTCAAGGGAGCTATAAACAAATAGTACCTGATAGTACTTTATTATAAATACGGTATTCGTTGCGAAGGTCTTACACCCGTGCCGGTGCTTTGACTTTGGTAAAAGACAACGAACGTTGATTAAACAATAAATAATTGTTTAATGAAAATTATTAATGAATAATTTTACTAAAAATTAATATTTTATTGCATTTTGTTTCCTGTGTATATAATTTGTAATTTAGTTAAAAAAGATTCGAATAAATAAAGTCTTTAAATAAATGTATTCAATATTTGGTATAATTTGTAGTAACCATGTAAGAATCATTTTGATAAAAATTAGGCTCTGATTAGGCACTTGTCAGGCCACAAGATTTCGTAACATTGGCCTGACCATTTCAATGCCAAGATAAGATGCAATATTTCAAGCAATAATACATTAAAGTTAAGTAATTGTAAAATTATTGAAATAACGTTAAATAAATTATTAACACAGTATTTAATACAATACAAATGACAAGTTCGGGTACTTTTGGATGTTGGAGTTCCTCCAATCTCAGCCATCTAAATGGATTCAATATATTAGTAATTAGAAATAAATTATATAATTCACAAAATCATTTTGTGATTCACTTATTTATTTTTCATAGTAACTTCCCGTTACGATTTTATTATTCTCAATACGTCATATCGCTTTTATTAAATAATAACAAATCCACTCGTTCATTTGTTGCATGATGTTCTGTTATATATAAATATCCTTGGTACAGTACAATTGGAGCATAACAAGAAGTTCGACTTGCAAAAATCAACATAATGCATTTCGGAAAGCCATCGCGGAAGAATATCTTTCACTTCATTGTTCGCATTTTACGTTTATTTTCACTCACATCGTTTTTCCATAATCGTACGTTTTGATCAGTATCAAATTTTAAAAAGAAGAACTGGTGTGCGTACCCTCGTCACATTTAAACCGCGCTGATTACACAAATGTTTTCTTAAGGCTGTTAAACGCATCATCCGTATATATATAAAGTTCAAATAATTAAGGATTATAAATTATTGTTTTTTTTTTTTTGTAAAATTTATAGCAAGATCTAAAGTCTTTCTCATTGTCATAATTCTTTTACAGTATTAGTGTTACGTCATGAGAAGCAGCGCGAACAATCGAGTGCTCAAACTTCTGCTAGTCACAAGACATAATATTAATGATAAAAAATTTTCAACATGATGTTTAAAATTTTAGATGTGAATAATGTAACGCATTTTTGTATCTTAAGGACACTGACATTAATAGTAAGAATCATTTCTGATAGCTTCTTCGTTATTATTTGTCGAAAATTGTGTATTTGTGGATGAGGTCCAGTGTCCGCAGGACCTTACAATATTTTAAAAATATACATATATCATTATAAAATAAATTATTTTGTATAGAATATACTTTATTGAATTTGCTGCAACAATGAGCCTCTTCTTAAATTTCGAGAATACTTATTACAAAATTTGTCGCAGTGTTTTTTTTTTCTTAAAAAATTGCAAAGGAAAGCATATAAAATATTACAACTGGAGGTAAATAGCCTCGATTGTGTATAATCATTGATAAATGGACGTACCGTAAAATAATTAAAATCTGAATATAAAACAAGCATTTCTAAAGTGTGATGTTATACGCAGAAAAAGAATAATAAAGCAAAATTAAAAACATTACTTTTCGAAAAACCTCTGACTATAAGTATTCGTGTGTAATTGTTGCTGCCCTGAAAAAAAAAATATATCACTAAGGCCTGAATTCCGAAGTAATCCTACGTCAGAAGGTCGTTCGACCAAAGGAGACATACAATCATAGAATTAATGCAAATTTCTATACAGATAAAAGTGAAGCCAAACAATAGCAGTTAACCTAATGTTAATAATTTTAATTAACACACGATATTTCTATAGTATATAAACTATAAAATTTATTTAAAATAATGTAGAAATAGAATTGAGTATTCTTTTTCTAAAAAGATTGTCAAATAAATATTTATATATTGTTAACTTATTTCCATTGTCCACCACTTTTTGCTTCACTTTTCCTTTGTGCTTCTATGGAATACGTCACTCTTTTTTGATTGATTTTAACACTCTAATTCATTCAAGCGACAGAATTTGCTTGCTATATCAGCATTCATAAATTACAAATCGTGCATCAAAATAAAAAGAAACAATTTTAGTCGATTAAATCTAAAAAAACACCGATGACTAAAAAATATCGGCGTCATCTTGAATTTTACTCGCACGAAGTGGAAAAAACAAGACGATTTCTTTGTATCTCCTTTTTCTTTATCGGCGCACTTACGTCGACAAGTCGTTTCCAGAAATGCGGAATGCAGCAGCTCAAAGACACGCTTACAATTCAAGACTTCTAGCGAGTCTTCACAATCTAATATACTCTTCTGCGAGTTGAAAAAAGGCATATTCCACGGCGCTTTTGCGTACACGAGCCTATGAAAACGACGCAACATCCAAACACAAATATCACAAGTATACACAGATTATACACTGATTTTTTGTCTGAAGGAAAAAAGGATTTTAGTTGTCTCTTTCACTTTCTCGTACTGCAACAAAAGGATCAACAGTTACTGCTGCTCTAAACTGTCTACTCGCTGGAAAATGATCTACGTACTTAATGAATCTCAAAAGATTTAGCGATAAAAACGTGTAATGATTATATTTCATATTTTATGATACCTTATGGTACTTACATCCGATATAGTAATCGTAGACTACCATTATAGACTAAAACGGTAGTTTTTTTTACTATGCGAGAGCGCACATTTTCAAATTTACATAATTTATTGCAACGTCAGATAGTTTATCATTGATTTCACATTACTTAGCGGTTATTTTTCATATACAATTGTTTACATTGCTCGCAGCAGTTTGACTGAACGAAGAGAACTATATTAACAGCTTTGAAAGCCACAAGTCTTTTGTGTATAAATTTTAGACTTGTAGAGTACGATTTTTTTTAACTAACTCTCCCCGATTCACTTTATCAACAGCATTACAATTTACTACATTTATGTCCATAAAAAAGTTGGAGATGCGGATGTATTATACCATTGCTTTTTTTTAATTTCGCAAGCATTGAAAAAAATTAAAAAAAAAAAGTAACCACTTGAGAACAAAGGATTTTTAAATAAAATAAGTTTTTTTCATTAACGCGCCGTCGAAAAATTTCTTGTCTAATCAGTGATAAATCATCAATGTAAAACAAAAAATACTTCTGGTTCTTTACTCATTTTTGAGAAAATTACCTAGACAAAGTCAAACAAATAAACTGAACCGTCTGTAGAAAAGACGAAATTTTGGATGGTATCGAACCGAGGAGTGTACCGATACAGTGTGATACTACGAAGAATAGGAAGCGTTGAGCAGCAGTCTTTATGTAAAAATCTTTGTATTTATCGATCAATCAATTTCTCACATAACTTTAGTCAGTATTTTTTTCTTCTCATTAAATTCATAGTTCAATAGCATTACTCTCTCTTTCGTTCTCTCGTTCTCTCGGTCTCTCGCGCGCGAATACTCGCATTCCAAGCATATTTTGGCAGGCAAGAACCTAGAAAATTCGTCGAAATCGTAGCAAAATCAATGGCAGTATCACTACGATGTCATCATGTCAATGACGTAAGTTGTCGATGACATAACTTTTAACGAGTCATTTATGTCCCTTCTGAACATTGAAAGATTTTGCGTGAACCTACACAAAAAGTAAGGTATTATGTTTTACATAGAAATTTACAAGATTTTTTTAAATAGCCTTTCTACTTTTTTGCTTTTGCAGTAAAACTTTATCATACCTATCTCTGTTTTTTGTAAGTAGGTTCCTTTCAATGCCATCCATAAGATTCTCAAACCATTGTGCCATAGATGTTTGCTTATCAACCGGTTGACTTCTAATTATATTCTCCCTTAACTGATTGAAATACTGAAAAAATAAAATGAAGTCATTAATACAAAAAAGAATAATTTACAGTCACATAAAATACTCACTTCTTCATTCAAAAGTATCAGACCCAAAAGAGGTCTGGACATACTCCACTGGTTTCGACAGTCCTCGAACATTATCACATTTAAAACGGTGCTCAAAATCTGCTGAAGAATTTCGGGGTGCTGCTTTAGGACTTGCAGGAATAAATCACCGCCACTCTGTACGCCAGCATTCTTTTTACCTAAATGTATTTCAGCTTGAAATTAATATCGTTGTTTCTCAAAAAATTATTTGTTTCGTGTAAAAAAAATCTCTCAGGACGCTTTTTTTACCTTTTTGATAGAGCTGCTTAAACAAGTACGTTACAATATGATCTAGAGTTACACAACAGCCATTACATATCATTGTATCTGAAAAGTAAAGAATTACAATATTTATTTAATTAATCGGTGCTGCAAAAAAAGCGAGGTATAACTTCAGTCGCAATTAGGCGCAAGCAAATGTAGCGCACATAAAATGAGGTAGTAAACAAGTATTTGCAAGTATATACAATAACATGTTGAAAGAAGCCATGCAAACAATAATTAGTATAACACGAGAAAAGGAATTAAATTAGTATTAGGCCAACTGTGCGGCTGAATATGAGTGCTTAAATCCGCTCGAGCGGTTTTGGTTCCTCACGCTTCGATCCTCTTTGTGCCCACAAATTTGACAAATTTACAAAAAATGTGTTTTGTTATTAGTACTTATATAAACAACATTAAAAAAATTCTCTGAATAAGATGTATAAAAAATGTATCATTTGTATTATAACAATAATCTGGTTAACAATCATTTCAAAGTTGCCTAGATGTATGAGAACATGCAAAATGAAAATTTCATTGCAATAGTACTGATCATAAGATCATAGGCTACGTATCATGTAAAATGTTTCGGGAAGCCGACAAGTGAAGGAGTAAACATTCCAAGCTGACTAGACTTCAAGGAACTTGCAAACAAGCACTAGAGGACAAAAGGCGCAAGAGTAAGAAATATCGACGACTAAGTACGACGATATCACTTTCAGAGAAATCATCAGCCGCACAGACCTGTGTAGGGATCTTTAAGCGCACCTAGTGCCGTGAGGCCTTCGCTGATGCTCGACAGAATATACAGAAATACACGGGGCTCGAGAGTTGATAGGAAGGCCATGTGATCCTGTGCCAGGCACTCAAGTAATCCGTAATACGTCACAGATAATTTCGGATAATCCTGAAAATAAAAATGCGAAATTAAATCTTAACAAAGCAAAAAATTAAACAATTAATTACTTAATGGTTCTGAACTATTTCAACGGTTTATAAATAATGTAAAAGTATATCAACTAAAATTAAAGGGATAATTTTTAATTTGAAATATTAAGTAAAGGTAAAAACCAGTAAATGAAGTTAAAGAAAAGCTCTTAAAACCTTGAATATTAAAGAAAACAGCGTTTAATGAATATAATTGTATTTTACGCACTAAGAGGTCACTTTGCGAAATATTGAGCAGCAGCTTGACGAAGGTATTGAGTGCGTTATCCAAGGCTTCATCACCATAGAGCCTGAAGACGCCGAAATTGACGTAGCTGCCGCACAGGGCCGCCTTCAGCATACTAAAACATATGCTGATGCCCTTGAGTTTAAGTGGGTAGATCTGATCCTTTGAAACGTCCATAGTGAGGATACGGTTGCCGTAGCTGCATATCACTTTGCTCGCCTCGCGAAACAGCAGAATCCCGTTGGGCGAAGAAACGTCGAACTGTAGGCGTTGGCTGCGATTTTGAACCAACTCAGCGAACAGCTTCAGTACCGGCGTCGTTACCTGCGGCTCGTGATTCCACAGCTCAATTGCTCGCAGCAAAATTGGAGTATAATTCGGATAACTGATTGTGCAATATTAAGGTAATATATAAAAAAATATTAAAAATTTGTACACAAAGTGCAATAAGCAACAAGTTAAGTTTGCCTTGAATAACTTAAAGTATGTCGTTTTTTATGTAACTAAAAATAATCGTTATGAACAACGTTTAAAACTGAAAAGTTTGAAAAGTTGTGCTTAACAATTATTGCTAATATTCGGATTTAATTCTCAGTTTGATGATTTTTTTATATTTATAATTAAAAGGATACATCCAATCAAATAACATCATGTATGAGGTTTTGGTGTTGAAAGCAAATGCTAACCCCCTTAGATCTCTAGCTAAACCGATTAGTGCTTTCTTTGCCTCTTCTGCTGCGAATAATGGAGTATCAGCTGCTCTCATCAACTGACCCAAACTTTCCAGAGCAGCTGCACAACGTAAAGAAAGAAATTTATTTTTTTTTTTTTTTTTCATTTAAAATACGTATGATGAGAAAATTATTTCATTTAGATTACCTGTAAGAGGAAGCATAAAAGTATGAAATCTTTCTTCGTCTTCGCCTAAATCAACCATTAATAACCTGCCCAGAGAAGTATAGAACATTGATCTACAACGCATTTCTGTCACAGCCACGCTATTGCCCAAAAATGGAAAATGCTCGCTCTGCAAAAAGTTAATGTCATTTATTATACGATAATTTATACGTACGAATTAAAATGCACATTAATATACATACAGTATGATTATTTAACATGAATTGAACTTCTTCTAATTTAACAAGTCTGCGTACACAAGTATAACCAACTGACAAATCGTTCAGTAATTGCAAAGTTTTTGAAATAATTTGCTCACTTCTTCCCCAGTACTTGAGATTTGTTATTCTGGAATTAAATTATTGAGATTATTCATGGATTGCAAAATGAGCATTATCAACGATTGAATTCACTGTTGCTTACATTTTTCTTATAAACACACTAAGAACCATTGCTTCATCATTCAAACCCAAAACATCAGATAGTCGCCTATAGACTTTGGAATTCTTTTGTACTTGATCACCTACATATATCTTGCGGAACTGTTCAAAGAAACTTAACATAGCCAACTCAAGTTTTTCACAACCTCCTTGAGCCAGCCTGGAGTCTGTTAGGTTCATTAGTTGAAGCACTCTACAAACCAGTTCTCCATCCATTGCATCGTGTTCCTCATTACTATTAAAGGACACTCTGCCACCTATAGCACTACCTACAATCCAGAAGCAGTACACTTGTAACTTATACACATAAATCAGGTAAATATTTTTATGTTAAATCTTATTATCTTTCAATTGTAATATTCTTACCAATGATGTAAACTAGCCATGTTAGTTGGCCCTCTTGTATGAGGATATCAATCTGTTGTGTGGGTGTGGCTGTTTGGGTCATCAATTCTTGGTAGGTTCTTGCTGCCTGATCAAATAATTGCACAAGTAATGTGCAAGTTTTTTGGTATTCACATCGACCGATCACAGAAAGTTGTTCCAGCTGCTGCTGTACCATACCAAGATCATCCAGGGGATCCTCCAAGCCCTCTCTGACAACTACTGCCACAGATTCAAGTCTCGAAGTGATGTAAGCATTAGAAACTTCAGGGGTATAAGTTTCTAGAAGGTGGGGCTCAGTAGCCTTGACATAAGGCACTGAAGCAACCATTCTTTGCCAGAGGCTCAGAAGGTAGTGTACACTATTGGGTGCAAACTGCCACATCTGCAGACTTTGTACTGTGAATTTGGCAATCAGCTGAATTGCTTCAGGATAACTCTCCACCATGACCAATTCACCTAACATAATAATAGTTAAATTTTAATAAAAATTAAAATGATTTATGCTTTAATAGAATATAATAAATTATTTAACCTACCTAGTTGATAATTACTCTTTAACCGAGCCAGAAGTCTGCAGAATTCGTGATAATTTCCAGGATCACTAAGACCTTGAGGATTCTGTAATGTATGCTTGACACCATTAACCAGGTGTGTTAGGAACTTGGCTCTCTCTGCATTAGAGAATAAGCTACGTCGCACTGAAGCGATTTGGACTAAACATGAAAGAGCAAGAGACGATAAAGTGTTTGGTAAACTGTGATACAAATCAAAGAACAATTTTAAGGTTGAAAAGTCTAGGAATGCAGGTCTCCAGCTTGTAGGAATCTGTACAGTACAGAGGTCATCTGAACTTTCGTCTGTGGAAGTCCCAATAAAGTCAAAAGTTAAGCAGTTTTGAGCAAGTCTTAAGAGTTGGGTCATCAAGCCATGCTGAAACAATGAAGTAATATTTCAATTGATATTTTTAAGAAAGTTTAAACACAATAACACTTTCATTTAATAATGGAAATCGCTTCAATTACCTGAGCTTCATCATTAAAATTTAAATTTTTACAGTTTTCATGAGCTGTACCTAACATTGAACATGATAATCTAAAAATTTCAAACAACTGAGTGTCCCTAAAACTACTAGCTATTTTCCGATGTTTTGTTAGTGATCTATTGGCATCGGCTTCTGATATTTGGTTCATTTCACACGTAAGTTGGGAAAGTAACTGTACTCCTATCATGCAGTGCTCAACAGATCCCTGTGGAATATTTTTAATTAATACAACATTTTTGGAAAATTTAATGAATATTTGTTTACAAACCTGAAGAAATATAGAAACATCGTTAACTACATTTCGAAAAACAAATTCATCCTTGTCTGAATCAAACCAACCAAGCTTTGATATACGAGCAAATAGTGTAACTAGTGCTTGAATAACAAAGTTAGGCAATTTTATCTGAGTTGCTAAATAATTGAGAACATAATTTCCTAAAAAAAACAATAAATAATTAAAAAATAATTAAGTAATAATAAATAGCATTACTTCTTTATTTTCATTCTTATCAACTAATGCATAATGCGGCGACGGAAAGCAACTGATCAGGAACGCTTCGATGCCGATATTTATTTAACTTTACGATCGGCTAGACTTCGCTAAAATTTTGATAGCCATACAAATTAATCCCGTTATAATTGAAAAATAACGAATAATAAAGAAGAAAACTATTTATGAGATAAAAAAAAATATTAAGTATTTTTTTTTATTTTTGGCATTACTAGAGAAATTTGGCTTAAGTATTTAAAACAAGTTAATGTTTTTTTTTTTGTATTAAGAAATTTTTAAAAAGGAAATCTAAAAGAAGTACAAATAATTGATAGAAGCTTTTTAAAACATAACTTTTGTACAGTAATTGTTGTTATAAAAATGCATTGAGGGAATGATTGAAATGGCATTAACAATTAATTTTGATTGCACAATTTTATTACAATACTCACTAATATCAAGCCGCTGTTGCAAACTTAATCCTTGAGCAGAACGAGAGACTAATTTAGTGAGGGTGGTTGCAGCCAACAGTTGGGCATAAGCGGAGTCTCCTCGATCCAGCAACATTTGACACTTTGTAAGGGTGTCTGGGGCATTCTGAAAGTTTACCAGAGCCTTCTCTGCCTCTGCCCGATGTGCAGAATCCTGGGACTCATAGAGTTGCTTGCAAAGCAGCTCTAACTGACGCACCTCCTGCAGGGGATCCATCTTTTATTTCTACTATTGTGTAGTCAAGATTTTCATCGAGGGTGCATCCAATGTCCAGTGAAACGAGGATTCTATTACAGAAACATACTACTTTTATATTATATTTACAAATTAAAAGTAATAAATTTCAATTTAAGAAAATTGTTTTTGACTAAATTAAAAATATTGTTATTTTAAAGATATGTTCTTTTTAGTAATATTTTTTATTAAATTGCAATTAAGTAATAAAAGCAATCTTGTTGAGCATAAAATTATTTGTCCTACAAAAGTATAATTATACTAGTTTAAAAAGTGTTATTTTAATAATCTCTGAATCATATTTTGTTTAAATAAGTGATGTAGTGATGTACCAGTTGCTTGATACTCTTGATTGATGTCATGACTTCACTGCGCAACTTTCATTTAGATGCAGACTTGAACTTCCATAAATCACCAAAATTCTAAGATTTTCTTCTAATTTTATACTATCTCAGTAAACTATGAGTCAATTACACACTTAATTTATCTTCATATCTGCAATCACAAATTTAAATATTTTAATTGTAAATAAAATAAATCCATTTAAATAAGTTGTCTGTATAACTAAAACAAAGCCAACAGAAACACATTCAGTATTATAACAAGTGTATGATTATAAATTTTATTATTGTTGTTATGTTATAGTTTACATAAATACTGCTAAAATTTAAACTATACAAAGAGTTTTATTTTAAAAAATTAATAAAGTAGATTAATATTAATAAATTCTGCAATCATTGAATCGATTTCTTTCATTTTCTTTCATCACTTTACACTATCAGTAAATCAGCTTGTGCACCATTGTTAAAAATGCACTCAAAGGTTATATTAACAGAAATCAATTAATTCCTTAATTAAACAGTAAAAAAAACTAGATAATTTACAAACGATCCATCTCAACAGATGCTAAAGATCTCATCAGATATTTCATATTCCTCACCAGACTGACAACAAAAGTATCTTTTTTTCCTACATCGAGAAATCGCACCCCGCGACTTCACGGCAACACAAACAAATCAGAACTGTGAAAGCTCATGCATGCCGAGCGACAACCCGATGCTCCGATCGAGTCAAAAAACCGAGTGTCCGACGTAGCTCCCATCGGGAACAGCATCGGGAAGGAGCCTATTTTTCTTTTCGAATGAATCCACCACACGTCGAGCGCAATACGCGCAACTCGATCGCAGTGGATAGGCGAAACAAACGAAGTCGGCGGCCCGTGGGGTTGCAGTCCGGTGCTGTGGATGCCGCGGCGCGTATACGGAAAGGTGGAGTGGCGTCCCGTGACAAGCTTCCGGGGGGCGCGGAGCCGAGGCTAAGGGCGTACCTGCGTGCAGCGAGGAGGAGTCGGCGAGTCTCGGAGCGTCCTGTCTGCGCTCTCCCCGGGGCCCCCAGGTGCGGAACCGCCGCGCAGTGGGCGAGAAACGACGTCTTCGCAGGTTAGGTCGGCCCTCGTCTCCGTATCGCGCCAGCATCAGCCGCGGGGCGCGCCACCGGCCAGTAAACATTGCTCCCTCATCTTTAGCGAGATGATCGCTGGATGCGACCGAGATTTATTTGGCGAGGTACTTGCCGATCGATTTCTCTTTATACTTAAAGATTTGAGCTGTGCCGGATTTTTTTTTGCCGGAGGAAGGAGGCGTTGATTTGCGGTTCGTGTAGTTCGAGAGGATGGGATTTTGGCAGATGATAATAGTCATCTGTAGTCCGACGATTATCTGTAGATGTTTGGGAAGTAACAGTGGTTTGATAATTGCATTTTAGCATAACATTTTATGCGTGCGCAACCTCTTTATCCATCGCACAATGCACGTCACTGTGATTTTTTTATGAGAATTGCGATATGACAGTAAAAAATAATTTGGTATAAAAGGTTCAGCAAAGAAACTACATGATGAATTTTGTAACTGTTATATAATACTCTTTTTTTGTAAGTTGAGTTAACAACTTTGTTAATGGTTTGCTAAATTATGTTACATAAAGTTAAGTAAGAAGTTAAGTAGACTACATTTGTATGTGCTAAACAGATTATTTTTAATAAACAAAACAAAATTTGCAAGACAAAGATTGTTGGGATAGGGTTTGAAAGAAAAAAAATAACGTATATGTTGATAAGAGATCTCAAATGGAATTTTCTTATGCCATTGCTATATTTCACTGATTACATATTAACTTATATTCTAAATCTTTAATACACTCATCCACATTTTAAATCGCAATACTTTGTCAATAGATAGTGGAAAATAAAAAAACATACAATAAATTATTTTATTGCATTATCAATATGGGTTTTTTTTGCTCTATTGTAGAATTAAAATTTAATAATTTACAAATAAAAGTTTGTGGAGAGCATCAGCAAATCGAACATTGATAGAATCTCTACGCTAAACATACAAAAAATACAAAGCAGATTAGTATCAATAAACTTTGCACAGCCTCAACTTTCTTTGTTACCTCGTGGATCATTTTGACAAATTTATGAACTCTCGATTTGCAAGGTCTACCTGCTTATCCATTTCCAATTAATAAATTTTATAGAGTTAAAAATGTCAAAATTTGATCTAGTTAAGTTTGGCTATTGAATAACACGATAAATTTGAAAAATTTAGATTAAGTTTATAGCGACACTAATTGTAGACATGTAATTTGATCAAAAGAAAATTATAATTATTTTTTGTAATGCTTAAAAAGAGATTCTCTAGCTAAAACATAAGATACATCGAGAGATTATAAACAGATTTAAAACCACACTCACATCTTTCACAAATTATTTTTTTCAGTCTGTTTTTTTTCTGTTCTGTTAAAACTAAGAGAGTTAAACGTTATTATGCATATCTTATTTATTGCGAACGATCAAGAATTTCGTAAAATATTTACACGTTCATACACGTTACTTTATCTTATGTGTGATCAATATTTACTTGATTTATTCATAAAAAAGAATTTGAAAATTAAAAACCGACCATGAGGTTTATGAAAAAAACCATCGTCATTGTTTACTGGTTGGATTATTATATAAAGAGCAGTTAAATGTTATCAAAACAAATTTTGAACTTTAGTTAAATGAACCATTGAAGCTTAAATATTTTAGAAAAGCAGTTTTGTATTTCTATTGAAGAATTCTTCAAAAGAATTCATTCATTAAATTTAAAAAATTTTAAGCTAAAAAAGTTCCTCTCAATTTGCTCCAAATTTGTACTGTCATTAATAAAAAGAAACTAGTGATTGATAATGGATTATCTGTTACTCGATATTATACACATATTTTTTACAAATTACCATATCAAGATAAAAAAAATAACAGTATTTCTCCTAAAGACAAAATTCATTTAGACACCATTATATACTCTTGTTTGTAAGGGCTAATTTTCGAAACAAACTAAACTGCACTCGCAGATTACTTCGCTATTTACAAATTTCGAATAAAAAGAATGATCAA
>JAXIUT010000048.1:16389647-16408697 GCA_035586675.1 Eurytoma californica | reverse complement strand
AATCACGATAACTTGCGATGTCCAGCTCGGACGGCGATTCCGGTCCCATGTATTTGTTCTTCATCTTTTGCGCATGTTATCGTGAACACATTAAAATCACTCATTAACCACTTGTCTGTAACAAACATTTTTAATTTATTATGTTTTTGATTAACAAAAAGTGTTAAATTTAATTCAATACTGATTAAGAAATTAGGAAAGTTGAAACTTTTTATTAAATTATGACTTTACTTGAAATGAAGTTTACAAGTACATTTTAAAAAAATTTATAACTAAATAAGTATATTGTAAATTTTTTTTATTTTTTTAATTAATTTTAAACTTTATTCAATACTTACAGTTATATCACAATAAAGGAATCATCGTGTTGATGCGTCACTCAAATGCCGCTGTAAAACAAAAAAAAAAGAGATCAATAAAAGTGCAATAAAATTTTACGATATTTGATTACAAATTATAAATTGAACTAACGAGATGGAGATCTGGTGTCAGATAGGTTGACGCTGATCGCCGAATTATTGTTAAAATATCCACTGGCGTTATTAGAATCGCTGCCTGAACCATCCTGATTACAATTTAGGAAATCCCAAATGAGGATTGTGTCATCGTGAGAGGACGATACAATTTGGAACTCGTCGAACTGCAGTCGGAACACGCGCCCAGTGTGTTCCTGTAGAAAACATGAATAAACGTTACTTTCATCTTATTTTTAAATGTTATTATTGTTTGAATGCTGAGGCTATTCGCACCAATAATCCACGTAAAAATGTGAATTTAAAGAAAATTAAAGAAAGAGACTCTCCTTATATTTACGTAAATGCGTAACTTAAGACACGTATTTACATGGATCAGTCACTTATTTACGTGAATTTAAGGAGAATTTCTTTCTTTAGTTTTCCTTAAATCCACGTATTTAAGTGGACTGTTGGTGCGAATAGTCACTCCATAAAAATAAACTTACCACCAGCGTACGCAAACATAAATTAGTAGTGATTGTTCGTGGATCTAACGCCGCCACTAAATCCCAAACTTTTATTTTACTGCAAAAGAAAGATGTAAATAATTAGTATGAATGAATAAAAATCTAATGATCTGGAAAAATGTTTAATCGTATAAATTTGAATATTTCAGACATAAAACACTTCTGCTGAAAGCAAAGTAGTCATCGAAGAAGATTGTTGTACTGACCCATCGTAAGCGCCGCTAACGATGTGCTTGCTGTCGAACCTGATGCACCTGACGAGCTCCTCGTGGCCCTCGAGGACGCGCAGGCAAGCGCCGCATTCGATGTCCCAGAGTCGGATGGTGTTGTCGCTGCTGCCACTGACTACGAGGCGATCGCGGTACTGGAGGCAGGCGATGCCCCGCTTGTGACCCGAGAGCGTGCGCACGAACTCGCACGTTGATGTGTTCCAAACTTTGATAGTTCTGTCACCACTGGCCGACACTATGTACTTCTCGTCGAAGTCCACCACGTTCACCGCGGCACGGTGGCCCACCAGTACTCGGCGCAACGCTATCTCCGTTTGCGACGTCATGTCCCACACGGCGATTGAGCGATCCTGTAAAATAGAGTCTTTTATCTCACTTTCTAACAATTTAACGTCACGTTTGTTGCAACTATTGTTTAAGTGACAAAACTGAGTTGCGGTGGTGAGAATTCTTTTATTATATTGAAAATTAACTCATCTGTATAAGATAAGAATAACATTGATAAAACCTTAGTTAAATATTAAAGTTGTTTATTAATTTAAAATGCTGATTGTTAGAAGGAAAATGCGATAAGTCATTTTTTATTGAAGAAAGGTGACAGTTTGTTTTTAGTTGAGAAAAATTCATGTCTTTTTCTGTTTTAAGGAAAAGCTAACATTTTCACGTTAAAATGAAAAGGATGATTTCCATAAACGAGGAACAATCAAGTAACCTGGAAATATTCTACCGGAGCAGTTGAAACACACTAATTGCAATTTTCTTCAGTTAAAAACAAATAACAATCACCTTTTTATGATATCACATTTATAATTGAGTAAGTATCATATCTTTTAAATGAAACTCCATAAGAAGTTTTTGCAAATGAGTTTTTCTCTTTTTAAAGATCTTTTTAAAAAACGTGTTACCACATACAAATCAAAAGTATCGACATTGACCTTCTTCCTTCTATCCGTAGATAAGAAAAAAAAAATTCTTAAAACAAAAATAATCGTAATCCATAAATACGTCGGCAAACCAATACACAACTCTATAAAAAGGCTTACTTTTAGAAAAAAAGAAAAGAAAAGAAATGATAGCTGACCTTGGAGCAGGTGACCATCATGCCGTTGTTGAATCTAAGATGCAGCACGGCCTCGCAGTGGTGTATGAGCGTGTTGACCATCTCACCGGTGTTGGCATCCCAGACGCGGACGGTGCTGTCGGAGGAGCCTGAAATGATGGCCTTGTCGTCGTACTGGAGACAGAGCACCGAGCCCGTGTGACCCGTGAGCACCTTGACGCACTGCAGGGTGTTGCGGTCCCAGATCTTGATCGTGTTGTCGCGCAGACCCGAGACGATCTTCTGGTCGTCGTACTGCAGGCAGTAGACGCCCTTCGAGTTCTCGCTGCGGCAATTTATCCGCTGGAGGTTGAACACGCCGTTCCGCCAGTTGCTGTCGATGCTCTTTATGTCGCGCGTGATCTTCGGGAAGAGGTTGCGGTAAAACGCGTGGTTCGGCTGGTTCTCGCCCAGTCGCGGCTTGAACAGGTACTGGTTCCTGAAATTTAAAAAGATTTAAAATTTTTTTTCTGTATCCGTTTTCACGGAATAGTTTTTCAAAAAGATCGCCGTAGCATTATTCCATTTTTATGTAACTACAATGAAAACGCTATATGCACTGATAACTTTTTAAAGATAATACACTTTATAATTAATATTTTGCTTGAAAAACTCCGTCGGTTACATCTGTAAATAATCGATATATTTTTAATTTTTTTATTTAATCTTTTTTCACATTCATTTAGCAAGATAACATCAGGGCTCATGAAGCTAATAAAAATGAAGCTAATAAATGAGCTCTAATTTAATTATTATTAATTTTTAATCACACAAATTGGAAAAGTTAATGTAATCAATTATTTCAGAAAAATTGTCTTTAGCTTCAATAAAACCTGGAAATCCCACTGAAAAGGCCATTAAGAAAAGTCCCGCAATAAAACACGAAAAGTCCCATCTTCAACTTGAAAACTTTCCAAGTTTAAAGACACTAGCAAAGGAAAGTTTAAAAGTTTGATAAAAAAAAGTGAGAAAGAAAGCGCAGTGTTTACAAGTAATTAAAGGCAAGCTACTGACCATCCTCTCCTTTCGGCGAGGCCACGCCACACCGAGTCCGTTCGTACTTTCCGCTCGATCAGCTTCTTCCACAGCATACCCTCGCTGATGACGCGATACCACTCCCTGCAGACGAGCTCAGCCGCCGCAAGCGACTCGTTGTCCAAATACGAAAGGATGCCCTCGGCGACATGGTCCAGACCTTTTTCTGTAATTGATCAATTGATTTTCATCAGACAGTATCGAGAGTAGTTAAATTCATAAAAAAAAATTCATTATAGATCCGTTAGATTGGCGAGTGTTTTTTTTCTTTCTTTTTTTCTAATCAATGTTTACTATCGAAGGTAAATTCTGTTCTTTCTGTACTTGAACTCTATTGTAACGTCATGTGAGAAATTTAAAATGGAGATATTTAGGTTAGTAAACATTAAATTAAGAAAAATGAATCAATAATTTTTTGACATTCTGTCTAGCAAACTAAGGGATTTTTTATGCGCTTTTATAGCTAATTATAGGAGAATATATAGTTAACTGGCGCAGCTTCCATTAATTTTCTTGTTAGCTTTTCACTAAGACTAAACGTTCTCCTATGAAACTTAATTAACCGTTAATGCTTGGGAAAAGTAATTATAAATTTAACAGTTTACGTTCATCGCGACAGTTTAACTACACATTATACATCTTACGCTTCGCAAAAACTTTCTTGTACATAAATAGAGATAAAAATAAGAATGACTTAAAAAAAATTATATTTTATTTAACAAGCCGAATAATGCTTTTCATTTTTCAAACAAATTTTTCTCACTCGCAGTCTTGTTATGTAAATGTGAAAAAGTCCGCGATGTGCCGGGGGTGTACGCTCGTCCGTAAGAATCAAGCGTGCACAGTGTGTGTGTGTGTGTGTGCGAGAGCAAAAGGCGATAGAAGGAAGGACGTAATCCCTTTACGAGGAGGCAACTCACTTGGTAGAAGAGATATGAAGTCGCGCTGCAGCATAGGCTTCAGGTAGGCGTTTATGTGGCCGTGCTGATAGTGACACATGCGCGCAAGCAGTTGCTCGACGAAGTGCACTTGCTCGGGCTCACTCCATTTCTCGAAGTACTTGATGCACTGGTCCCGCTCCTGCGTGTAGCTTTCCATGTACTGCTGCGTCGACACCACCGTCGACGAGGGGGGCTCTTTCTTCCTCGTCGTATCGTACAGTATCGTCATTGGGAACTGGAACAGATAATAGATCGGTGTTTATCGTAAGAGTATTTCTTTCCGTCAAGGTAACGGACAATTCGGGAAAATAATTCGCGTTAAGCAACTTCTGTTTGAATGTGAGTATATGTGCACGACGAAGTCTTATGACGGAACAATTTTTTATACCGCGGTGTGTTCGAGATTCTGTAATATATTGTTCACATAGAATCACTATTTAAATAACGACGCGTCTAACGATTTAGTCTAGTTGTAGAATGAAGGTTACAGTTGTTTCGGTGAATAACGAGACGCATAGGCTAGGGTCATCGACAGCTCACAAATAGGAGTGTTAATATCTGCGTCTTCATGAAACGATCAACGATCAAACGAACATCGATTGCGTCATGGCTAAAGCGTGAATCGAGAGATGGCATGCTCTAGATCCTATAGTGACCGAACGGAGAATTCGATCATCCTTTGTTACTGGCAAGTTACAAATAATACTGAATTATCAGCGAATGTGATTGTGAACATAAATTCGAATTCCAATGAGAAGCGAGGTACTTCGATCTTAGTAACGTAAGATATTCGGAGGTTTGAAAATTTATTTGGAATACAGAGTTACACCATCGTCAAAACAAACCTTCTTTATTCGTAAGCTGATTTAATGCTGAATAATTTACTGAAAGCCGAGACAGTATTCTCAACTCTAACAGAAAATTAAATTTTTTCAATTATTGTTAAAAAGGTTATCGGCAATAACAGGTTTTAAACTCGAGCAAAAAAGCCGCCAGATTAAAGTATCAGATAATTTTACCAGTCAATAATTGTCCCCGCGAGGCCAAGGCACCGATTTCGAGCTTTCCCGAATTTTTTTCGAACCACATACGCGCACCCAGCGAAGAAATTACAACGGTCGCGACAAACTGTAAAAGCTCGGCGCTATTTTTATATCACGACGGGCTGCGCGCTTCTTTCGCGAAAGAGGTTTGTTTTCATCCGCGAGGGGGATAGAGAGGGCAGCTTTTATTTCGCGCGAGGATTGAAAAAATCTAACGCCGCGCACCAGATCGAAAGCGCTTTTTGTGCGCGCGCTTTAATAGCTTTAGGTGGTTGCAAACCGGTTTCCCTATTCGCTCCTTTGTCGAGGCTTCGAGTAAATTATCGAGTACCTGCATAATAAACATCTGCGCGTATAATTAGAAAATCCTTTTTTTCGTCTGCACGGTATGACTGGTTCTATTGCACTGTGCTAAAAGGAAAAACTGGATATCGGATTACACGATGCTTCTTAAGCAGTTTCCATTGTATTCAAAATAAGCTAATTCGATGGGTATTATAAAATGGACGAAATGCTTTCATTAAATTTGATTCATTTTAAAGATAGGGAATAAGCTCCATGTGCAGTACTTAATTATAAAAAATATACTCTATTTATTTCAAACATTAATAATTTAAATTAATATTCCAATTAATTATTGAGCTATAAATTTATTGCAAATAATATATCTAAATCGGAGTCGAAAATTGTTTTAATAAGTTTCTTGGAGGTGTATCATATTTATATATTTTCTTGTGGTAATCATTTTTTTTAAACAGTATCTGTCAGTTAATCTTTTTTTAATGACGATATCAGTATATTTTTTTTAAATTAAAATTTAACATCCATGATTTTAGATATGACAGCACGGCTTGCAATCCTGGATACAAGTATTACATTTATTGATTAAAATCTACAATTTTCGATAAGCGGTGTTTTTACATTCTTATCCACCTTTATCCTGAACAAAACAAAATTACTTAGCTGTTCGATAAAATAGTTTGAAATGTTAACAGTTACCTTGCGATTTAACGAACAATTTTCCAATTCTCTAAACAACATGCTCTTTTTAACAAGACCATAAACACATCTGTAAATATTTAGGAATTTTCATAAAGCTAAAAACTAAACTTTTTAACTGATATTATAATAGTTCCATAACAAAGCAGCAATTTAAAATACTGTAAATCCTTTTCATAAAAATTCCCCAGCTCGCATATTCACTCGACGGCGACATTGCAATGCTAAAGTTTTTCCCCGCGCGTAATTCTTGAGCCCGGCACCCAACTCGCCATTTTCTCTCCCGGATCGGCGTAACAAGACGTGTAAATAAAGGCACAGCCTCGGCTTATCCGTCGGTACGATTATCGGAGTGTGTCATTTGCCGGCGACTCCTTTTTTTTACGTTTGCCGCGCGCTTGCGCTGCAAAGCCTCCGTCGCTAATCGATTATCAACGGTGCGTCGCGCGAATAAAATTGAACACGAAACTATTTTTATAACCGATCGATGGTGTAAGGCCCCCGCCATTAGCCGTGAAATATCGCCACTCGAAGTGTCATCGGCGGCTCGGTGAATTATTGCCTTATCAAATCGAACGAGCGAGGGGGAGGTGTCCTTACGGACGAGGCGGAGAACAAATGAGGGGCGCACTTCTTCGAATTATTAAAATTGAACGACGCAGCTTGCGTAGCAGACATGAATGAGTGTGAACGCGTGTTATTGTTTATTGTAAGTTTTATTATCGTACGACCGATTGCACTTTGCGGCGCGTCCAAGTCCAACGTGTCAAGGCCTTGGCAGTGCTTTCGCGTTTACTTTTTGGCACGTAGTGTCGCGCAATATACCTACCCGTTTCCTCATTCTGAATATTTCCTGTCTGGCGGTGGAGAGTTTACTCTCGACGGCAATAAAAGATGGAAATGGCATGTTTTTTCCCTCCGCGGCCATACAACGTGCCGTTAAATAATATAGTATTTTCACTAGGGAGAGATAAAATATTTTTGAGCAAGCGGATTTTACGTTACGGTAAAATTAATTCATGATATAAACTTTTAATAAATTTTATAAAATGATCAAGGTTACGAAAATACTGCTAATTTTATTGAAGAAATAACATGTTTTATTTATTCAAAAATTATATTTCTAGCCTAATAAACATTTTCAATTTCAGATAAACTTTAGACTATAAAAATTTAATGAGACAATAAAATAAATGAAAAATTTTACAGGGTACTTTGAGGGGACACGTCACCTGGCAAGATACGACATAATACACGGAGAGAAATTTTGACTGAAAATTTACTATATCTATTTACTCAAAAATTTCTCTCCGTGCACGTGGAACGGTGCAGTGGTACCGATTAGCAAATCAATCAAGGATTCGAAGGGAGAACTTCAAAAAGGGGAGTGCACATAGTTAAGCAAACTAATTTAACTAGGTGAAAGGAAAAGCGACCCAGTAATTGACAGAATGATGCAGACTAACAATGTTCGAAATATTTCAACTATTTTAACGAATGATAATCTTATATTTGTTCGCATTTGAGATATAGAGATCGTTGCGTAAAAGACCGTACCTTATTAGAAATGGAATTTAATAGATATCTTTAATTGTTTTAATTAAAATTCAATTATTTCCAACTGATTACGGATTGGATGTTTCTCCGCATTTATAATTGTTTTTAATCATCGGTTACGACTTTTTAAGTAACATATTTAATGGAAGAATCTAAATTTCATATTTTACAAAATTAATAGCAGTGTAATTTCAATGAGAAGTTCAAAAATGCATAATTTTTTCTCTTTTTGAGGAAGAATTTCTACAGCCCTTTTTAAGTTCATTTTTATGCAAGCTAATAAAAATAACCGAGCGCGCAATGCGAAGCACGAAGCGCGCAAGGGAGACAAGAAGCCGGCATGAGTATGCATGAAAAAGAAATTGGCTTTTTTTTTATTGTTCTGTCTTCGCGACGAGTGTCGCTGCCGCGGCCGCGGGCACACGAAAAGGGGTAGAACACCGCGGCGACGCAGGCAGCTGCTGCTCGGCCACCACGCCGCGCGGAGATCGATAAAGCCGACGCCGCGAGACGTACCGCCGCTGACTCGACATCCGCGGCTGCGCTACCAGCATCGCTCTTCGGCGGCAGACTTTCTTTTACTTTTTTTTTCAAGCTTTTCACTTTACTATTCTTTTCCTTTCGTTTTATCGTTGTTTAATTTGAATTTAAATTAAACGGAGACATTTTAATTGTATCTGTTTTGTGCTCTTGTTACGTCGGTTGGATGTTACGTAAATTTCCGGTTCAATCGGTTGGTAATTAAATTTCATTGTTTCCGAAAGAATGAGTTCGTAATTAAATTTTACCCACTGTGAGAATTGTTATTTTGGGTTCTGTTACGGTACAACTTTAATACAGCTTTCTTTAAAAATACACAAGTTGAAGTTAGTATGTTGGTTTCCACGCAGCCTATTGGCCTAGCGCGTATTTTCTCCAAACCTTTATTTCTTTTCCTATTACATTTCAATACCTTTATCCTATCTAATTTCCTTAACCTAGCCCCTACCTAATTCCACTCCGCATTCGCCCAGGGTTATGCCTGTGGGGCGGGGAAAACCTGTGGCCAAACCCAGAGGGATAAATGCCATTTAGGAAAACCCGCCCCGGAGTGGTCGGTGTATTGAGACTGCTCAAATTCGATGCCCAGGTCACATTTCGTAGGCCTGGACACCGAATTTGTCAGTCTCACACCTCCCGCTCACGTCGTTGGAGGGGGGACAACACATAACCGATCAACAAAGCCGCAACCCCGAGCGGTCACCCATCCAAGTAGTGGCCGCGCCGAAAGTTGCTTATAACTTTCCTGATCGGCCGAGGTGCGGCCCCTGCCACCCCACCGACGTGTCGGTTACACAAGTTGAAGTTAAATCAGAAAATTGTTCTTTTTTTGTTTCACATAAGTTATTCAATTCACAAAAATGAATTCAACGAATAATAAATGTAAATTTTTTGATGTAATGTTCCTTACAATGAATGAATTTTATTTTTAAATCATCAATTATTATTATACAAAATAATAAAGACCATAAATAACTTTTAAAAAAAAGTTACAAAAAGGGAATATACACGTTGTGCAATAAAATATACTTTTCTATAAATTAATAAATTTATATCGCAACATAAAATATTACAAGTGAAAATAAGGGAAGAAAAACGAAAGTAATTAGTATATGGCAATTGCAATGTAATGATGAGCGAGTAAAAAGCTGCAGCAGTGAAAGATTTCTTTTACGAGACGAAGCTGAGTCAGGTTTATCGTTCGATCGGCTGATGGATCGCGATACTGTTGTCACCCTTACACGCCCCTTTCATTACTTGGCTTGAATTCATTTTGTATTGGTTGAAAGTCAAGTTTATTTCTTCGGTATTAGAAACGTCCGGCAATATTTTTTTTCTCTTTCCATTTCCTTTTTACTGCTCGTTAAAAATGGAAGTTTAATTACCAGATCTATTACAAGTGTTATTTTTAATATTAATGCGTAAAATAAATCATACATTCAAATGTTTTTTAAGCATATAAAAATATGACTAATATCTCATTAGAATTTAATTTATTACTATAAAAGTATATGTTTTTGACGAGCATGAGTTGAGAATAGAAATTTTTTTTTAAAGGAAGCTTTTTATTTATTTTATGTACTTAATCTTATAGTCCCTTTTTGTTTAAGTGATAAATAAAAAAGTGATTGAAAACTGTAATGTATAATCATTTTTTTTACTTTAACCGTTCCTATTTTAGAAACATTTCCACGTCTATTAGGTAGTTACGATGATCAAAGAAGGAAGACGTTTGTCTCGAGAAACGAAACTCAAGCGTTACGGCTGCATACAATTGTACAAAAAAGTGGTACTGTTGATGCAGTCGCACAATTAGCGGATGTGTAACAGAAAAGAATCTTGAAAAGCCGCGTTTCCCAGTGGCAGCGGATTTTCCGCATTCCGCGCGAACTACTGACACAATCGTGACAAATTATTAATATATGATTTTAACTAGCTTCTTTTCTTTGTTTTCGTTCCTCTTGGAATTTCATTTCCGGAAAATAACAGTATATCTCATCAGTTTCAGTTTTATAACTGTACGCTTTCTCATCAGATAGAAAAAGAAAATTATCCAATTTTCGAGTGACAATTATTCGTCCGTTAAGGTTTAACGTTAATCGTCGCTTTTTTACGGCTTTTTTTAACGGTTTAATACTATTTTTCGGATTTACTCATGATTCACGACCAACCAACCTTTCTCTCTTTGCTATAGAATTATTTTCGAAATACTCCTTTTTCGTCTTTGTTAGTTACTTCAAACTTGATACTCGCTATACAAATTCTTCATACAATAAAACTTCCGGTTACATAAATTTCAAACATACTCGTATATTCATCACGCGCAGTAAAAATTTCACATTGAAAAAGAAGAAGAAAAACTGGAATCCGTTGTTTCAGTCCGCGATCAGCACGAAACATCCGTGTACGAGTAAAAAAACAGACGATCAACTGCACAGCAGCCTACGCGAGTAACAGTCGCAAAAGGGCAGTTTTACGACCAATTACGGATCGCCGCAGTTGAAAGACGCGAGGCTCCGCGATTTTTTCGCGTTCCTGGGCTACCGCGGCTTTGTATTTCACGGGCGGAGGAGGAAAAAAAACGGGAACGCGCGCCCGACCGGGGGAACAAAGGGAAACGGTGGATGCGCGCGAGTCGTAATCGGGAATGGAGAACGAGTCCGCCGAATTGGAAGTTTACGGCGAGACGTGACTTTGTCTCTTCACTCCCGTGTTTTTGTAGGTCAGTTTCATTAAATCGCACCTTACTTTACGCGATTTGGCGGTATCTCCATGCTCCCTTTTTTACGTTTCCGTGGATTTTTTTTATTAAGATCGTAAAAGGAGGTCGAGAAAAACGGTTGTTCCGATCTTTTAGTTTATTTTTTATTTGTTTCCTTATTACTTCGATTTTATGCCGGATTTGTTTTGGTTTCTTTCTTTTTCATTTTATTAAATTAACGAATCACTTGCAATTTTTTTAAAGGTGAAAGTAAAAAAAGTACAGTTAGTTTAATATAAAAAGAAAAATTGTTTTTAATCGAAGAATTTTTATTTTGAATCTTGGACTTTCTTTTTGAAATTTACCGAATCAAAAAGTCAGGTCTCTACAAATTAAAAACCAGTCGTCATAAAAAGCAACAATTTTTTACTCCTTAGGTGGTACAAAGAACTCGTGTCTCGTCCCAAGAAACAGCAAGCTCTTCAAAAAGCCAACACCGCTACGAAACCACAAGTTTTCATTAATTTGTCTATACCCTTAAAACAAAGCGCGCATTTCCGCATCGACAACTCCATCCAACGTGTCAGCCCGGCTCGCGCAGCAACCTGAACATCCTCTCCGCTCTTTAACCAGAATACCTCAGTGCAGAACGACTTAAGGCTTGTCCGTCACTCGGAGCCTCCTTTTATCGGCTAGTCCCTCTCCTCGAGGGAAAAACAAGATGCGCCCCGAGTTTCTTGACCCCGCCGCGAGCTCGTCTTTTGTTTCTCGGCTGCGTCGGGTCGCGGGCGCTCGAAAACGTCGCCGACGTCGTCTAAATTTTCACGCGCGGTGGCACGAGGCCCGCAGCTCTATAATTGTTACATGAAGATATAACGGCACTGGGCATTCCGCGCCTCGTCGTTCTTTTCCATCTTCTTTGTCCGCGCCTCGCTTCTTTTTCTCTGGGAGCGATTTGGTAAGACTCGAGGGTCGACTCATCCCGAGAGTCGATCGGGAAGTTTCACTTGAGCCTTGGAGGAGAAAGGGCCGATGAGTGATCGTCAATATCGACTTGTATTCTGTGGACGCGTCAAGAGACTGTGCACAAATGACCCTGTACGCGACGACTATTTTCTTTTGACGAAATTGTAAATCGATATTGATGAGCGCTTGTCGATGTTTTGTCTCCTTGAACAGTCAAGTTTCCTTTTCAGTATCGGAGCTTTAAATTATATATGCATGGCGAGATGCTTTACGAGATGGATCACCTTCCTTTTTTATCAATATATTATAATTTTTATAAGAAATTTAATAATACATTTCTATAATAAATATAAATTAAAATTTTTGAAAAATCATAAACATCTTATCAGACGTTCGGCTATAATTCCACCGAAACTTTCTCCCACGTACTCATACATATTCTTAATTCAATGAACTTTGTAAATTCGCGCAATGCAATTATTAAAACCTCAAATTTCACTTACGCAACAGCGACCTATTTAGCAATGAAACGCAAAGCGAACAGAACTATCCCCCGCAGCCATTCAGATGATAATCGAAACATAACTTAGAGGAAAGTACATCTCGCACGAGTAAGCTCGAGAGTCGCAATAGAGGCGCGTCGCGGCGAAATAAATCCTGGTGTACGGCAATCCGTTGCGAGGCAAGCGTGCAATTTCGATCGCGCATTTATATCGGGGAGAATGAAAGGAGACCGCGGCGCGCGGTGATCGTCGTCTGCTCGCCGTCTGGCGCCGCTCGGCAACGATTCTCAGGCTCCCGGCGCGCGCGCGCGCGCTCCTTTCACACACAAAACGCCCGCTCCATTGTTCCCGACGCGAGGTGATCGCGAGACCTTAAGGACTCTATCGGTCGGAGGGGAGACGCCGATTATTCGACGCGGCGAATTGCAGGTTCGCTCGCGAAAGTTTTTACAATGCGGATAGATATTTTATTCATCCGTTGCGACAGACCAAAGATTATAAGAGTTCGGTGAAAAAAAATAATTTCTTGGTGCACATGCAATGGGTATGCTTATTTTTGTTATCGTTTTTTTTTAATTATCAGTTTTTTGTAGACTTTTTATATTTAATTTGTTATGCAGTCTTGTTTATTTTAGAAAACAGTAAAATTCACAATTTTAAGTTCATTAACTGATAATAAATCATTTTCGATATCTATACGAGGTGCATATTTACTAGAATTTACGACTATCCTTTCCAAATAAAAAAAAAATAATGAAATTTTAAATTATTTACAAATAAAGAAACAAAAAAAAATATAGTAGCTATTAAATCATTCGTAATATTCAATATTTATCTGAAATAAATTGTAAATTTAGAAACTAATTTCTAATACACATACTGAAAGTCTCGTTTAAGTTACTCCAATAAATCTTGTTTAATTAGTAAAACTAAACTCGTCGTCTCGCGGCCAGCGGCACAACACGCCTCGGATTTTCAACCGTAATGAATTTGAAGTTCAAGCCCGTCGTTGAGTTACGAGTATTACGGCATCCTTCGGGGGCTTCCGTACAATTTCATACGAAAAAGATCCTCGCTCGCGATAAATATAAATCATTCGCGGGAAGGAAACGGCGAAACTCGAATGAAAGCGCCGTAAAGTCGCGCCGATTCACGAGAGGGACTCGCGGAAAAAAGCAAGCAGCGATTTTTTTTTCTTTAATTCCATCGGCTGGAAGAGCCGAGGGAGATCCGCGCGCACTTTCACCGGCAGCGAGGCCCGACAATGAGGCGCATCTTGATTATCAGCAGCTTTTGTGCAACGAAAACGAGGCGCACGCACTGTTACGACGCGGCGCCGTGGGAGGCTAGCGCCGCCGCTGTAAGTTCGACTCGTTGCGTAAAGTGCGATCAGGAAGTTAACGGTGGTATATTAATCGGATGTTTTTTTTTTTTATTTTTTAAACGAGTAGAGTTGGCTATTGTTGGATACGGTGATTTGCGTTTTTTTTTTCATTCGTCGATTGGTTATCTCGTTGTCAGAAGTAGGAGAGCCATTTATTGAATTTGCATAAGATGCATTTTTTATTAGGCGAAACGCCTTGATTTACGCGCGACCGAACTGTTATTTATTCAGATCAGATATAGATGCTCGAGGAGTATTTAGCGGGTGTTGTAACATATTTGTTATCAATTCCTAGATTATATAAAGTAGTATAAACTTACTCTTTGTTCAAAGCATTGCGTTAAGTAATTAGTTTTTATCACGCTTCATCTAAATTGTTTAAAAAACTTTTTGTGTTCCAATTGCCGTAAAAAAACAGCCGAATGATCACAATAAATCATTCTTCAAAAGCCGCGATATCGTTAATTATGCAACGATACTAATAAAATATGATATTACCAAGAAAAATGATAAAATTTACGGCACCCCGGAGGAGTATCCCAATCCTAAATAATGAACTTTACCGACAGCTCGTCGACGCGCACGTGACTGTCATTGATTTTCGCCGCTCTCGCGGGAACCACCCGTACGTTCGGCTCCACACGTCGCCCGCATCGATAACAAAACGTCGGCGCGGTGGAGGCCTCACCTGGCGCTCTTCGACGCAGCCCGCGCGCACGCTAGTCCCGCCTCGCATGAATTACGCATCGGTTCGATGTCGCGCGCTGCACATATCGCCGCAGTCGGCAATACCCGAGGGCCGAGCCGAGCCCCCCTGACATGCCCCTCGCGAACTTAATTGACGCTCGACCTAAAATTGATTCGGTGTACTGGCGCAAGTCGCATGCGTCGACCCTCATTTCGTTTGCTTATTTCCTTTGCATATAACTCGAACTCACGTTGAAGAAATTGTTGTGAAACTCTTGTGTACTCTTAGCTATTGTATTTAATAAATGT
The DNA here is from genome assembly GCA_035586675.1 of Eurytoma californica. Taxonomy (NCBI): domain Eukaryota; kingdom Metazoa; phylum Arthropoda; class Insecta; order Hymenoptera; family Eurytomidae; genus Eurytoma; species Eurytoma californica. Next base: position 16,393,721 of record JAXIUT010000048.1, on the reverse strand, counting down.
AGTATTAATGTTATTTACAAATATTTTTTGGGATATTTTTATCCAATTTACACTTGTTAGGCGCACTTCCTACCAGGCCAACATTTTGGATTCGACAGTCGGATTCTGTCTTAGACGAGATTTTTAATTTAAATAATTATTGTTCTTTTATCACCTCTAAGACGTCGAGAAGTTCTTCGCGATTTCAGACCCTTCCTCGGACTCGATCAGACACAGACTGACGCGTTGATCATATATCGAACTCTCGTGCGGTGTACTTATCTCGTGGATTGTTTTGTGAAACTTTAGTACGGTTCAAATTACCCACAACCAATCCTTGAATACTTTGTTTAGACGACCGTTTCTTACGCGGTTCTCATATCATTTTAATAAATTATTTTTAGTAAATTCTTTAACTTTCCTATTTTAAACTTTAACATAATCTGTCAGCTAATTTTTTGTTTAAAAGCTCATTTATTCTACACGCAATAATTATTGAATCAAAAACGAATAATAAATTACCTTGTAAAAAGTATGTTTTTAGTGAAATATTTTTTGTATCATTCTAAAAAATAACAGTCGAATAAACACAGTGTCTGCCTGGAAGTCTTCTAAAGCACACCTTAATAATTGTCGCACTGAAGCGAAACTGTGCACTGACAAGCCTCAAACCAAAATTCTCCTCGCGAAACAATGAATTTCACAATTCAGCGAGGCAGCGGCACGTCTCGAAAGCGCACAAAGACAACTGTCGGTCGGCGATGAAAAAAGGCGCGAGGTAACAATGCAAGAATGAAAGAAGCGCCGCGCTGGCGGCGACGAACTCGCTCCGTAAATAACCAGTGCGCGCGAGCGCGTCACGAGCTTTTTTCCCCCTATGACGGGGCGACGGAGATGCGCCGGCGACGGAGGAGGAGACGGCTCTTTCGCCGGATAAATACTGTTAACGCCCGGAACCGTTAATAGCCGTGGCCAAGTGCCACTTCACCGTCGATTCGACGAACCCAACGGAAAGACGACTCTCCTAGTAGTCTTGCCCCCCTCCCACCTCTCAGCTTAATCGGCCGAGTGCAGTGTGCCATGGAGTGCGGAGATGTGTGCCGAGATAAACGCTTGTAAGGCGAACCACCGAATAAGATATTTTTCTTTTGAGATGCTGGTTAAAGTCATTTTTTATAGGCCAATCGTATTAGATTAGTAAAACGAAGACGAATAAACAAATCATTTGCTTGTAAACCAAATTTTTGCATTTAATCTGCAAAGTATAAATTTGTACAAGAATTCTTATCCTTGTAATCGCTTCATTCATTAGTTTAATTTATTTTTATTCAGGTCATACCAAGACTTCTAGTATTAACAAGCTCTCTTTATAAAAATCAACTTTTGAATGAATTAAAGAAACAATAAAAGTAATAAAAATATGCATATGTACAAATAAATATCTTTATCCCTCATTATTGCTGGTAATAAAATAAAAGGACTAATAATTGTATAAGGCAAAAGATAAAAGAATGAAGTACATTCGGAAAGCTGTAAGTATGAACAATTCAACGCTATAAACATTAGGAAAACAGTGCCTAATGACTCGTCGGATAATTATCAGATCTGCCTCATCAGCACGAAATGAATATACCTGAGTTGCTAAAGGTACAACTCCTAAAATAAGAAAGCGAACAATTTGGTGATTGTAACTATCCTACGCAAGAGAATAATTGTCATTGTTTACCGATAGCGAAGCGTTACCTACATTAGTTTTTCCTCTACACCGTGGTTTAATAATTATTGTATCGATGCCCATAAATACGGCAATTACTTACGACGAAACGCTGAATATATGTATATATTTACATAACGCACATTTCCTTTTGTTCACTATTTTCATTTACGTAAGAACGTCTTTCGGCCTGAATGTGATAGACTTTCGAACAATTCAGCAGCAACAATATTTTTATTGCGTAACCACTCTGTACATAAAATGAGCTCTCTTCCGCTGGTAGTGTTTATAATTGCTTCGATTTGCACACTTACGTATCGCCGTTATCAATTTATAATTTGCGTTCGAAAAAATTTTAACAATTACACATTGAGAAAAAATTTAAAGATATAACATCGTCGCGTGCGAGCGAATATATAAATTTGTCTGCTTCGTTCGAGATTAGCAATTAAAGTGCACAGTCGACAAAAAGCATGTCTAAGAAGTTTCCTTACCCCGTGTCGTCACGCGACGAAACGGCGAAACAACCACGTCATTCGCCGTATAGGCCGGGCCACGTGACCCCAAAAACGTGCACTAAATGAGGAAACTCGTTCGTGTCAGATAGCCACGCGGCGATGCTAATTACTTTCGGTCTCGAATTCAAACGGACTAAGACTCGCTCGCGCGCCGCTACTTTTTTCGCCTCTTCCGAAGCGAGAAATTCTAAGAAAGCACGCGGGTTTACGAAATGATAAAAATCGCGGCGAACGAAAGCGAAATCGCCCCCGAAAAAGAAACACGTGGCAGCTGCCGCACTCCGCCGCATTTTGGCTGATACGCGATTCCACTATTTTTCGCTTTTTTACTTTTTGCAAAACTTTCGAGCGCTGTTGTTCGCTTTCTCCGCGGCGCCCGAATTTACGACGGCTCATCGCTATGGGCGATTTTGCGTCATATGCAACACATCGTGCCTCGGCGCGCTCGCCTTCTGTTTTTTAGCTGGGCTTCGGTTGGTCTGTTGCACAAGAAAAATTGTCGTAATAACAAAAATTGAGTACCAAAATTATTGATGTTTCCACATCGAGGTTTTTTCGTGAAGATGAAATTTTTTGTGGGGAGAGCGGGGTTATAGGGAAAACTAGGACAGCTATTATGATTTCCTCTATTTAGTTAGTATGTATTCTAAATTAAATTACAGTATGATGAAATTTGAATTAAGAAAAGAAAAATTTTTAATTAGAACTGGTGAAGGAATGGAGAAATAGATTTTTAATAAATGTAACTTTCAAGAATCATAAAAAAAGGATCTTTGGTGAAATTTACACTTTTTATTGTTCCTAAATGATTCTCATTAAATCTCATTAGGATAGACTTTCAAAATTTATTACTTGACAAAATTTCTTGTAGCTACCTATTTTCAAGGCAGTTGGAAACTTTAAATGTACTAAATAACAGATCAATTCTTTTACTATCGCTCGAAAAAGTAATAAAAATGCCGCAGCCTTAAAAAAAGTTAACAGTAACCTTTATAGGTCAATGAGAGTATTAAATACGTGTAAGTAACAAGCAATAGTGGCGTACTTAAAAAAAAAATCCTTTAAAACTGCGCTTCGCAATCTCGGTCCGCTCAAAATCCTAATTAAACTCTGCTAGAAAGTCCTCGCCAAGTTCGCTCATCAAGTTCGTTTACTGTTATCTTTTAGAGCCGTCAGCTTCAATTCCACGCGAGCGTTTGCTTCGCCCGAGGGAAGAATTATCGGGAAAACATCTCGGTGCGCGGTGGATTCCGTAATGCGTCACGTGTGCACGTCAGAGCGGGAGGGGGCGGGCCTATAATGAAAACGAGACGCGAACGCGACGGAAGTAGTTCAGGGCCGGCGAAAACGGGAAACAAAAGCTGAACTCGATCGACCCGGGGACATGGGAATTCCAGGCGAAAAACTGAGTTTTCCGAAGCATCGGTGTTCGCGAAAACTTTCGGCAAAGTGTCCTGCGAGTTTCTTTCGGCAAGTTGAAAAATTTTAAGTAGATTTTTGTGTAAATTGGTTTACACGCGACTTTAAACAATAATTAGTCTTCGACAACATGCAATGGAGTGTATTTATATTTTTTAGTTTAATGATCAGCTAAAGAATAGAATTACCGCCTCGATTACCCTACATACAACAAATTAAGGAATTAGAACATTTTCCTCGGTTAATATTTATTATATTCGCACTTAATTTGTATGCTTAATTTGTAATGATGAGCATGGTATAATACGAGTTATGTAGCTTAACAAGATGCACCTGAACTTTCGCTCTAGAACGCGGAATGGATAACGGAAAACGTAATGGGCGTTTCGTTCCGGAATAAAGGTTAGCGTGCCTCGGCCTTTATTGCGCTCTTTATATTGTTTG